>CM031863.1:30630577-30699217 GCA_018697195.1 Certhia americana | reverse complement strand
TTATTATTATTATTATTATTATTATTATTATTATTATTATTATTATTATTAAAGCTAGATTACAGTGTAGAAAATAGGATTACTTGTGTCTGTTCCTTTCCATAAAAATACCATGAAAATATAATGTTAATTCTGAAGCAGTGGAACACAAACCAGCCCATCCCACTGAGCTGGACCAAATCTGGGTTCGTGCCTGAGAACATTATATGTATAAACTAACACTTTAAGAATTTGGCCCATCGTGTCCCTTCCCAAGCCATGCTGTGATTCATTATAATTTTATATAATTTTTCATTTTGATGCCAATGGGAGGCTGAGGATTTTTACCCTCTTAAATAATCTTGTTGCTGTGTTAGATATAAATATTACTCGGTTTCAAATGTGTTTACAGGAAAATATAAGGTTTGTACATCTCCTGGGTCCAGGGGTCCCTTGGGGTCCTCCTTAGGTAGAAGGAGTGACTAGAAATAAATAAAAGAGTAATTCCTGATACCTGACTCAGAGATGGAATGTGCTGTTCAAAGTTTGGGAGGTGTCTGAATGTGGCATTCTGGAGAAGGTCTGATATAAAAGAAATTGCTGATCAGTATCTGTGTGTTATCTGCTATTGCACAGGACAGTGGACAGGAAAAACGCCAAAGAAAGGAACTGCCACAGATTTTCTGAATTAATCTTTGAGTGCTATTCACTGTACCCAGTAAACCTTTGATTAAAAAGCTCATTTGTCTGGATGTCTGTATGGAAGGGGTTCTTTTGTGATTGGTTTTCTTTCATCATTGGCCTATTTTGATTTTATGGAATTTCTTAAAGTGGGTTTTCCAGCCCTCTGCTAACTTTGGTAAATATCCCGTGATTTTTTTCTCTCTTTTGTCAATATCCTTCTGTTTTTGAAACTCTCAGCAGGTAACATTTGGGTGTTATGTCACAAGCAGCTGATGAAGTGTGGCCATTCTCTTCAGCTTTTTGAAATACCTTCCCAGTTTTGGCTTTGTGAGAAGGTTCTACCATGTTATCAAGACTTCATTCTTCCATTCTCAAAGGACAGTCTCCCAAGAAACTAAGTTTGTTGCCACGTGTGGGATTTGCAGGGCTGCTTGTAGGAAAACAACTGGCTCTGTGGGGATACCAGTCTGTGGTGTTCTGGTTGATGAGGGTTCTCTCTGTTATTTGCCCCTTCATCAGTCTTTGTGGTCTGCAAGCTTGCTCTGTAAGGATTTTAGATTTCAGATCATTAGTTAGTTTGCTCCCCTTTTCTCCCCCCCCCTCGTATTTTTAATGCCTGCGGATTTTATCAGTAATTATTTTTCTCCTGGTCATTGTTCAATAATGTCATGCTTAAGAAATAAACCCTGCTGGAATGCATTAGAAACATATCTTCCCAATGACAATTTCCTGTTTATAACTGCATCTGGAGACTAATGTAACTAACTTAACTCATACTTTCTTTCTATTGCTTTGCTTTCCTCAATATAATGGCATACAAAATGCAGATGCTTTGTATACTTGGACAGGCTGCATTTTTTGTAAAATATTGATCACCATTAATCTTATCTCACTTGAATTCTCTAGTTCTTGAACTGGAATTCTGCTTTTTGAGAGTGGAGAAATAGTAGGGTCAGTTTGTTCATCTTTTTTTTTAGAGTTGGCACTGAACTGCCTTCTGGAACTTCCTCAGTGTTGTAAGTCTTCTTGACTACTTGGAGCAAGCTTTGGCCAGCTGTTCTAAAACTTGTGCAAGTGATTCACATCACTTTAGAACCTTTTTCTTTACTTCTTCTCTTTAAAAACTGCAGCTTTTTCATGTTGTAGCTGTTGTTTGAAACTCTGAGATGATTGCTGATGGAAAATCAAGCATTCCATCATCATTCTCAATACATACCATGAGTTCAGTGCAGTAAAAACAAATATTATTTGTGCATTCTCTTTACTACTGCCCAGAAACACTCGTGCATAGCTTGTTTGCAAAGGGACATTTCCCAAAGGTCAGGATTTGCTCAAGTTCCAGACTGTTTCAAGCTGAGTTGTCTGCTCCATGGTGTCTCTCTGAGCACTGTCAAGTACATTGGGAATCGAGATGTCTGAACTGTCTGGGTGATCTTTGGGTGTTGCAGTCATTCCATTTAACCTGGCAAAATGCAGAGGACTGAGAAAAAGGACCACACATGTCCTCAAAGCCCTACTCAATGAAGGGACATTAGGAAATTACAAATCAGAGAGGAAAGCTGGTGGAGTGCAGCTGATGAATAAATGCATGATCTGAAAATTTAAAAAAACACTTTAAGTTTTATATTCATCTTGGAAAAAATACCTGTCCTATTAAAGCAATGGTTGCCCTATCTTTTTCCTCTTTAAGCACAGAATGAGGAAGGCTAAATTTACAGCATAAAATTTAGGGCAGATTTTGTATGGTTTAATGAGTGAATTTTATTAAATATTTTTTTTTCTCTGTAGTGAATTTTAATTGACCTTTACAGTCAACAGATGTCATTGGCCAAAATATTTGTAACCAGCAATTATGATTTTTAAAATTTTATTTTCTGTAAGATGTCTTTAAAAAAAAATTAAAATATGCATATGGAATGGCACATCTTAATAAAAATACAGGGATTAATATGTATTAAAAGTGTATATAGCAAGATATTAGCTTGAAGTTAAACAGGCAGATGAGAAAAGGGTGTGTTGCAAGAGGCATATGCATGATGCTGAAGAGGCAGAACTAGAAATTATATTGTTTTGACTCTCAACTAATCAGTTTTCACTAGTAAGTCATCCTATATAAACCTTTATAAAATATTTGGCCAGCAGTTTGAGATGTTGAAATGCAAAATAGGCATTTATACTTAAGAGTTGGTTTTGAGAATGACACAGAGTGGTGTAGATGAGCTAGTTGTTTGGGGTTTTGGGGATGGGAAGCTGCCGTTTATTTTACCAAGTGTGTGATACTTATCAGCTATTGGGATGCATTAATCAGTAATGAAGTGTCTGGATAAGCCCTGTTACTGTGTGAAGTTAGTAGGATTAATTATAAATCAATTTTTAGCTATTAAAAGTCCAACAAGTATGCCTTCAAAATGAGAAATAAAATGGGGAGGAAGGGAAAAGCAGGTTTATTTTGTGCTTTTAGGGTGATTCCCCAAATTAGTTAATAATTTGCCATAAATGAAGCTGCCCGTAAGCAAAAATGAAATAAAAGAGATTGACAGTCATATTGTATAAAGCACTTGTGTTATGGGAAGGTTTTCCAAGTACTAGTTGGAAAAAAATCAGAGCAAAAATCCAAACCCTGAACTATCACTTAAATGAATAATTAATTGTAATCAGTTTTTAAGGATTTGTGGGAGAGGTGTCAGTTGGCTACAGCCGAGCACTTCACAATCACAAGGCAACTCAGGCGTGTGTCTTCCAGGTCTGCCAGGACACTGGGGACAGCCTAGATTCCTGATGACATGAGAAGCCATTCTCCACACTGACTTCTGACACAGAGTATTCGTACTGATGGGGAATTATGCACCCAGTTTATTCTTGAATGGGAATGTTGAGGATAATGCATTCAAACATAGAGCTCTGAAGCAGAGACTCCAAGTTCTGGCCTTCAGTGAATCATCATCCTTATTTATGCATTTGAAAATGCCATTCCAGGCTGTCAAAAGAGAGTAAAAGGGTAACCTTTTGCTCTGGTAACAGAGCAAAATACAGAGCAATCACATATATTTGGTAAGAAAGGTACCCAAATTTAGGGCACTTCTTAACTGTCATGCAGGAGCAAATTTGAGATACTATGCTGATTTTATAAGCGGTGTTCACAAAAGAAAGAGAGAAAGGTAAGTCTAGAAAAGGAGATGGAAAAGGATGGAAAATGTATTGGATAGGACATATTACCTAGCCCAGTCACATAAAGTGCTAGCTAACCATCATCTATCTGGTGCAGGCAGACAAGTTTTGAGAATAAAATAGATCAAATACTTCTTAAGTGTTGACAACTGTAGTGCTTTCAAACTGGTCCTGTTTAAAACAACTGATGGAATATCTTAAAGGAACATCTGGAAGTACCCTCCATGCACAAGTATGGAAGTGAGTTTAGAAATAGGTGTAGAAAACACACTGATATTCCCTGCTCAACAGCCAGGAAACTGCTAAACTGGAAGTGTTCATGTTTCTGCTGCTCTCACAGAAATCTCATGCAAAAGTTTCAATAAAGTGCATAAAAAGCAGATAAAAGTTTCAGGGGGACATGCTAAGTAATTTTAAAGTACTTCTTCCTGAATGTTAGGAACATTCTGTAGGGCACAGTTATAGAAATGCTGGTCTCTGCCCAACTGGGACTCTTGGAATAGTTGGTGTTACTTATGGGAAGTTTATTGAAGAAGGAAGGAAACAACTTCAGGTGGAGGGAATTGAGAGAAAATGAGAATTAATAAAAACAAATAAAATTTCTATTAATGTGATCGCTGTTGTGTTTTTCGTGTTTCAGTTTGCAAGACATATCAAGAAATCTGAGGGCCAAAAGACGCCCAAAGTTGAGTTACAAATCTCAATCTATGGTGTAAAAATTCTAGATCCAAAAACAAAGGTAAGAAATTTACACGGGTTTTTTTCATGCTAAATTAGTAAATATTTGTTTCACTGGTCTTAAGGTTTTCATTGGTTTGTATTTTTTAAAGTATTATAACAAAAGCTATTTCTGTTGATGGAAAAAATCTTCTAAAATGCCATGTTTTGTTACAACACCTGGGTGATGTCTTCCCAGGAAGGTACATGATAGTCCTGAAGGTACACTGTAGCTAATGTTGCATTCAATTTTCATAATCCTTTCTCATCAGGACTTCTAAACTTGGAGGCAGATGAGAGCAATGAACAAAGTAAATTTTAACCCTGCATATGATAAAAACCTTTCCGTTCTAGGTTGAATTTGGAAGATTCTTTTGTTCCTTCTTCTCAATTGTGGAGCAGTTGCTGCATTCAGGCAGTGGCAGTGCCTTTTCTCAAATGGTAGCTGTAGTTCAAAACTACAGATGCTTGCTGAAGCCCATTTTTGCTTCACACTCTTTACACAACCAGAACTCAACAGTTTAAACATAAGCAGAGGGGACAAGAAGTATCCATGTCAACTTCAACTGGAGTTTTTGCATCTTCCTTATGCTGTAGGGCAGACAGGGGTGCTAAACCCCATATCCTGGCAGAAACTGTTTTAAAATAACAGTTTGAAATGCCAAAAGATCTTAGCCTTCCTGCAGAGATTAACAGAAAGCTGTGGGATATAAGTTCCTGGGAGAGTAGGAACAATCTAATCTCTTAGCAATGTTGTTATTACAACTCAAGTAGTAATCAGCTGTGAGCAGTCTTTTTACCTCCCCCATTTAGGTCCTTATAGCTGCGTGTAAATTTCAATTGAGTTTCTCTTCTTTTTGCACAGTTTATAAATGCTTTAGGAGATTCAATTTCATTTTATAAGCACTAAAGTCTTTTTTGCAGTATGCTTTTGAAACAAAGCACTTCAGTATGTTGCAGAGGACTAATGGGTTTCAGTCACACAGTGACTATTAATGGCAGTAGGAACAAGAGGCCAGCTCATATGTCAGGACTTGATTCTATACTTGGCACTCAAAAAACGGATTATAGAAAAGTGTTTCTGTCCTTAAATGATATAAAATAATTGTATGCATCTGTAAACCTCATAGTGCCAGGGCAAGCACGCGTCATCATTTCTGTGTGTGAAAGAGCTACCACAGGACAGAGATTTTTGGGACATGGGAGAAACAAAATACTCAGAACAGCTGTAAAGACTGAGAAAATTAACTCACTTGGGGCAGGGGGAAAAGATTGCCCATAGGGTACATTTTTTGGCTCTGTGGTTGTGTTCAGAGAGAGCATGGCCTTGTTTATGGGCTTACAGCAGGCTGAGAACCCCAGTGCTGCACAGAGATTTTCTTTTTTAATAGATAATAGTTCACATCTAGACGACATATTTTCCTTTCAAGCAAATTCTGCTTTCCCATGTAATAAGCCAAATAAAATAAAATACCAAGAAGAGACTTATTGAAGAAAAACAACAAAAAATAGTTGAGATAGCTTATTTCAGTCTTGTCAAGCTCTCACAGCTGAAGAGCATTGCCATTGCAACTTTTTAAATAGCTGGAAATTGCTTTTTAATGGAAAATTACATACGGTAGCAAAAATATACAAATAATAATGCTTAAAAGCTGCTTATGTGGCACCTCAAATAAACAAGTATTTGTATGTCAGATTTATTTCTCTTTATTTGGTTAGCAAAGTAATTTTATTTCTGTTTTTTTTTTTTAATGTAGCAAAGGAAGGACTCACTTCAGTAAATCCATTTTGGCAAACCTTGGGAGATGATGAAATTTAAAGATTTGTGCATGTGGAAAAAGAACAGATTATTTTACATAATCAGTACCTAAATAAATTGCAGAGGGATGCAAAGCAAGAGTAAAATCAATTTTCTAGAACAGAAATTGCTGTCCAAATAAACACTTTCAGATAAATACTGCCCAAATAAAAACTTCCTGTTTACATTCAGTAAAAGCAGGAGTTTTTTAGGAGATGAGTTTGCTAACTTCTGTTACACTTTAAGTCCATTTTTGAGTGCTCTCATGTACGATAAGAGACATTCAACAACATTTCTGCAGCTTGCCTGCTTTTTTTGAGGAAACCCAGTGCTTTTCTTTGTGTGTCTTTGTCCTAAGCAAGTGCAGTAATTTCTTTAAAACTGGCTTTCTGTTTGTTTGCAGGAGGTCCAGCACAACTGTCAGCTCCACAGGATATCCTTTTGTGCTGATGACAAAACTGACAAGAGAATATTTACTTTCATATGCAAAGACTCAGAATCAAATAAGCACCTGTGCTATGTGTTTGACAGTGAGAAGTGTGTAAGTACACCAGACACTGCTTGAGGGCACTGTGCTGCTGCTGGGTCTGCCTGGAAATGAGGAGGGAATGGTTCATAGGAGACAGCCTGCCTTTTAACTTGGACACAATTCTTCTTGCCAGTATGGTGGCTTGCAACTTAGATGAGTTAAATTAAGGAAGAGTCTCTCTCTCTTCAGTGATCTGAGGTGGTTTGCTGGGATAATTTCTCTTGCTGCCCAGCTCAACATCCTGGGGGAAGCATCTGCGATTCTCTCAGAGAACAGGCTCCATCCCACCAGGCTTGAGATGTTTGCACAGCTGTTTGCAAAGATTACGGCAACTCTGGGGCTGAGATACCCTTGCAGGCTTTTTCTGCTGATGTCTCTGTGTCTGGTTTTAGTGTTGGGGGGTTTGTGTGTGGTTTTTTGGGGGGGGGGGGGTTTATTATTTTATCACAGCAAAGTTCTTCCTTCTTTGTCCACCCCTTTCCCTGCCACATCTCTCAAGTTCAACACCACAAAGCACTCCCAGACAACTCATTGCACCAAGCACTGACAACCTCTGGTACCTGAGACAGTAATATAAGTTATTTAAGTTATTCCTTACTGTATTTACTTTCTCTGCTAAAGTTCTAAGCAAATGGTGTTTCCATATGTTCACCTTTTATTGATGCTTTGCCATCACTTGTTTCTGAAACCTTGGTGTCCTCCATCCACTTCCTGTAGGTTTATTTTGCCCTCATCGTTTTTGACATAGATATTCTGCATTGACTGTAAACACAAACACACCATAACATAGGATATTAATCAGCATAGAATTAGTAAATTATAATACTTTGCACATAAAAATGCAATTTCTGTGGATTTTTTTTTTTCTGGATATATGTAGTTGAAAATAATTGGGCAGATAAATACTTATCTGCCATATGCTGAGTGAGCTTTATAGTACTCACAAAAATAAATGTTGAAATCCAGATTTAAAATCAGTAGGGATCAAAATATCCATTGGCATGAAAGCATTAATTCATTAAATATAAAAGACTTTAATGATTGAACAGGCTGTATTTGCTTCAGAAATCATCAGGAAAAGCTGATACCTACTTTCAGTATGGTATCTGTGTTTATGGAAATTGAAGACATAATTTATACTGTCCAGTCTGCTGTCTTTATCCAAAGTATTTTTACATTCTTTCATAGTATTTTGCCGAGGTATTTTGCTGAAGAGTGCTTGTCATGCTCCTTTGTAGTGTTGGCTTTATGGTGGATGGTGCAAAGCCTTTGGATATGATACAGGGTATAAAGTATTTTGTGATCTTCTGAAATGAAAGGAGCTCCAGCAAATCTTCCTAATTAACTAATTTCAGTCTTATGTTTTATGTGAAGGCAGAAGAGATAACTTTAACAATTGGTCAAGCATTTGACTTAGCTTACAGGAAATTTCTGGAATCCGGAGGAAAAGATGTTGAAACAAGGAAACAAATTGCGGGTTTACAGAAAAGAGTAAGTTCTGAACTGTGTTGTTCTTTTTAAGAGATAAAAGTACATGCTGCTGTATTTGTATCATCTGCTTTTTATGGCAGCCTAATTTCCAGTATTATTCTTAGATCGTTAAAGTAAAAAAAAAGACTGAAAAAAAATTTTTAAAATATTTTATGTCTTGCTGTCCTGCAAGTTCACTAAAAATCAAGGTTAAAATATGGAGAATACTGAAATTTAATTATGTTTAGTAGTCAGATAAGTTAAACCTTGATTCGAAATCACCAGACCTCTGATGAAACTTACGCTCAGTGGATGCTGTTGTTGAAATCCATGACTATCCCAGCAGCTGTTAAATAACCACTTGCTTTGTAGATTCAAGAATTAGAAACTGAAAATGCAGAACTGAAAAATAAAGTTCAAGACTTGGAAAACCAGTTAAGAATAACACAAGTGCACGCGTCTCCAGTAAGTACATGGCATAACTCTTGTGTCTGAAGTCGCTCTGTATTTATAATCACTTTGTGATCATTATGAGCATCCCTGCTGTTCCCAAAGATTGCCATTAACATACAGTGATCAAGTAACGCTTGACTGTTGAAGGGCACTGTTAGTTGAACTAACAGTGACATTGTGATGAGCCAGCAGAAGTGCAAATTGCAGTCTCTCCACTTGTGGCTCTTCCATACCTATTTGTTGCTGCCTGGGGACTGTGAATGTTCACTCCAGTAGAGACCTGAGTGTGCCAGCTGAGGGTGAAAAACTGTTCTGCACTGAAAGGATTTGCTTCCTAAATGCTGCCTGGGAGCTCCTCACCACTTTGTCACAAGCACGTGGTCACCTGTGACCTGTGACAGTGCCTGCCCAAGGAGTCTTTGGGTCTTGGGAACTCATGCTGGGGCATGGGGAAAGAGGAGCAAGTGTGGGTTCCTCGCTGGAAATTCCAACTGCTCTGCAGTTTCTGTAGATGATCAGGACAGAAGCTTGTTTAAATTGATGCCTGGTACCCAGGCAGGAGCTCCAAAAATGCAGGTTGCACTGCAGACTGGTCCTAATGACTCCCCTCTTCTTACGAGTGTGTTCCATCTGTACAGCTTTAGGCAGCTGTGAAAATAAATCCAATTTCTTAATGTATGTGTAGCAAAATTGTGGAACAAGAGGAACTGCTTTTCAGCTGTGCATTTTGGACTTCATTGCTCCTGCCCTGAATGTTCACCATTTCCCCTTACAGGGATGTTCAAAAATGTGGGCAGTGTAAAAGCATATTTGCAGTGGTGCTGGCAGTTTCTCTGTAGTGTTTGTACACTTTTTATTTTGAGTAGATGGTTATTCCCATGAGGGACAGCCATTTCATTTTACTGAAATCTACTTAGAGGAGAGAGCACCATAAATTATAAACGCTGTGTAGCCGCCACACTGAAGAATTCAAATTATTAATGTCTTCTCACTTATGAAGAGTTCAGTGATAGGTAATCAATTTTTATGCTAGATTTAATATCAGGTTAGTCAATTGTTTCATCTTTTATTTTCCTCAGTTGGTTGGGATGGCAGGTTTTTTTATTTATGAATATAATAACTAATTGTATATTTGAATACAAATAAATAGGCTCTTAAATCCATTGCAATCAATTATTTTCTTTTATTTAAATTAAAGAACTTTGTAATTTCATTAAGAAAAAAAAATAAATTATTAATAATGCCCCAGAAATATCTGGTAGTTTGTGATTTATTGTCTCTTTTAAGATAATGATGTTGCATTCCATTTTAAAGAGTTAAGATCTAAACTTGTTAATTTGCTGGCCACTTGTTAACTCTTTCCCTAGATGGTGTTTTATTGTTAATTGCTACAGTGAATAGGCATATTGCTTAAATAGCACTTGTGCTGCAACAAAACTATAGAATATTGATAATTATTGATATTAATTAATTCATTTCAATTATCACTGTTGGCTATTAATTCTCACTTTTATTTTATTGCTTTATTTACTCCTTTATCTTTAAAACGAAAGCCCCAAACATTTCCTGTCACAAATGTTTAAAATTGAATTAAGAGCCACCTGTTCAACATCTGCATCCATTCTGATACAAAAAATTTCTATAAATGGGTGAGTGTTGGAACAGGATGGCCAGAGGTTGGAGCTTTCTGTACTCTTGGAGATGCTGGGTCTTCCCTGAGCATGATCAACAGCCTCAGCTAATTGGATCCTGCTTCAAGCAGGAGTTTGGGATAAGCTCCTTTCCTTTTACAGGATTCTTCCATCAGTTGTGCAGCCAAAAATTTAAACGGAACAAAACCCACCAACCAAAGCCAAGCACATTTTTAGGAAAACATCTTTCTCATCTCCAGGCCCTGCAGTTCCCACCAAGCACTATCAACTTGGGCACCTTCCCAAGAAGCAGCTTTCAGGCAGAGCCTTTCTAAACCAGGGCCTGTGGAGATGGGAAATCAGAGCTCTCAAGTATTCTGGTATAGGAATAACTCCATGTCAAGGCAACTGTTAGGTTGAGAATGAATGAAGGAATGGGCTGGTGGGGTTGTCAAGTGACTTCAGTGCAGAGAAAAAGAAGCATAAATATTTTTAGGGCAGTTTGAGTCTGTTAAAAGGATTATCAGTCAATATGCCTGGAATAGCAGTGGATCTGATGACACCTTTTTTACTATTTGAGCAACAAATATGTATGAAGGAACAAAATTACAAACAATTCATAAGACAATCGATTGCCTGTTGCAGTTTACAATTATTTTTTCACACCTTTCATTCAAATCAACTGTAATTTCAAGTATGATTCTGCAAAGTCTCAATTCTTGTCAGAAAAAAAAGTGGTGCAAAAATGTTTCCCCCTATTTCCACATAATTTCTGTAATGAAAAGGTCTCTTTAGTTTTAAACTAAATAATTTGAGATTTTTTCTGAATTTAAAATAAAATATCTGTACTGCTGCTGCTCTGTCTTCAAAATTAAAGTAACAGGTCTATATTGTGATTATTTTGTCAGAGTAAACTTTTTAGATCTTCTGATAAAATAAATGCTGATAAAATCTGCCAAAATAAAATGGCTTAAATGAAGCTGAATATCCAACACGGGGAATTTTCTTTTCTTTCTTTTTTTTGATCCCCTTTCTAAGCACTTTTGAGTGAATTGGGGAAGCTTCCTTCCATGCAGATAGTCTTGGTATTGCATGCTTTGAATGTAAGATAATTGTGATTTAGAAATTAGATTAGATTTATTAAACTGTAAGTTTTAAGTTTTCTTGCATTATTCATATCACATTGTTGAATTATGCAGAGATGCCAGTGCCATACAACAGCTTTCTGAAGCTTTTCTTAGACATAACAAGCATTTTGATTTATTTATGTTTTTTTAATCTTTTACGTCTGGAGCTCCTTATCTGGCAGCCCAGCCCTTCTGTGTGCTAAGATCTAGAGAAGGGATTGTTCTGTGGCCAATGGAAAGTTTAAGCCTTGATCCTTGACACCGAATGTGATAGAAGAACACATGCCTTTAACTGGCATCGTAGCAGTTTGTACAGAAATGCTCAGTTTCAGAAGCCAACTGCAGATGGTTAAAAGCTGCTTCTGTTTGTGCTTGAACAGTACCTTGGATTTTCATACCTTGTGCTTTCCTTTTTGTGTTTGGTTATTTGCATGCTGTTTGTGCTCTCTCAGCGTTTGCAGATGTGCTCCAGTGGCTTCCCTGTCACACAGGCTGTTTGTTGATTGGGCCCTTGCTGTTATCATCAATGCATGGCCACAGCAACTCAGCAGCTGATGTAGGACTGCAGCAGCCCCCACCAGCAGTGTGACCAAACAAGGATCTCCGTCCCAGAGCAGGGGGTGCTGGCAGTGCACAAACAATACAGCAATACAGCAATAGAAACACTGACATCACTCTGGGCTGTGTCCTCCCTCAGAGCCCCTCCCAGTGAAGCTGGGGGTCTAAGCAGGCATAGTGTCAGGCTGGCAGTGGGAGGGTGCTTTCCATCCCCAGGAGAGGGGATTTAGGGGTTTTTAGAATTTATTGCACCTGTAGTGTGACAGCCTGCTGTGACAGACAGCACACAATGTCACTGTCATTCTTTATATGTTAAGGTGCTGATCCTGGACAGAATGCCTTTCCCACCTGGCAGTAACTGGGAAGCCACAGTAGCATTTTACATGGAGTGCCAGTCTATAATTTCTGTATTCCTGCTTCTGAGGTGCATTAATTTCAGTGTCTTAAATCATTCTAGACACATTAGTCTTCCCGTTAGTTTTTAATGAAATGAAGAAGGGAGAAAACACTTCAGGAAATATGAAGTGCAGCAGGTTTTTTTCATGTTATATCACTGACCCTTGACGTTATTTGTTTGGGTTTTTTGTTGTTGGGATTTTTTTTGTTTGTTTGTTTTGGGTTTTTTGTTTTTAAAGTAAGTTGTTCTTTCTAACAGCTCAGTCTTCTGATACCCAGACCATTTTCCCACAAGCAGGACCAGATTACATTTCCTGTTTTCGCTTCAATATCGAAAGAAAATAGAGTGTGTGAACATCTTTAAACTGTGGATGGATAACTCAATATGTGTATGGCTTTAAGCATCTGCTTCACTGCATATTTGAAAAAAAAAATTTTAAATGTTTCAGCATGTTTCAGTTCTAAGCAGATATATTCAGGCTGCCATTTGAAGTAAACTTTTCTAACTTCCTATTGTCACTGAAAATAGGTTTGTAGCTAAATAAGAAATAAAACCGTTTGCTCAGGATGAAATGTAATACTATGAAGACTTAAAATTCAGATTCTCTTTTGCTTCCAAAATTTCAAACATTTCGTCTGTAGTTTCACTAACTATAGACAAAATGTGATGTGCCAGGCTGCACTCCTGTATGTGGCTTTGCTGACAGATTTACTTCTCTAAAAGGAGTTGATCCTGTGCTCACATATTGAATTCTTGGGTAGTAGTGTTGAACACTTTCTTTGAAAAACATGATACTAAAGCACCTTCATTTGCTGATCCTTCACATCAAAATCTGTACAAATTGATGACTTATCCAAAAATCCCTGCATAGTCTAACTATGAGAAGAAGCAGTGAATTGTAAGCATAAATCTTCATTTTTAGCACAGAATCAAAAATATTTTGAATTGATAATTTCATAAGAGAGAACGTTTTTTCAGCTGAAATATCTGTTACTAATTTTTTTAGTTAAATTATGTTTTAAGTTATAATAGTGAATTGGACTATTAGGGGGTTTATTGTGAGTCCTCAGTTGCTCTATTAAAAAAAAATAAAAAAACAGAAAAAAAACACACCAGCACAAAACCCCACTTGTTTTTTAAATTTAAAGTAGTAACAATTAAAAAAATTTAGGGATGACTTTTCTCCCTCCAGTTTAAAAGAACTGCAAGTTAAAGGCTTGTTTGGGATGTACAAAAGGAAATTCAGTCTAAAGCTGCTTTTCTGATGATTCTTGCTTGTACTGCAGTTTTTTTGCAGGCCAACTAAGGGTTTATTTGAGGACATATTTAAAAATAATACTGACAGAGTGAAATGGATGCAAAAATACATGTGTGAATAATGCAATTACCTACCCTTTGCATTTTTGCAGTGTGTAAATGGGTGAAAAGCATTGACAGCAATCAAGTTCTGCTTTTGAGGGATGCAATTGCCATCAGGATTCTCTCCTTGCTTGGTTATTAGTATCACTATGAAAATTTTTCTGTAGCTGCTCTTAATCTAGCCATATGGCCAAATCAACATCAATCTAATTTAGGTGCTTTTTCTGTCAGTTCATAAACTCTATGGGAAAAATAAAATTTCTTTCTGAATCTATAAAAGAAGCCATTAAGGCAATGAGATCATAGTTGGAAATGAGAGAAAACCAGCTTTTATAATGAAATACTTTTGCATAAAATATATAGTGAAAGTTGAACATCAAGTTATCAATCTTTACGCTTTTTCTCTCAGGACATTGTAGCTAATTAGATTTACATTTACTCAGCATATTCAGTAACTAATAAACTGCTTGGTGATCGTTTTTTCTGCGTTCGGGTCGATGGTTTTGAGCAGTCCTCCTACAACTTTGAAAATGCAGTCCCTCAGATGACTGTTTGCCAATGCAGAAGTGTTATGCAACAGGAACTCTCGCCTTTTTTTGGTGTCCTGAGTGGCTCTGTTGAGGACATGCAATCCCAAACTAAGAGTTTCCTTAGTTTGCCTCTCAAGCTGCACTTCCATGTGCCATGGGAAATGTTAGCATGGAATGTTTCCTTTGTCTCACTCCTTTGCATGCACTGCTAAAGTTTCTGTGACTTGTGTATCTGTTGTTTACTTCTCGTCTATTTTAGTGGCTTGGCAATGCTTTAATCACTGGTCTTTTTTGCATTTGGTCTTGATTGTGTGAGGGCCATTGGAGTCTCATCTTGATGTTTGCCTGTGGGGACACTGCTCCAGTTTGTGTCACAGGGAGGCTTTGGATGCTGCTGCTGTGTGTAACTGCAGCCTCCAAAGCTCAGTGCAGCCCTGGCAGAGTGGGTTCACATCACTTGCTGATGTTTCCCTAGCTAGTGCTGCCCAAAGCTGCCAAAGTTCCCTCAGAACACTGGAATGTGAGGGAAGCAGGAAGAGGTGTTGGGAGAAGCAGCCCCAGAAGGATGAGTGTTCTTCCATGCACCACTGATGCCTTAAGTTTTAGCTTTTGTATTTTTCAGATTCTGTGCTGTTTTAGTGTGTAGTTTTGGGTTTCATGTTAGGTGTTAGTGAGCTCTCTTCACAGGGTAGGTAGACAAAAACAATTCCTTCTCTAGCTTGGGACCAAGGACAACCAAGACAACTTTCAAGCCCAAGAACAAAAACAACAGTGAAGCGAAAAGGGAAAACAAGGAGAATGGAGCTTCATAACCTTAAGCTATAATTTGATAATTAATTCCAATATGCTGATGAACCAGAACTTACAAAAGTGTGAGACCTCGTGACCGGTCATCCATTCTCTGACCATCTTGGGGAGCACCTTGGGTGTGGCCCCTCTTGTGCTGTCCAGGTGATACCTTTTAATAAATCCCTACTTTATCCTTCTGCTCTGTCTGGTCTCTGTTCCAGCTCAGCCTCCAGAAGGCATCACCACAGGTATTACCAAAGAAACCCTGTGGAAGACATACTCCTACATGGAGGTGGTGCAAAACCCCTCCAGTTTTAAGCAGAGCATTAAAGATACTGATTGATTAGACCTTTCCTCCAGGGTTTTGTTGTGACCTAGAAGCATAGACCACCTGCCCCAGTGACCCTTATTGGAAAGTTTTGCCACACTCACAGGATAACCCCCAAGATAGATGTTGGAACTGTACACAGATTTCAAAATACATTTTGGAAAGTATTTATGCATCTCACTTGATTCCTGTTTCCACCAAGACTCCCAAGTGGGAAAATGCACCTTTTTTTTTTTGTTTGTTTTTTTGGCCTATCTTCAGCTTTTTTAGATTTGTAATAGTCTGTGTTCAGTTGTTTGAGCACTTTTTCATGAGGGTATAAAATTCTGTTACATTTATGATGTTAAAGAAAATTAATTTGAAATTACCAATGGCATATTTCATGTCACTGAAAAAGTACTAAATGAAAAGATGTAGCAGTTAATTAATGAAGCTGCTAATGCAATATATAGTATTTTATGAATTAGTAAGTTAGGAATTAGTGTTCTTAGGAGTCCCAAATCTCAGGAAATTATGAGGTTCTTGACTAAATGCATAATTTTCAATTTGAGGTCACTTACCATTCCTTGGAACATCACTGCAGTTACCCACTGTGGTGATTCTGTATATATTACTAATTTGAATGTTCTAAGGAACAAAACCATTCTAATTTATTCTAATTCACGCTTAGGTGATTACTATGTGGGTATGACACAGAGATTGCAATCAGCATCCAGAGACACCTTGTAAAAAGAAACAATTTTGAAGTGCTTTCTCAATTAATAAAATCTCAATCACATTACATTTTCTAATATGACGCAGCACAAGAGTGCATCTTCAGCACCATTCTCAGCAGAATTAATCAAAAATAAATCTTTTGCTGGCATATAGTTACATCTAACCACAAAAGGGACCAAGTCCACTGAACTAGTATGATAATTTCACGAAGTATCATTTTTTGTTGATTTTTAACTTAGTGGAATGAGCCACAAATTGGAACATATTGTATCACTGCAAATATTACTACATGTCTGAGAACCTCAGACAAAACACAGTTGCTATATAAAATGACAATGTAATTATTTTTACTATATTTCCTTCTGTTATAATTTGGTGTAAGGATACTAATTTTCAGAAGCTGCACCCATTTCAGGTTGTATTCTTTAGAGTAATGGTCTTTTCCTTTCTCCCACTGTACTTTGTGCATCTGGTGATATTCCTGTTTTCCATTGTGGAACACACTTGCCCGCTGCCCCTGTGGTGTCTGTGGGCTGCTTGGATCCAGAGGGCTGTGAGCAGAGAGCCCATCAGCCTTGCAGGTCCTTCTGGGCCATGGATTGAGAGGCAGAGCAGCACTCCCAGCACCTGATGGGTTCTGTGCTGCTCAGCAAATGAAGAATTCCAGGGAAAATTCATTTCCTGAGCAGGTGCATTCCCAAAACTATTGTAGGAAGCTTGCCCCCCATATGGTGTGTTGTGCCCTAAGTGTCACTGATGAGATCTGTGACTGCTCCAGTTCAGGGCTCAGATGACACCAGAGCTGTATGTTCTGGGTTTGTATTGAATTTTTCCATTGCCTGGATTTGATAGATGCTCATGGCTTTGCTGCTTGGTGTCCTATGTGCATTTTGCTGCTTTCTGTGTGATTTTTTCATGTGACATCCATGCCTTCTTATGACAACTACTTATCCTTTGCTGTTTTGCATTTCAGGAGAGTATTTGGCTTTCTTAGTTACGCTGTATTTAGTCTGTTTTGAGCATTTATTATTCCAAGGGCTGGTTTTTTTTCCATAGTTATGTATATTCCATGGCAGCAATACACGGTAGCACTGCAACTCTTCTACCTGTAGTATTGTGATACCCTTGAAATAATAATCAAAATTCTCTCCTGTAGGTTTTTTGATTTCTTTTTATTGATTACCATTCCAAACCCTCCATTTCACAATTACAGTATGGAAATTTTTGAAGTTGGGATGAAAGCCATTTTTTTTTTCCTTTAATACTGAATTGGAAGTTTTGAATAGGGAATGGGTTGTTTAGATATTCTCAAGTATAGTATTGCTTCTACATTTCGTCACCTGTACCCTTAGCCAGATTAATCTGTAAAGAAAGTGAAGAAAGAAGCTGAGATTCCATTTTAGGAGGATATGAATTGTTTGTTTTCTGCATAACACTGAAAAAATGGTTTAAAATAATTGATTGAATCCTGCTCTACTGAGTTTTGCAAACTTCTAATGAAATAATCACGACATATCCATTGTGTAATGCTACAGAGGGAGCAAAAGCAAGCTTCAGCATTCTTGCTGCACTCCTCTGCCACTGCCTTAGCCTGGGCCAGTCACAGGGGTTTAGGCAGGACACCTCCAGCACAGGTGCCATTCCTGCCTTCTCCTTGTGGAACTCCCGGCTGTGGCCAAGAAGAAATTTCTGCACCAGTGTGCAATCCCTTCTGTTAAGACCCAGATTAGTCTGCCCTCTGAAGATTTTAGTTCAATGATGAGCTGTTGTTTCAGCATTGGTGCAATATAAATGGTAGGTTTTCCTCAGTTAGTTAAAATCTGACCTGTGCATTAACCAGCACAGGAACTCTCCCCACCAGACTTGTGCCTGCCTGCTAATTTACGAGTGCAGATGTGAGGGATTGCTGATACCTTGTTGGATTTAGACATGCCTTAGTGTTCTCACACCACACACTCTATTGGAAAGCTGCCTGGCTTAATTTTATTTGGTGTAATGATCAAGGATCAAGTTGTCTTTGTTCCATTTGGTACCAGGTAACCTCTTTATGTGGTATATTCTTATATTTTGTTTTGAAGTATTTTCAAGTTCTGTATCTTGTAACTATAGCACTGAACAGCAAGTTGCTGACAAGCTTTTTTGAAATATGAAATGTGTTTCTTTTTTTTTTTTTCTTTCCCTGACGTTACCACGTTCTGTTCCTCAGAATGTTTTCTCTTTCTGTGATTCCTTTTCAGCTGCTGCACATAAAGTGTGATAATGATGAACATATGTTTCAAAGACCCTCTACTTTTTTCTGGTGTAACAATGAGGATTCACCTCCTTGTTTAGATATCTCTTCCATTACGCTTACTCCTAGGAGTTCTCCTGACTCTAGACTACCACCTGGATTGTTAATACCACCACCTTCAAAAAGTGGTCTTCCAAAGCCTGCCAGTGAATACAGCTGCCCAAGACCTCGTGTAATCTTGCTGTGCAAAAGCTTTTTCACTTTTTTTTTTTTTAGTTTTTTTTAATTTTATTTTTGGCTTTTTTTTTGTTCTCTGTTGTGTATTAACTTGTATTAAAAATGTGCATTTTGTGCAGTGGCTAAAGGATAGGGCAAATGAATCTTAGGTTGTCTCTTAAAATATGGAAATCGAGAAGAATTACTCTTATTTCTACAGATATTTTTCTCTCCCACCCCCATAATATGAATTCTTATTTTTCCAACATGTCTAAATTAGTACATTAATTAATGATTTCTATCTGTCAATCTTTGGTTAAATTTTCTTATATGAAGAATAGCAATTCAAGACAATTATAAAGGTCCAACTTCAAGGGCTTCTTTCCCCCATGAATTAATAGGAAAGCAATGAGCCATTAAATAACTTTTAGCATACTTTATAAAAACTGTGCAAAATGAAAGTTGAAAATTATTCTCAAATATGAAATGGGCATATTGCCTGCTTTTTCATATTCATGTGCTTATACTCTCAACTTTTCTTCCATTTGCAAGTAATATTTGGCTTTATTTAGTGAGCATCCTGGCTTTCTGCATGTGTTCACTAAATAAAAATGCTTCTTGTGCTTGTATGTATTCAAAATACACATTTCTTAATTCACTTACAGTTTTAATTAAACTATATCAGTAGAATCAAAATGGCCAGTAAGTGACTTCCACAAAATGAAGTGTAACTGGGAAATGAGTCTAAAGTTTGGGGGTTCATTTTTTCGCTTAAAAGGTACATTTATAGCTAAATGTAAGTGCTGTTTATCTGGCTTCTAGATAGCTATGAACATTTAGCAAAGATTCTCCATTAGCACATATGAGCTCCAAGACATTACCCATGGGTGCTGATGGAAATGGAGGCTGGTGTAAGCATTTGTTTATGCCTAAACATGATCCCACCTTCCTGATGCCAATAAAAGCCCATCTACAATCAGAGCAAGTTTTGGATGAAGGAAGGGATGTGCTTCTTTATTATGTTTATTTTGGGTCCAGCACATCCATTGCCCTGCTTTGAGTGGCAGCAGATGCTATCCAGCCATCTGCCAGACTTAAATTATCCTGGCTCTCTGCAGGGTTAATCAAGGTCTATGGGCACTAACAGGTGTCTGAACTCTGCACTGAAATCTTTTCACAACTCATGATCTTTGAAATTCCTATAGTAACTCAAGTTGAAGACAGTAAGAGTTCTGGCTGTGTTCAAACCTCGAAAACTGTTTCTTTTATGAAGTTAATTGTGCTTGGGAATAGCAATGATTATTTTTTTCTTTTAAAAAGGCAAAAAAAAAAAATAAAAGCAGCATGTTAAATGTAGGGTTGGTTTTTTTCTTGCTATGCTGCTGTATATCTGGGAAGAAATACCTCAGGTTCTTTTAGATATTGAACAGTTATAGAGCTGTCTTAATCCAATTTTAAAATACTAATCCGTATTTAAAATGTGAATTCAAAACTCCTAAGAATCACATTACCTCCAAGAAACAGTAAATGTAGGACCTGAGAGCCCCATGTTTTTTCCTCTTTTAACAGTGCATTCAGAGGAAGGCTGTGGATCAATATTGCTTCTCAGCAGCCACTGCAGAGAACCTCCAGAGAGAAATAGGGGTGGTTCAGGGCTACCTGTAGACTTGGCTTAGGAATCTGTGATGTGAGCTGTCCCAGGGCAGCTGCAGGTCTGCAGCACAGGCACTGAAGAAAGCAGCATTCCAAAACAAGGATTTATATCATGGGCAAGCAGTGCTAAGGACTACCTGCTCGCCAGGTTATCATATTTGTGTATTCTGAATAAAAGGATCCATGTGACTAATTTAACTTGTGCTTCAGAACTTCTGTATGGATAGTTTAGGCAAACTGAATCTTTCAAAGCTGCAGGCTTTTACTGGCTGGCCTTTCTAATACACAGGGTGTGGGGATTTCTGTATTATATTCTATATAATATATATATATATATATATTTCTGTCTCAGCAATAACATGAACATACAAACTAGTTTTGCCTTCAGCTTCTCAGTCTCACTTTTAATCTATTTCATCCTCTGTCTTTAGTGTTCAGTATATTTTGACTTGACTGTGCCTCTCTTGTGCCCTGAGGTAGTGGACTGGTGGCAGGAGGAATGAACCATTCAAAACCAAATATGTCTCTAGAACTATAGTAATTGGTGGGTTTGGGGTTTCTTGCTTGCCCGGTATTTTTTTGATCTGTTCCAAATTCCTGGGCCTTTTGAATGAAATCTCTTCAGTTTTACCTCTGAGGACGTATATTTTGGAGATTAATATTCAGCATAGCATGTCTAGATTATTACTTACGGAAAAACACATTTAAAGCTTTGATCATACCAGTTTCTCTAAGCTGCCAAATAAGAGATCCTGTAAAGAAGAATTAGTAAACCAAAAATACCAAGATTGTATCTTTTAACTTGGTTCTGTGCTCTCCAGAACAGAGCATGTTGTTGTTGCCATATTGCCTCGACTGGTTCTTGTGAAGGTGTCTGTGCTCATATGTTTGCCAGAGAGAACTTCTTATCACAGCTTTGTCAGGTGTAACTGTGATACATTTTCAACTGAAAATGGAAAAATTACAATCCTGCTTTTGTCCTGCGGAGTGTTAGCATGTGACAGAGTCTGTACTGAAAATGCCATTTGCTTGGTGTCAGGAGCTGGGGTTTGCATGCTAATGGTTGTTTTTTTTAACTTTTTTTTTTTTTTCAAAATGTGACTCTTATCTGCATGCTGAAGAATTCAGTATTGTGATCTTTTTCATGTGAAACATTGCCCTAATATTTATTGTCCTTATTGTAGGCAGGCAGTGTGACACCTAAATCACCCTCCACTGACATCTTTGATATGGTTCCCTTTTCTCCCATATCCCCTCAATCATCAACACCTACTCGCAATGGTACACAGCCTCCTCCAGTACCCAGTAGATCTACAGAGATCAGTAAGTTTTGTAACAACTGACCTACTTTTTGCTTACATTATTTTTTATAATAAAGCATCTTTAAAGTTTTACGTACGTTTTGCCTGAAAAGCCAAATACAGTTTTTGTAAATCACATACACTAATGCCGTTTCATCTTTATACCATCTTCCCAAAGTCCTTGATGTTGCTGCCAAGTTGCATTATAAACAAACTTACTGTGAAACTATGACATATACACTTGGAAGGAGCTGGGTTGGGGATTTTAACTTGGCTTTTCTTTTACAGTCTCTTTCCTGTACTTCAAGGAATACTTTTACTTCCTGTTAGCTCTTTCCTTGTCAAGCCACTGTTCTAGCACCTAGAGCCTGCATTTCTGGGGAAGGCAGCAGGTGGAGTAAGTATGGTGATAGTTGATGCTCAAGGGAGAGCTGAAGAAACCCCTCAAGGTGTCTTGGAATGCTGTTTTTAATACTGCTTTTCATATCAGGCACAGCTTTGTTTAGCTATAGTTGATGAACCTCTCCAGATCTGTTGACCACTCCTGAAAGGCCTTCAAAAGGTTATTAACAACAGCAATTTTATTTTGCAAAGCCTTGAAAGCATCTAGGGTAAGGTTCTCGACTTCACTGGAAATCTTTTGGAGTTCAGAAAGTCTTTTTAAAAAAGCTTAGGAAAGCCCTCGAGGGAGAGGAGAGTGGGGCATGCACAAGTGATGTTAGAGGTTGTGGAAATTCCGGTCTGTGTCGGTTTTTTCTGTTCCTGACTCCTATTTTAGAGTGGATAAAGGGACATTAATGTTCTGCCTGACACCATATGGAACACCTTTGAGGAGATTGGGCTGTTATGGGGCATACCTCTAGGATGTAGAATTTTCAGCTGTGAATGGGAGCTGGGCCCAAAACCAAAAATGCCTTTTATAACTTCAGTCAGTGAAGGTCTTCCCTTCCCCAGCCCATATCTAAACCACTGTTTGGTTCCATTGCTCAGAATGTCTGTCACCTTCTAAAGAGAAAGTAAATGGTGAGACTCTTAATTCAATAAAGAAATCTGTCTTTTTAAAAGAGAATATTTAAAATAATTAATTAATTTCTGTGAGATTTTCAAAAGTTATACTAACAGAATTTTACATCTATCAAATATATAGTGAGTTTTAACTATTTTCATATCATTTAAAAGGATATTAGAATATTCTAATAAAATATTAAAATAGAACTACTCTATTGAGAAAATGTTATGGCTTTGTAGTAAATAATTGAAAGATTGCATCTCTGAAACTACAGAAAACATATATCTAAGTGTGCATATGCAGCTTCAAGAATGGCAATTTAACTTGAATTGAATTATAGGTCAAGATTTTATTTTTTTGCCTATTGTCCATTTCCAATTCTAGTTCCACTGAAATTGGCTCAGTTACATAGAAATCCTGTGGGAGTTAGCACTCAGTCTTGAGATATCTTGAAAATTCCAGCTATATGAGATTTGTAGTTGTTTAGGCAGTGGGGTTTCTAATATTAAATTAAAAAATTTAAAAAAAGAAAAAAAAAAAAAGAAAAAGAGTTTCTTATTAACAGTGATATCTATTGTTTAAAATAGTTGTTGCTTCTGCATTTCACTGATTTGCCTTCAGCTGAGATGATGTAGTTCAGAGGTGCCACTTCAGGGAGAGATTACAAAGCCCATCATGGTCTTTTTACTTTTGATCCCTGCTCTTTCAGTCTGTGTTATGGTATTTTTTTTATGTTGAAAATTACTGTGTTCATCAGCTATTAATTCTTTTCAGCATATTCCAGAGTGTCATTGAAACAGGAGAGGATTTTACCATCAAACAAGGGCTTTACTGTCCCAGATGAGAAAGTTCAGCTCCCATAAGCTCGTTCAGGCTGTGCAATATCCCATTAGTGTAACAGTGTGCAATTATGCATTGCTTTGTGGTGTCACTGCTGCCAGTCCCAGCAAGCTGGCATTTCTTTCTCCAGTACAAGAGGAGCCAAAGTTTGGAGTCTCCATTTTCTGAGATCATCTTTTCCTGTTCCTATCTCTACTTTCTTTGCCACTGCACTCAAGCAGAGATGGTTTGGTGAAATTACAGTGTGATTTGGTTGGATTTTATAATTTTGTAGCTTTCACCTTTCTCACATTCAGTAGTAAAGGAGAGAGATGAGGGTTTTCCATCTATATCTTAGTATCATTTCATTTATTCCTTTTGCCTAAGTGCCCAGGGAGGACACTTGTGCTGCTCCAGCAAAAATTTGCTTTTAAAAGCCAAAGTTCATCTTACTCGTCCACTTTTAATAAACCAGCCAAAAAAAACAGTGCCCCAGAAAGGCATGGACACTTGTAGGAAACCTACACTTTGCATTCCTCCAAGACCTAGTTCCATAAGTAATTACTGGCACCAGTATGACAGTTCAACTTCCCATGAAGAGAAATGCCCAGTTAAAATTTGGCTTACCAGGTCTTCCTTTGGTAATTTCCCAGGGAAAAAAAAAAAAAAATTGTGGGGTGATACTTCTGGCTTTTCCCAGGTCACAGCATGTAGTTTAAGAAACCAGACTTTTAATACTAGAGGAGAGCAATAGTGATCTTTTTTGGGTTGTGTTTTTTTTGTTTGTTTGTTTGTTTGTTTTTGGTTTTTTATTTTTTTTTTTGAAAGACAGCTATTTCCAAGGCATTTGAGGTTTAAAAAATTAATTAAATCTTGAGATTTTGAGTTCATATTCGGCAGTGTTCCAACAGGGCTACTCAGTAAATGTCTGCTCACTACTGGCTGTATCAGCAATAGCAAATAAATGGGGTTTACCTATTCAGATGAGAAAATGGCATAATTTTTGTGCAGGAGGTTGCACATTGGACAAATGCACACTGACTCTTTAGGTAATAATTGCAACATAGTGAAATGCAACCAAAAATGCAGTGCTAGAAATTTTATGCTGCTTCTTGCTCATGGAATAAGGGATTGTAAATGTTGTTCTAAGTTATCTGAATGGTCAGAATTAATTTATTAATTTTATTTCATTAAAGGAGAATAAGCTTTTGGTTTTTCTTGGAACAGCATTATTGTCATGTCCCAGAAAAGAACTGGAGAGGATTGTTCTCTATTGAATTGTTCAATATTTATTTCACACAAATGCATCATGAACCATCTAAGGACACAACAGGCAGATGGAGAAATTTGCTCCAAGGGGCTCTTTTTCTACAGATATTTAAGAGTATTTTGTCAGAATAATAATTTCCAAAGAAAAAAAATATGGAGTAGCCTGCAGCTAAAGGAAAGGATTTCTGGATTTCCGTATCTCAGTTTATTCCAAATATTTCTTTGGGTGCTTATCTCTCAGTGTGATTTATTTTTGTCATCACAGCTGCTCCATCTGGGCAAAGCGTGTATCAGCATAGCTGTGTGCCTGGATGAGAGCTAGGGTAGAGATTGGGATGTAAAGTGCAGCAGAATAGCCAAATATTTGTATTATTGCTTAGTAATTGCTAATTTTGAATTAATCATAGAGTGCAGGTTGCTATTCTCCAGTATTATGTGTTTGTTCTCCAGAATGTCAGGTCCCAGAATTTATTACTTGTTCATGTTATTGTGTGGCTTGAGCTGGGGATCTAAAACATCAGCATTTTATGGCTTTTGAATTTGTGGGCCAATTTTTCAGCCTGTGAATTTATTTCCATCCAGAAAGGAACGAGAAAGGGAAAGGAAATTATTTGTGCCATTTGAAAGGATCATTTTCAAAGGCTTCCTGGTTGCTGTTTATTGGAGAAAGAAATGCCTGTCTGTGCTACAGTAATTGGGGAGTGTGCCAGGCAAGATATTCTTGTTATACCTAATTTTCATGCAAATATTCTGGTCTGAAATAAAAAGTTACCAATTTATCCCACCTGTGCTAAAAAGGAGCCCCCCTTCCATCACGAGTGGAGTGAACACTGGCAGATAAGTTTATGGGTACCCCACGCAATAGTGCAGCTCTGCAGGGGTGAAATCTTATTTCTCCATTTTACACATGTTCTTGAGCTTCTGTTCCCAAGGCAAATTGAAAATATTCCATGGAACTTGTCCCTCCCTGACTCCTAGCAATGCAGTCTCTCTTATAAGACTCAAACTTGAAATGCAGCAAAGCAGTTGTTCTGTGGTTCAGCTGAAATGAATAGCAAGTTATGATAGAGAGAGTTCCCCAAGTAATAACTTTCCACAGAAACCAAACTAGGTAATGCTTCTTTATTTTGAATTTGATTCTGTGCAGGGTTTACTAGGCTCTGTCACTTGGAATAAGTCACACTCTGGTTGTTTTTAAATTCTGCCTTGTTGTATAAATTTAGAAATCTTTCACATTAAAGGAAGGAGTGACATTAAAGGAGTTAAAACTTCTGCTGTTCTCCTGCTAATGAGCTCTAAAGCACTTTCATTAATAAAAGCCCAGTTAAAAGGCATGAATGAGATAATAGCCATAATGGTATACAAAATACTTGCTTTTAAAAGTAGTCATAAGTCATAATTCTGTACAAATTAAATGCAGGAGTTTTGTCCTTCACCGCTTCTTCCTAAATACATTCATAGAATATTTGCTAAGTCTTGGTGTTGGAACTGTCTGCTTTCGGTTGTCTGACCACAGGGAAAACTGTCAGCTTCTTTTAAAGGTAAAAAGAAGGAAAATGGACCTACATAATGAACCAGAGACTGTTGAGGGTTATAAAGTAGAATCACTTTTTTGCCCAGTAGAGGTTAGATTGCAAGTCAAAGTTGCTACACATCTGAAGGTTATTTGCTAGGAGCATCAGAGCATTTCAGGACACTGGTTATACTGGAGCAGACCCATTTTGGCTGTGAAAGAGGCAAAGGATGAGGGAGAACCTAATTTTTAAATCAGATTATCCGTGCTGGAGTCTCTTTTGCGTGCAGGTGGTCTGCCTTTGCCAGGAAAGACTGGATTTCTTCTTGGCTCAAGTAGATTCTTGGAATAAGGCTCTCTTATCCAGGCCATCTCCTGGTCCCATGTGACAGTTTGTAGCTGTTTAGCCACAGTTTTTGAAATATGTAATCAATCAAGTTCTGCTCAAGTTTCTGTACTTTATGGTGGGAATTTCTGTAATTTATTGTGGGAGCAAATAACGGTAAGTTGCCAGTTATTTAAAATGCCTGGTGTGCAGCTTGATAATTGATGAGGGCAAAGCCCTGACAGACTGATATGCACAACAGCCTGGAGAACACAGGTGTAAAATTCTGCCTCCAAGGATGCCAAAATCAAGCCATTTGTGCAGCTGTAGGCAAGTGCTGCACCACTGATAATGGAACTGGGAACCCTGCAACAGGGGGGTTGGCTCCAGCAGTTAATTGTCACCCAGACCTCAGGGGTTAAGGGTGAATTTTGTGCTTAACTGTCCAATCACTTCAGGGTTACTATTGCCCCCCTTACTGTCATGAATGCTTGCCAGGTTGCTTGCTAGGCAGCCATGACAGTTAGGAGAGAGGATATCTCCTAATGGTTCTATTTTTTTCTCCAACAGCAACAAGGCTGTAGAAACTTGGTTCTTTAAATTCTGCAGTCAGTGGGGTTGGGCTGGTAGGAAAGAAAAATCTATTACTAAGGAGTTAAAAACACGCAAAATCTGAAAACCCAAAAAAATATTTGAGCAGGCAGATATGAAGAACTATACTGGTCCAATATGAAAAAAGAACACAATTGTATTGGAGGTGTTTTTTTCCTGAGGAAAAAAGAAATACCACACACCTCCTTCCCTTTGAACACTAGAATGCAAACTGCAGTTAAGAAAAAGTGAGAAACTTTTGGTGTTGAGAAAGGGAAATTTGCAATCATTCTATTGAGGTACCCAAATTTAGTGGGATTTTAGCTTAAGTGACAATTCATGGTCCTGTTGTGTTTTTGAGGGGTTTTTTAATTGTTTTTCCTTTCTTGATGTGATCTTATCCAAGATTTTAAAGCTCTGATGATTTTTAATTTTAATTACTGTTAGTTGTTCTTTGAGGAACTGTATCAAACAAAGGCCTTGCCTTGCCTTGCCTGAGTAAGAGTATTTGCTTGTCTTGCAAAAACATCCTTAACCTGAGGAGTGGCAGACAGGGGACACGAAGATTTGTTGGTTGGTAATTTCTTGTTGAAATGTTTGAAATCAAACATCTTGTTTGATGTCTGGCAACTCATGTCCAGTTGCTTCATCTTCATTTTTGAAACTCCTTATGCACACAGAGTCCAGAGCACATGTCAGTATATGATGCCCTCTTCAAATAGCAACAACTTCTCATCGGATCTCTAGAAGGCACAAGCGTTAAAGGGAAGATAAAGAGAGGCTTAAACAGAAATTCAGGGGTGTTCTTGGAAAAATATTTGAGTGCTACAGTTTGGAAAACTGCCCAGGACCTGGCTTGCAGATGGGGATGTTAAAAGTCGTGGTTAATGAGTGGGGTATCTGGTGGTGCTGTTACTCAGCTCAGGAGGAGATGTAAGGTGGCTTGTTCAGACCACTGTTGTCGTAGCCTATACCTGTTCTCCCAGTGACTCACTTTTATGTTGTTGCAGAGAGAGACCTTTTTGGAGCAGAACCTTTTGACCCTTTTAGCTGTGGAGCAGGAGATTTCCCTCCAGACATTCAGTCCAAACTAGATGAGATGCAGGTAACTACTGACTTACGTGGGTTTTGTTGGTTGTGTGCCTATTGAAATAAATATGTGCTTACCGTGTTCTGAAAATGTGTTCCACAATGCACACACTAATGCACAGAGAAACCCCTATTTCTGACCATTCCTTTTGTAAGTTTATCTCCTGGTCTTTGGGCTGTATTTTGGGTATGCCTGAAGAGCAGGTACCAACACAGTTGGCTATACTAATGGAGGGCTTCTCAGCACTGTAAGCAAAATGATATGGGAACCATTACCTGGGAAGGGACTGAGAGAGCTAAAAAAGAGAGCTGAGCCAAGACCCCTTCAGTTCCCTTGATCTTCAGCTGCAGCAATCTCCACCATCCCAATGCACCCTCCTCTTTCATCACTTCAGTTTCTCACAGCATCAAGCAGA
Source organism: Certhia americana (assembly GCA_018697195.1). Classification (NCBI taxonomy): domain Eukaryota; kingdom Metazoa; phylum Chordata; class Aves; order Passeriformes; family Certhiidae; genus Certhia; species Certhia americana. The sequence continues at coordinate 30,670,552 of CM031863.1, read as the reverse complement.
CTTAGGTGCTTCCAGGGCTATGGCAATTTTCTTTTTTCAGCTGCCTTTAAAAACATCTCTATGGCACTCTGGGGCAATTAAACTCTTGAGAATTGATTCAAGAATTCTGAACTGTTGTGGTTTTGTCAGAAAATGTTTGTTGATTCTGAAACACTCAACATTGTCCCTTCAGTTATTGACTGAATTGTGAAACAATTCTAGGAGAAAGTCCTCAAGTTTTGGAACAAATGATGCTCTGCAGTCAGACTTCCAAAACTTCTAGTTCCTTGCCAGCTTGCTTATCTCTATTTATTCTTAAGCAGCCTGCCAGCAAAAGAAAAGCCTGGAAATAATGGAAACTTGAATTTCTAGGATCCTGGCTCCTCAGCAGGAAGCGTTCCCAGGGTTTCCAGTCCTCTTGTCTCTTAGGAGCCCACAAAGGCCAAGAGCATTTGCTCTTGGGCTCCTTCTGTTCCTCTCTGCTGCCTAGAGAGCATCAGAAGCTTTTTTAAATGGCTTAAATAAGGTTTAAATACCATTTCATTTTCCTGAGTGCATTTTCTTTTCCATGTCTGGAAAAGACATGGAAAAGGATGGACAAACTCTGCTCACACTGAAGTAAGAAATTCAGCTTCTTGGTCCCCCACATAATTTCAAAGAGTAGCTAAAAGCCAAAACTCTCTTCTTTGCAACTCCAACAACATGCTTATGTTTTGTGAATTCTATAATGTTGTTACCGAGCCCTTGAACACAAGCCCCAATCCTACAGCACCTCCCATAGATATAGTACCAACATTTCCATTGGTTTAGGGAAAAATAGATGGTAGCAACTGTGGTTACCTCTAATAATGGTATATCAATATTTAAATGTCACATATTAAGAGTTCCTATTACAAGTAATGTTTTGACGATATTTGGAATTGCCTATAACACTACAGATTGCTGTCGCCTCATAAAACATCAGGGAATGGAGTAGTAAATGTCTTTATCAAAGATGTTTGAAGTCATGAAATTAAAATCTCCCATCATTATTTGTACTCTCTTGATCTAAGAAAAGGAGACAACCAATCAATAACAAAACCTCCAAGCATTAGGGTGTTACTGTGTCCTGCTGTGAAGAAAGGCACTCCCCGCCTAGCATCAACCATTCACTAAAAATTAATTAGTGGACCTGTATGTAGGCACAAAACTTGTCATGTATGATCCAGATGAGAACAAGCATACAGATGAAAGGGTATGAAAATCCCCCATATTTTAACTTGAGCCAAACCAAAGACTGTGTGCAGTTATTTTACTGTGTGCTTGGTGCAAATACAGATGGAAACATGTTTTTCCTAATGTCTCTTTTATCTTCTTGTGCTTTCCTGGGTGCACAGCGTCAGCGATGGTTGGTATATCATATTTTAATAATGGTATTTAAAGCATTTACAATTGAAATGTGCACATGTTTGTCTTGTGTTTCTATTGTTATGTGTAATTGTTTATGTTTAAAAATGTTAAGATTTATGTTTTGTAAATAAGACTCTGCTACATAAAGATTTATTTTATGCATATAAAACTCTGAATCAGGGCCATTTTCATTTTTAGGGGCCTACAGTCTCTTAAGTTAGGGACAGCTGATGGTTGTTTTCTTTACTCTGTCTTGCCAGGTGCTAATACTAAGCCTTTGTTTTCACTGCTGTTTGTTTTCTATGTGTACTTGTGAAATTTCCAGTTGTCATTATCAGGTTGTCACTAGTGAAATGGCTTAGGCAAAACCTTTAGTACAGAGATTATGTTAGTACAATCACATTTGAGAGCATTTGTTCTTTGTTTGGACATAATCATTTAAAGCTTTTCAGCGAGCAGCAGCAGCTGTGCTAGTCTCAACAGGTGTTAGACACAGCCTGTGTGAGGAAGGTGAGAGCACAGAACGTGTAACATACTCTGGAAATCCAGCAATGAGAAATGTGGAAGAGAAATGTGGGCCTCTCTTCCTTTCTGAAATGCAAAGTGAATAAATCTGTCATCTTTGCATTACGGAAGTGCGGCCTGGGTTTCAGTAGTTATGTGTTCCATAAAATCTGTAAAGGTAAGGTTTTTACAGACACCTAGCAAGTAGTTCCAAGTATAAACTTCCTCCAGGGGGGGTGTTGAGTACAGCTCACCCTGCAGTGGGGATGGCAACTGAAGCTGGGGCAGCCCAGTCCAGACTCTGTTACCCTGTTTCTTGTGTGGAACACGTGAGGTGCCTCAGCACACACACCCCATGTGCAGAAGAGCTGTCCTGATCTACCCTTGTGCTGGAGGTGATTTGGGAAGAAACTGGGAGAGGAGAGCACAGCACAGAAGAGGCACTGGAGAATAAACTCCTGAGTAGTGGGTGCTTTTCCTTTACACCCCTGAATTCTGAACTTAACAAGATCAGATAAAGTTCCCTGGCCTCTAGGGGAAAACTCTTATTTTTAAACTTCAGTGGGGATCCAAATTTCACGGTTAAGCTTTCTATTCCATTTCTCAGTCCAATCTCTGTTGATCTTTTTGGAGAACTTAAAACTCAAACATGTGCTGAGATGTGTATTTTACAGCTCAGGCCTCTCTCTGATGACTGTCCAACCTCCTGTTTCCTTGCACCCTTATGCTGAAACATATTTTCATCTTTATTTTGACTGCATCCAGACATTAATAAAATGAATGTCTACTTTCCCAGAAATCTTGCAGTGAGGAAAAATTTCCCTGAATTATGAATCACACCAGCAGCAGCAGCAGCTGCTATAATTTATTAAAATCTCAAAGTAGTTAATATCAGAAAGCTTCCAGGAGCAGCAAGCCATTCTCCCTGCATGCCCTGAAGCAGTCAGTAGGCTTGACATCTTTCCATCTGAAATAAGTTATGCTCAGCCCTCTAAATATTCTTCTCAGAGGTATGTAAATTTGTCATTGCTTCGTTGGGTTTGTGCTGACTTAAGCTCATTGAGTGAAGTCACTGTGAAGTGATAAGTGAGCTAACTTCTGAGCCATAAGATTGACTTTGGCAAATTTATCTCTTGATAAAGTGCAAGTTCTTTGTCTTGTACTGCTTACTGGTTTTTATCAGAATAGCTCGTATCATTTTATCCTTGACACCAAAAAAGGCTGGTTTTGGGAGAAGGATTGTTCCTGAGTTGTTTGGAGTAAAAACAAGCTTTGCTCCTCTCTTTAAGGCATCAATCACATCCCTTAGTACAGTACTATTATTTAGTAGGTAACTCCACTGCTCAGCCTTTGTGTTAAAGTGCAAAAGCTCCCTGATGAGGACATGAACACAGAAAAACAAAGCTCAGTATAGATGCACACTTAATAGCCTTTCTTGTTCCCTCTCCTGGCCAGTGCCAGCAGGTGGCCTTTGTCAGCATCCCCTGAAAATCAGCAATTCAAAGAGATTTTTTTGACTGCATGAAGTTTCTGTTTCCTGAACCTTTAAAGTACAGGAGGCCATAGCACACATGGGTTTTAATGAACAGGCAGAGTTATGCTAAGAGCACACATTATTAGAAGCTGAAGAGTCTGAATTTCACAAGGCAAAATATCTTAAGTGCTGTGCATTAAAATTAGTGATGTATTTATTGCCTAACACATTAGTCAAGTTCATTAGGAAAAGAAAAAATTGTAATTTGTAATCTGCGTCATTGCAGCTGGTTTAGTTACAGCTGTGGATGTTGAGAGTTAAAAGCTGGCATGTGCTGTTCTGTAATGATCAGAGAGCAGCTTCCCCTGGGAGCCAGAGCACTGGGGAGCCCTGTGCAGCTCAGGTGGAGGTATGAACTGCAGTCCTAAAAGCACACGTGGCACTCAGTGTTCTCATCCCTGCTGTGAGCACTGTTACCTGCATCAGCAACAGTTCTACTCTGCATGGAAAGCAGAGTCTACCCCTAAAGCTTTCCCATGGCTTGCTTGACTGCAGCTGATTGGATTTTATTTTTTAATTATGTGTATAATTAAAAGTGTAGTTTTTGGAGATTCCAAAAATTAACTATGAATTTGGAGTTATGTTGCTGAACCTGAGGCATTATGAATAGTGATGGATGTGGGAGATCTGAAGTTTGTGCCTTCCTCACCTTTGGAAATTGCAATCACTTTGCCAGGGGAGTCTGCTGGATGAAGGTACTCTGATTTTTTTTTCCCTTTTGAGGGTTGCAGTTATTTTTTAGGAGTTTTGATTTAGACAGTGGAGCTTTCCTTTTTTTATACTGCTACTCACTTCATGTCCTCCACTTAAATGCCCAAGAGGAAAAAAAATCTAGCTTTAATATTCCTTTAATGGGAGGAATGCCCAGCCAGCCACCTGGATTGCTTTGATGTCCTCTCTGTTCTGTTGGGCTTTTTGTCCTTGTGGTTGTCATGGCAGCTTGAGCCTTCTTGGAACTGCAGAATCTGACACTGATGGTGGTGGCTCAGAAGTGACCATGGAAATGCCATGTCCCTGGTACAGATAGGAACATGCATGAGCCACTGCTCTCAGTGCAACTGATAACACCACCTGGCAACCACAGCGCTGGTTTCTTTCAGGACAGACAATAGTTCTTTTTGGTAATAAAGTTCAAAGGCTTTTTTAGTAATTATGACCCATAAAGAGCAGCAATCTCCGAATGGGTTAGCATCGATCACGTTGCAACTATCTGGAAATATAATTGTTTTAAATGAAAAATATCACAGCTTGAGAAGGACTAAACAGGGGTGGGGGGAAGTGGCTGGAGTGAAGCTGCAGGAGGAAAGGTCAAGGAGGCCACAGTTCTTCAAGTGTAAATAGTTCTAAGTCATAGCAAACACAAGCAAAGTTCTAAGCAGCAAAATAAAAGTTTGTGTGGGAAAAATACTTGACGTGCTCAACATAAGAGCAGTGAGATGAGTGTACTTCCAAAATGCATTGTCTGATTTGCTCTTTGCTTGCTGGAAAAAGGGCATTGGAAGGGAAGCTACTTAAAACACCAGCAAACTGTGCTTAACTGTAAAAATAAAATAAAGATGAGAGTGGGCAGGACAGGAAAGGGATGGATGTTCAGTGAAGGCTCTGGCTGGCTCAGGATGAAGGTCTCTATCCATGTCAAACCAGTTGATGGTGATGTTCTGCTATTGGAGCTCATCATGCATCCTCAGGTTGAAGCACCACCAACAATCCCTTTTTGCTGTATCCCTTTACAAGCTCAAAACTGGACACAGCCTTCAGATACTTCAGAAGTTGAGCATCCTAGACACACTGTAACTGCAGGGTTTAAAATGCAGCAGCTTAGACCCTAGGGCTAATTCTCAGAATTCTCCTTCTGGGTAAGCAGTCCTCCTTTGACAGCAGTTACATCAATTAATTTACCCTTTGGGTAAATGAGCACTGTCTGTTTCTAACAGGATGTATTTCGCTTAGAATTTCAGCTACTGTTCGCCTGAAATATCTTCTGCATTGAATGTTCTTCCTTTTAATCCTTTGGAAAATACAGAGAAAAGAAAAAAAAAAGGAAAAAATCTTAGATACACTAGTAGCCTTGGCAGCACTGTGTCACTCAGGTAGAGCAAACTGGGTAGCACAGTTGGGGGAATCTTTACACCACAGTGCTGCTGCTTGCTCAGCATCACATGGTATGGATCTGCCTTTAGGGAAATGCAGCTTTTACTTGGAAATTCTCAGACCATTTAGTAATTATTGCCAGGAGGTTTGTTCTGTTTCTCCACACTATTCTCCTGATAGTGGTAGCTGGCAGGGTTATTGGATATTCATACACTTTTCAAATGTTAGCCTGTGATTTGAATTTGTTTGAAATTAAGCTGGTTTGATGTGGGATTTATCTTCTAAACCCAAAAGGTATGGTCTTGAGGTACTGCTGTGCATGTGAGGGAGACTAGAGTTTGTGCCTAATCCCCATAGAGATGGTTTTACAAAAGGATTTATCTTGTTTACAAGATATTTTCCTGATGAAACGAATCTGTTATTGATTTCATAGCACACAATCAGCACTTTCTCACTGAAGGGAGCACTGTGACAGCTGCCACTGGAGTTGATACTCTCATGGCATTTCTAGTCAGAGCCCTATTTCCAATTGCTTAAACCTTCAAAGCACTTTCACCCAACAGACTGAAATTTTCTTGACTCCAAGGTGACTATTGAGGGTCAAGCCACAATTTTTCAGCTTCTTTTAATGCAAAAAGAGAAATGAAAATAAGAGTGCTTTTCCTGTATTAAAAGTGCAGTTGTTACTTCAGGACTGGTGTGAACCAAGTACCTTTAGCAAGCCAAACACGTTTAAAAGCATGCAAAAAAAAAATACTTGTAGAGTGAATTTCTCATTTCTTTTCCATAGAGGAAGTGATACCATCCAGCTTAAAATCTTTTTTGTGTTGCTACTAATAAAATGAAAGTGAGTAAACTCAGGTATTTTGTTCTAAACTTTCAAAGCAACACATTGCACTTTCAAAATATCACAGTGTTTTATTTTACTGAGTTACGTGCATTTAAAGTGCTCAGTTTTTTGTTTTTTTTTTTCATTTGCAGTGGAGTGAGCATGATTTTATTTGACTTTTTCATGAAGCTCTAGTGGCAGTGGGCAATAAAGCCCTGTCAATTTAACTGTACTGGGAGCAATTCAGAGCAGCCCTCTGAGGTGGGATAGTCAGCACTTTTTGTTGGGCTGCTCTTACTGCACCACAGAAAGTAGGGGACACCTTCTATCAGTAACAATGTCTATGTCATACCTGTATTTCTCAATGTAAATCTTCTTTAATTTTACTCAGGAACAACATGGTGCAAGTGAAACTTGTTTGGATTTCTGTTGACCTATGGACAAGAATATTCAATATTGCTATTCTATAGTATTTTCTTCACTTTATGTACTTATGTAGCTATGCTGCTGTCTGTTGTACATCTTTTATGAGTTAATCACTAAGACTTAGTAAAAAGTGGCTGAGCAAATAATGTAAATGTTTGTGGATTCAGGCTGAAGTATAGTTGCAGTTTGTCTGCCTCAAGATATGCTTGGACTTAAATGTTTTTACAAGGAGAGCATAATCCTCCACAACTCACTTGTTTACTCTTTACTAATGATGTCTTATTTCATTGCAGGAGGGGTTCAAAATGGGATTAACTCTTGAAGGCACAGTATTTTGTCTTGACCCACTAGACAGCAGGTGCTGATGCCAAGAAAGTCAATGTGAAATTCCTCCGCAGTGGGTTTTTTTTTAATTTCTGAACACGTACTCACAGATACTATCCATGTGCCAAAAATTGCTTTTTTCAACATGTAAACTCTTGTGAGGCTTGCTTCTGTAAAAATCCAACTTACTTCCGGTCTTTCCCTGTACAAATGTAAAAAGTTGTATTTGTTTATGAATTATGGATTAAATTACGCTGTTGTGTTTCTTTCTGTCATATTTTGGCCCGAGTTTACTATGCTTTATGAGTATTAGCTTGGAGAAGTTCTTCAGAAAGGTTACACATACCTCTCTCTCTCTGTCTCTCTCTCTCTTTCTCTGTCTCTCTCTGCAAATGTGCAGGCATGAATTCTACATAATACTTTACCTGGCAGCATTTTGAAATTATGCTTTTAAGGCATTATTTAATATTCAAGCAGTAAAATTATTAATATCTACTACGAAAATTTCAATTTGCAGTGAAAAAAACATAAAACACTAACCATTACTATGTGCTTCAAAAGTAAATCTGGATGCAGTGTGATTGATTTCCGTCACTGTGTGTGTTACTATCCTGTACATATGTTGTCATTGATTTATACAATCCAGATTTTAGGTCCTTCATTCATGTTTTAGAAACTAACAAGTTGTTAGTCTGCTAATTAGTGCTTAATGAGCCTAAAAGAACTGCTAAATTGCAGAATGGCAAAGCAACTGCCCTTTGTTTTGATATTTTATAGCTGAAGTGTAAAGTATGTACCTTGGAATCTATTACATGCTAGCCACAACTTAAAAGGAAGATTATGGTCTTGCATTTATTTAGAAATTTATGTGATTCTGTGTATAAGCAGGCACTGGGCTCAGTTCTGTCATTTCTTTCAACACCTGAGTTGTTGAAAGAGCCAGGCTCTGTTGAGTATAATTCTTTTACTCTCTTCTTTAGTGTTCCACATTTTTAATTTTGTGGCTTTCTGCAAAGAATCAACTATAAGTAAGTCCTTTGTACCCATTCATGTTACAGAAATACCTGCACAACAAAATTCTCAGCTGCTGGTGAGATGAATGCTGACATGTCTATGCATATTCTTCATTAATCTTTATCATAAGCAATAAAACACCATCATAAACCTATCTCAGAAATTATTATCGTAATAATTCAGTTCAAAACTTTTTCAGTTCAAAAACTTTCAAACCTCCAGTATTTTCCCCTCAAAACATACAAATGTGGTAAACCCAACCTCCAAAAATTTCAGATTTTTTATGAGAGGTTTTTTTGGTGACGCTTATGGTTTTGTCCTTAACAGTCACAGTTTACACCAAACCCATATTTTTCAATTTTATCAAGTGTATTTTTATGCCTTGTTCAACAAAGTACTTGTGCATGTACCTTTGGAATCCACTAAAAGAATGGGATTATTCCTTTGCTGGATTTGACACGTCCTCGGGTACCTTGCTGAATTGGGGCCTTAACATCCTACATTACATTTGTCTTCCTCTCTCTTATTCTGAGTTCATCATTCATATAGAGTATTATAGAGAAATATATATATAAAAATATATGAAATCACTAACAAATAGAATAGTATATGTTTCATAAAGAAAAGTCTTTATAATTTTGTTTGTCATATAGTATTTTCGAATTTGTATAATGAGGATGTTTAGTAGCCATAGCAATGGCCTTTTTTAACAAATAGAATTTGTATTTTTATTGTACTTAAAAAGCTTTACATAATAAGCATTCTATTTAGTGGTCATTTATTATCAATGGTAACACTAAGATAATATTTGCACATTTTAAGAAACTTTTTTCGTTACTGATTTTTATGATAGCTGACTGCAAATGGCATGGTTAAGATCTTATATACCTGGTCAATGCATACAAAAATACTTAAATCAACACAACAGTGCATTTTTAATTTTTATGTGATCCAATTGGAAACTGTATTTCTATGTAACCTCAAATGTCTGTTTAATTTTGCCTAAAATAAATGTTTTTAAATAAATTGCATCATAGAACACAGTGTTCATTCACTAAAATACCCAAGTGGAAGGTAGGGTGGGGAGGTGCATAAATATTGGGCTGGACCTGCCACAAAGGAAGATTTAGTGCTGGAATGGGTCAAAAGTCACCTTTGGAAAGGATCTGATCTCAGGCAGGGTAGAATGACTCCAATCCCTTTTATTACTGAGTTTGGGCTAATCTGCAATTAGCAGAGAAAAATCCTGTTCTATATGCAGCTGTGTGATACTGACAATTAGAGAGTAACTCTCTCTACAGTGCTTCCTGAATTTAATTGACTTTTCTTTTTGCCTTTTTTCCCCCTATACTCAGCTCAATATACTTGGCTGCTTTTATAGTGCTCTATACTTGGCTGACTTTTTAAGGAGGGAAGGATATAACTGAAGTTTTCCTGAGCCTTAGAAAACAATCTCTATATCCCAGGTGTGTTAATGGAACAGGCTGCTGCAGATGGTGTCGGTGCTTTTAAGAAAAGTGGTCTTAAACCATCTGGCAATTTCTTCCCTTGTAAAACTTGCCTCCGAGCTCATGCTCCAAACCCATCTGAGCACTTGGATTTGTGGGAATGGGGCTTGAACATCCATGGGACTGGGTGCTGGCAGGGCAGGTGGGTCAGGAGCACAGGTCCTCATCTCCTGTGAGCTGTAAACACGAGCTGTCCCTCCCTACTGCTGTCAGTGTTCTCTCAGAGGCACCTTGTGCCACACCTTCACACTGCTGCTTTGAAAATACCTGCTTGGGAGCAGTCAGAGGAGCCTAGTCAGTGAGTGGAATGCTGCTGACCACACAGTGCTGGTTATAGAACTTGTCTTGTTACAGAGAGAGAGTAGCACCATCTACTAGGTTAGAGATATGGTGCTAATGAGTCAGGAACAAGACTTTTTTTTACTTGTAAATTTACCTTGCAACAAAAATTAAATACCAGTGCAGCTTCATGCTGCCTGTTTTGTCAACACTTTTGTCTTTCTTTTGGATGCGTTTTCTTTCCATTTCTGTTTTTTTCTTCTTTAAACTATGATCATGCTGCTGACCAGGCCAACTGTGGCTGTATCACTTCTGGATATGTATTAATAGATTTTGGTTCCATTTGACTGCCCAGCAGCTGTCATGCCATGCTATATTAACACCTAGAAGCAGGATTCCTTGCTTTACATTCCTTTTTTTCCTATGATGTGAACTTTTTTTCTTCCTACCTGCCTATTAGGGTGTTCCTGAGTAAATGAGCTGCTTAATTTAAAATTCTGAAGTCAAACACCTGAAATATGGTGAATTTGTGTGTACTTTTTTAAACCTTTGATAAATCACTGACCATCATTGCAGGATGTTCTTGGCCTAACTCATCTTTACTTCCAACAGGTCTGCAAGTAGCTCTTGCCATTCCATCTGACAGGAGGGATTTGTGCTAAACATAAAATTGATCAAATTGATCAAATTGATCAAATTGGTAAAGACCAAATCTTTCACATAGTGAAAGGAATTATATTCCATTCTGGTTTCACAGATGGAAAGGAAGAAAAGAAGGAGAAAGTCTCACACTTGCAGAAGTGTGGTTGTGTAATCCCAGAGGTGATTGAATGTGCCAAGGAAGGGGGCTGGCTCTGAGGCTTTATTATGATGATTAATTTTCAATTTGTGGAACTAAGCGTGGTCTCATTCTCACCGAGCAAATCTGCTTCACAAAAAGAGTCCCCTCTGCAAAGGAGGAGACTGTCACTGCGTGGGAAATCTCTGCTTAAACACAGAGAGCCCCTAACTACACTGTTACTTCATTTCTCTCAAGAGATTGTCACCCTTCAGACAACCTCTTAAGACAGGTGACGTGTTAAGAATTGCAGGCAAGCTCTCAATTTCCTTATTTTCACACTTTGGGATTTTGTTGTTGCTTTTTAAAATTAGAGGTGCAGAAGTCATATGTAAAAAAACCCCTCAGAATAACTGGCCATATGTTTTAAAATGCAACTGTAAAATGCCTACTGGTTGGTGTTTGGTGAGCTTCAGCTAAAAGGCAGCAGGTGAGCTTTGGTACTTCATTAGCATGCTTTAACCCCCTTTCTTTGTTAGACAAATTCTTAATGAGAGACTGAGACATGAGTTGCACTGTGAGCTGGTAAAAAGTACTGGTGAGCAGCTGTCATAAATGAAATAGAGACCAGGATTTCAAGTATCTGGATTTGTTCAGTTATTTCAGAAGGGTAAGGCAGTGTTTTGTCTGAGAGAAAGCCTGACATTTGTAATATGTGCTGCCTTCCTGGGGTGCTTCAGCATTCAGCTACTGGGGGTGCATAGATTAAAGAAACTGCACATTTATTTATTCATCAAACCAAAACACTTTCTGGAACTACAAGACAGAGTGGGATTCATGGAGTGAATATATAATTTGTGTGTGTGTGATGGGGTGAAGCATTCCAAACACATGAATATGTAATTTAACTTTTGTGTTTAAGAAATTTCCCAATAATCTAATTTCTATATAATTGGGGATAACAAACCCTGCAGGTTAAGTCTCCTAAAGTGGATTCTGGAGTTGACTGAACTTATTTTAAGTCTTGTATGAATGACAGTAACCAAAGTCAGCAGATTTCAGCCTTTAGACTTTTTTTCTCTTTTTTTTTCCCCTCACATTTTCCACTGTTTATTTCAGCAGAGCTTATGCTTTGCAATAAAGATTAAGAAGGAGCAGAAACAGATTAGGAAGGAAGTATAGAAGAAAATCAAAAGGGAACAAAATTTTATCGTGTGCCAACATTAAGCAGTTCAGTCACACTGCATTTTTTTGTGAAACTTAACTGATGCAAGGACTTCTCTCGTTCTGCCCCATCAATTTTTATGCCTATCTCAGGGTTGCACAAGGGCTGCCAAGGAGCAGGTTTGCCATGTCTGCAGTCCCCAAGAACTGCTCTTGGAGCTGTTGGAGTGTGCCAGAAGCAGGGAATATTGCCTCACACAGAGCAGGTAATCACAGTGAGCCTTGTCCACGATGCTGTTTGCTGCAAGCTCCAGTTTCCATGCATTTATCCTAATTTCTAGTAGTTTGTACCATATTAAAAACCTGGCTAAGTTGCATTTCTGACAAAGGGTCCCAGAAGGAAGCTGTAATAAGCCACACAAAGGTTCTTTAGCTAATTGCTTTTATTCTAATATTGATTGGAATTGGTATTGATAACAGCCATCCATATTTTCTAAATGCCTGTTAATAAAACCTTTATATAAATTAATCTCTTTATAAGAATTTTCCCAAAAGAGGAGTCTTAGAATATACCCTTTTGAATTTTCAGCATTTCAGTTTCCTTTGCAACTTCATGCTACACACAAGCTTCTCTGACCAAAAAAGGAACTCAGAAATTCTGTTCAACATGAATACTTCTAGTCTACCTCTGGTTTTGCCATGTGTGACGTCTAAATTTTGTCAAGTTTTATTTCTTTTATGATTCTATTCTGTAAGCATTTTATTCACTAAATACAAGATGCTTTTAGAGGCTTCTGCTCCATATTAGAATTGGAATATTTTGACCATGTTTCACTGAAAATATCTGAATAAGTTCTCTAGGGATCTAAGCTGGTTTGCTTTGGAAAATTATTGTGCATTTTTTAATATTTTGGTGGGTTTGTATTTTGATTTTTTTTAAAAAGGAACTTCATTGTTTTCAAATAAAGCAATCCTTGACACTGTGAAAGGACAGAAAATCCTTAATCTCTGCTCTGCAATAGGATAAGTCTCTAAAGATAATGTGATTCTTGGGGGGAGTGGGGGGAGGGAAGCAACAAAGCCTATTTGAGGTGCCTAAATAGATTAAAAATCTGAGATTTTTTTTCTCCTCTTCATTAATATTTAGAGTATGTTAGAACATTATCATTCATGACATACTTTGCTGTTGGTTTTGTGGTGGAAGAGAGCACCATAATGGCAGATTAAAGTCACCTACAGTGTAAACAATGCAGGGATGGGTTTCCCCTGTTTTTGCAACCTTATATACTATGTAAAAGCCAGAATAAATCTAAGTTTTTGAAACACTTCAACCCTGTTAAATGTGACATGATCACATATAACTTGTGATTGCTAAACCTGGGATGCAAAATAAGCAACTACACTTGGAATAAAGGTAAGAGTTTTCCGGGTAAGTGAGAGTGAGTGAGAATTTGTGAGTGAGGAGCATGGAAAAAATTAGAATGATTGGTGCTGTTTCTAGATTTTGAGTCAGAGTGTCTCCTGGCGGAAAGTGTTAATGTTGACTTTACAAGCTGCATGTCTGTTTTCACATCTCCATGGTTTTAGTGAGTCTGCACTAAAATCTGTCCCTCAGAGTGTTAAGTATTTTTAGCACTCACTGTGAGTATATTGATAGAACCTCTAGATTGCCATAATATTTGATGTAAAAAGACTGAACAAGGCTGTGATCTGTGTCATCACAGTTGCATGCTGTGGTCACATGGCAAAGGCCTGATGTATGACATTTGGAGTAATATAACCTCAGAAGATTCTACTATTTAATGGCCCTATTAAAAGCAGGTATTTTAAAAGAATGGAATCTTATTTAGAAGTCTGAAATATGTGACTAGAGAGCTAAGTAAACAAGATAAATTGCCTCCTGTCACTCTAATAAATAAACCAATAAGGCCATTAAAGCCACATGAGTCATGGGGCCATAATGAATTTACTTGAAACTTAGGAAGAGAGCAATTTGTTTTCTGAGGACCACTGATTCAGTCTCTCACAGACCTCCCTGACTAAAAGGTTGAATGCCAAAGGGAAAAATATTCCACACAATATACTGAGCAATATTTGATTCTGGTGCAGGGGTCATCCTGAGTCTTGGTGTGTGCTTATAAGCAAACTGTTATGGTAAGAAAAGGTATAGGGAAGCAGTGAGAAAGGTGATATAAAATGAGAAAGCTAGTGTGCCATTGTCAGCAGGGAAAACCTGAATTTGCATGCCCACAGAAAACAATCACGCAATGCTCAACTGCTCTGAAAAGACATTTAGAGCACCTGTGAATATATAGCTGATGCAGAAAATGCTACTGAGCAATATCTATCAAAGATCTAAAACTACTGTGTTACAGATGGCTTTCATTTCTCAGAAAAATGTGTAAGCAAACTCTTTACAATATTTCAAATGGTATTTGCTCATTGATCTGTTCACACTGGAATGGGAATGGTGCACACGTGCAAAACGGGGGCGCTGAAAGCTTTCCTTCCACACTGGTGCTTCCAGAGGTACCTCTGGAGGCAGGAGGGGGCAGTTCGGGGTGACTGAATGGGGAGGTGCTTCAGACCCTGCAGCTGCTGAACAGGAACAGATATTAACAGAGCTGACAGAGTTTGTGGAAATGTCAAGTCAATCTCCATCAGGATTTCAAGCACAAGGCAAATAGGTGCAGACAGACACTGAAAGTGCTACAGACGTTGGCCCCTCTCTCAGCTGTTACAAAACAGAGAACATTTAAAACCTGCTTTTTCTCAGCCTGAGGCGAAACCCAGGGGGAAAGGTACCTTCAAATACATTCTGGCAGAATTTAGATTAAACATTCTGACTCCCCAAATTCAATTAAAAAGCAAGAGAGAATTTAATGAAATGTATAAAAAATGCATCATCCCTATGTTTTATAAATGCAAGCCCTTATTTGCAAGCCCCATAGGGGATTCTAGCTTCTATTTGTTTGAATACTATTCATTTTTCTTATAATTGTGTGGGTTTTATGAATTCATTTTTATTTTTCTACAATTTCAGTCTTCCTAGAGAACTATCTGGAAAGCTGTGAAATACGTAGGGGGGGTGTATATGTCAACATTCTGACATTTCTGCTTAGAAACAGTGGCAAGACTGTTTTTTCTTAAAACCTAACATCCAGCCTTCTTCCTGGGAATCAGAAATTGCATGTTGGTGTTTCAAAGGGCAAAGAAGCCTCCAAGAAAAGTTGGAAAAAAACCCAAACTCCTGTGGTTGGCCCCAAGAAGCCTGCTGTTTTCCAGGAATGCTGGTTTAGTTTGTGATCTACAGCTCCCTGTTTCCTTACAGTTGTACTTTTCCCCCCCCACACTCCTTGTGCAACATCATCACACGACTTGAGCTCTGACTGGAGCTGATTACACTCCTGGAAAGCAGCACTTGAGGACACTTCCAGGAGAACACAGCAGGACTTTATGAGGATTTTGTTCCTGTGGGCACTCAGGGAAGCAAGTTCTGTGCATACTGAGACCTGACCAAAGGCAGGAAAAATTCAAGATGTAGTAATGCCTCAAACTCTTTTTTAAGGGTAGTGTTGCTACAACCTTGTAGTCTACCTTTTTTAAATCCAAACAGCTAGTGACTGTTGTTTTTATTCTGGTGTTACAATTTTTGTCTCACCAGTGCATAATAAGTACATGGTAGAAAAACCTTGCCAAATTTAGAAAGCAGGTAAACAGTGCCATACCTTTATTTTATAAAAATAACTTCTTACCAAAATTCTTGTGTGCTGCTCTAGCATTGTCTTCTACAAGCTGCCCTCTCAAAGCTGTTTTGTTAGGGGAAGCCATTTATCTTTCAGCTGCTATATTGGATGTTTCCCAGTTTTTTTACCACTGTGAGATAGAAACAGAAAAATGCTTTCATATCTTTTTTTTTAGTCTCTTGGTGTCATTGGATGTCAGGCTATTCCTTTATTTTCATATTGAGATTTAGACATAAATAAGATTTTGTGTATAAATTGGATCTTTCTATACTGTTCTACTGCAGTGATCATTTTTGCTCTGAACTGTCAGAAGTACAGAATTGGGGCATTCAAGGCCCTCCCCTGTGGAGTCAAATTCCATCAAGCCCCAGTGTCAAGAGGGTTAACTCTGAGCTTTGGAACCCCAGTGAACACCTTGAGGGCAGCTGGGGGCTATGACTTCTGGATTTGTCTGCTCAGGTGACCCTCTGGTACTCAGCACATGGGTGTCCAGCTCTGGGAAAGAGGACTAGGAATCCCAGAAATGCCAGCCTTGTTTGAGGACTCTGGCACCCTTATATGTGCTACAATGCCTTGCATAAACTGGTGGGGTGTCTGTACCCCACTCTGAACCTAAATAAACCATTGGTGTTTTCAGCTCTGAATTCCTCTCTCCTCTTTCAGCTCTCTTCTTCCTCAGCCCAGCAGTCCCTGTGCCCACAGCAGAATCATGTTTACATAGCCACAGCCACATTCATTAACCTGGGCTCTTGAACTGTTTTCCCAGGACTTGCTTTTCTGCTCTAGAAGATAAATCCTGTCCTGAATCTCACTTGATAGGCCTTAGCTGTGCTTTTTTCCCCTCAAGCTTAAACTGGCTCCTGTGGAGTGCCTGCTGAGAGGGAAACCAGGCCTCCAAGCAGAACTGCTGTAGGACTTGATTGAAGCATGAGCATTTAAACCTCATGAAAGACAGACTAGATACTTCTGATGAATCACTCCCAGCTTCCCATTAAAGTCAGTCTAGAAGGACTTTCTTTGTGTGGCTGCCATCACGGTCCTCAGCAGTTCATTTGCTGAGGAGATGCTGCTTGAGGCCAAGCCAAATGTACTCCTGCTTTCCACAGGGCTGTCTCAGGACCAGCCTGTGGCTATGGAAGATTGAATGCACATGGAAAATCGGATTGCTGCCCCACAGACTTGGCTGTCTCCACTATCCCAACTCTGCCACCCACACAATTCTCCATGACCAATATTCCTGTTAATACTTTCATCCTTCTGTGGATTGCTGAAGGCCCATATGCCATGTCCTAGGAATCCCAGAAAAATGGCCAACAGCAATGCCTCCTTCAAATTTATGTATTAACTCGGGGTAAGACCACCCATTCAAGCAGACTGTAAACCTTCCAGCACTGATTGATGAATTAATTTCCATATGGGCCACTGCCTCTGTCGTAGCAATCTCAATTCCTGGTAATTCCAGGACACTCAGGATCCAGTGCAAGTAGTTCTTACAAGGTTTTTATGGTCCAGACCTTTGCACAATCTTCTTTTCTCTTCAGCTGCATTGGGTATAAGTAGCTTTCCTTCCGAGCCTTTGCCAGTATGGCCAGGGGCTCTCCTGACCCCTGCTGAGGGTAAAACACTCTTTAGTCAGAGGTGCCCCTGTGGAGAAAAGGACCATGTGTGTCTCAGGGATGTCACCTGTCCATGCACAGACTGCCTGGCCTTGGGCTGGGACAGGTCAGGTTCCCACAGCTCTGTCAGGTCCCTCTGGACATTGTGACTTTGATGCCTTAGGTTTTAGCTATTATATTTTTTAGACTCTGTGCTGTTTCGGTGGGTAGTTTTAGGTTTCATATTCAGTGCTACTAAGCTCTCTTCACAGTGTAGATAGACGAAACAATTCCTTCTCTAGTTTTGGACCAAGGACAACTTTCAGGCCCAAGAAGAAAAAACAACAGTGCAGTGAGAAGAAAAAATGAGGAGGATGGAGCTTCATAACCTGAAGCTGTGGTTGGACAATTGATTCTAATATGCTGATGGACCAGAATTTATAAAAATGTGAGAGCTTGTGACCCTGGTGTCCATTTTGTGACTACTTTGGGGTGCACCTTGGGTGTGGTCCAGCTGGACTCTTGCGTGGCCCAAGAGCACCCATTGAGGACTTCTAATAAATCCCTACTTTATCCTTTGCCCTGTCTAGTCTCTGTTCCAGGTCATCCTCCAGAAGGCATCAGTTTGAGTTAGTGTCTGAACAGTGTGGCTGGGCAAACAAATGCAAGCACAGAGAAGTTGGGTTGGAGACAAAAATGTAGAGCTCTCACATTAGTAGCCTCTTAGTGTCATTAAAAGGGAGAGGCACAGAGCTGCAGACTTGCAGCTGAGGGCAGTGCAGGGAAAGGCAGGAGGGAAAGCTGCACAATTCTGTTGTTCAATCACTTTCCATCTTGTGTCAGCATTTTCAGCAGCTGCCAGAGAAGCAATGAACCACATTCTGTGTGAGGTTATATGTGAACAGCACAGGGATGTTGGACTTCTGTGGCACTGGGGCATCCAGCCTCTCTGCCATCCCAATTCTTGCTGCCTGACTTCATATCCTGTGATTGATGTGTTTAGAGCCTATGGCAATGCATGAGGGAGCAATTCTTTCTCCACTCTGTCTCTGTGTCCAAATCATGGAAATTTTAACTGCAAGGAACCCCTTGCTCAGAGAGATACAGATTTATGGTGGTGAATGGGAGTATGTTTTTATGTGACTCTTTCATGGATTGTTATGCATTTAATTTAATTGGTATTGTTTTACAATAGCCTTTATTGACAGAGTGTAATAAATGTCAGTGTGACAGTGGCTCTCCCTGTGATTGTCCCATAGGTACCTTTAGATTCTACTTCACAGATAATGTAGATACTTAGCTCCCCCAGGCTTGGCAGACAGCTCCTCCCTGGAATAATTAGCAAAACATGTTTCTAATCCCATCTCCAGGAAATTTAGTTAGTTCTTGTTGTCCCTTTCTGAAAGAAAGAAAAAATAAGTATACGTTTCATAATTATATAATTATCTCTGCCTACATGAAATCAACTTGTGGTTTGGGAAAGAAAAATAACCTTTTAACTTTCTAAGAATATGGCAAGACTGGCTTATCAACACAGTAAACTCCAGCTCTTGCCTTTAATCATGCTGATATTTATATATGCATGTGTTTAAATACTTATATATAGGTCTATATATGCACCTTCAAACAAACAAAAAAAAAATCTTTTGAAAAATCCCACAATATCACAGCGAGTGGCCACATGAAACAGATATAAGAGCTGTGGCCTTCCTTGCTGCCACATTAGTGATGCTGAAATCTATCAGCTTAGAAATCCATTACTTGATTTTTATACATATACACTTTTATGCATTTCTTATATACATTTGATACACAGTTTGTGCCAACTTTGCTTTTTTGATATGCACAGAGTAGAAGGAAATTGAAATTTTTTTATTTACTCTAGCATTTTCAGTGAAGAACAAAGGAGAGTTTGAAAGAAAGGAATTAAGGATGCAAAGTTCTTGCTACAGGTTGAGACGTGTTGGAAGAGATGTGTGACATGCTATTATTCTGAACTGGCTAAGACAGTCTTACACAGAAACAAAAAATAATATTACCCATCAGGGAGTTACAGTGAAAGGGTAGTTGTGTCAAAATTAACTCATTTTGAAAAGGTTTTGTTGGAAGGCAAGTCAGTGCATTACACGACTTAAGCAAAGCTAGCTTTAATTATGTGTAGGATGTATTCCCTCTTCCCTGTATCTGTTTTCAGATATGTACATCCCAGTACTTAGGTTTTATTAGACAAATTGTTAGCATTAGAAAGAGTTACTTGCTAATTTTCTCACTCAAATCATTTCATGTTCCAAATAGTCTGTGTTTCAGTAAAGCAGGGGTGTGCCACAGAGAAGTGAGTACACTCCTCAGTGGGACTGAGTGGTAAATTTGCCAGAATCAACTTCTAAATGTGCCACGTATGCCCTAGACCTCCTTAACTAAGGTTGTTCTTTCTCATTCACATGGGGCTGACACTGAAAGGACAGAGTAATGGAACAAAGAAAAGGGGGAAAGGGGTGTTTTAAGAAAATAGAAAAATAACATGATTAGGATGTTATTCTTCCTTTAAATATACCCATATACACCTAATATATATAATATAATATATATATTAGATATAATATATATATAATGATATGAATATAATTTTAATTTTATCCTTTACCAATACATTTGATCCAGCCACAGAAATATGTAGGTCATTTGCAGCCAGTATTTTCAAGGCAAAAAAGCCAACCATCAAAAGCAATGGAAGGGTTCCTTAGTGGTTTTTCTGTTAAGCTGAATTACTTTGCTCTGAGTTGATGTTTTAGCTATCTTTAGAGATCTACTTAGCAAACTTTAACCTAAGTTAATTTCATTAATACTTCTAGGCTGCAATGTTTTTTGGTCAGATATTGGAGAGTTTTTTTACTTCTCATGATATCTGAACTCAGCTATGAGTAAAGCTTTCAGTGCGGTCACTGGTAATCTGACCCCCTTTCACATGACATGACCACAAACTGAACTCTGCAATGAAGATTTTACTTCTTTGTTTCATCTGTGATTTGAAGTGATACCAAGTTTCCGTTGTTTCTGGAAAAACTCAAATCCAAGCTAAACTCCAACATGTTCTGTGGTTTTGATCTAAGTCAGAACGTGCAGTTTGCAAATCTCAGGCCTCTCTGCTAGGAAAACCTTGACAAGCGTCTGCTTCATTTTACTTACCAAAATCCTAGATTATTTCAGTCACTGCTCAAGCTTTTTGGCACACCAGGGGAGTCAAATCAGGCCTGTCCTGTTTCTGTACTCTTTTAGAAGCTTGGCAGAGAGAGAAGCTCATGCTGAATTGGTCATCACTTACTCTATGGCCATGCCACAACAGCAGTGATTTGTTATTTTTGGGGATGTCCCATGCTATCCAAGCACACAGCAGGAGGCTGAAGAGGGCTGAGATACCTCCGTGTGAAAGCAGACCACAGAAACCTTTCCAAACCACACAGATGCCACAGACTCTCTGCCCTCCAGTACTGCAAAGAGAAATAAGTGTCTCAGCCAAGCAGGAAGGGTTTCACCCCCCTCCCCAGGGTGCTGCCAGGCTGAGACACACTGGGAGGGTTTGCAGGACCTGGCCATGGCAAATGCAGGAAACCTGAGGGGGCTTTGTGGCAGTGAAGGGCACAGCAGCAGTGCTCAAGGGCACAGGGGAATTTAGGGAAAGCAAAGAGGGATGAAGAAAGACATCAGCTTCTCTGGCTCCTGACCTTAGCAGGGTAGCATGGAGTGTGTCCCCTGGGGAGTGACAGCGACGTCCTGTGGCTCAGCAGGACTGCACTGAGTGCCTCAGGGGATACTGGGGAGCAGCAATGTCCTTTCTCATCCAGGCTTGCTGAAACGATAGAAGGTTTGTTGGTGGGTTGATTTGGCATTTGGGTAGGGTTTTTTGTTTTAACAGATGAGGCAGGGATCTTCCCATGGGATTAGGAGTGATGCAGTCTGAAGGGAGGAGAGTTGGGCAGGAATGTTTCCTTTACAGGAAGGGAGGACAGAAAAGAATAAATATGAGAGTTGGAGAAGGCAACTAGGGAAAAACAGCCTTGCCTCTAATCTATAGATCTTACTAGAGCTGTAAACAAAGTAATTCAAACCACTTGCTATTAAACAAGGAAATTTAAATCCTTTTGAAGACAACAGCCTCTGTAGTCAGAAAAAAATAAAATTAAAGAAAAAGGTGTCATAATAAGATAACTTATGTTTTATGCTGTTTTAAAATACTTGTGCTTCCTCTCATAATTTCATTGCAGATTGAACAGGAATTATTTAGAAATACTTCTATCAGTAGAGTCCAGTATGTAATTCTGGTTCTTTTAAGACACTGAAACATCTGTAGGGCACTTTGTCCTACTACTTTAAAGTGTGAGTATAAAATCCCTGTAACGTGTGAGCAGAGTGCAGCTTATTTTGACACTGAAACTCTCTTTCAGGTTCAGTAAGAGGCTGCACAATTGTGAATGACAGCGGGGAAAGGAGCAGTTATCTGTTCTGCTTGCTGAAATCCTGAACTGACAGGATCTTCAGCCTAGTTTGAATTTCTCTGGATGGATTGCCCATTTAATCCCACTGTTGTACACCTCTGCAGTAAAGCACATCACACAGCTGCAGTCATAAACAATTACATTTACAGAGCCCCCAGTCCCAGCAGGAGCCTGCAGTGTTCCAGAGCTGCCCTTCTAAAGGACTGTCTGGTGAAATGCTAACCACGGCGTAGTCCATTTGATTTCTATCACATGCCAATGGCTCTTGTGTGGTTTCCTTTGCTGCAGCAGCTCTCTGTGTCAAGGTGACACTGCACCAAACTACCACATGAAAAAATGTAGTGATGTGCTGATTGGCCTCTTTGATTTGGGTGTTAGTTGATTTTTATTTTATTGATGTCCTTGGGGAAAATCCAATGTGTTTTTTCTCAGACTGTTTTGGATCTAAAACTAATATTGCCACAGATTATTAAATTATCTGGGCATATCTGCTGTTTCCATCTGTTAAGAGAAAGTGCAACTTCCTGCTTTTATTCTTTATAAGTGCCATTATGTGGTTCATTCTGAAAATTTTCTATCTGAAAGAGTCCTTATGTTACAAACCCGAGACTTCTGAAAATTTATCATCATCAATACTACAATAAAAGGTACCCCTTTAATGACCCCACTCAGATATCCTTACAGTGTAGATTGATTTTTTTTCCCTGTTTTTCCAGTGGTTTTCTTAGGACTCAGTGGGAATTTGTATCCAAATTCCACAGAAATTCAGTGGAAAACATCAGATTGTGCAACTAAGTTAGGAGGGGCAGTGGAGAGACAGAGGTGCATCTCAGAGGTCTGTGGGAATAACCTGAGTATTTGTGGGTACTTTGAGCCATTTGAACCCTTTCAGCCCTTTGCTGACCCCTGGATTTAATCTGACTGCCTCAAGGACTGGTTTATGCATCCTCCTGCTCTGATCAGAATTTTCCCTGGTTCTCTGGGATGGGGATTTAACTCATCCTCTTCTCCCACACTGACTGCAGGCACACAGCCCGTGCCGGGCCCTCTGAGGAAATGCTTGAATGAGGTGTTTGGGCCATCTTCTTCCATGCCTGGACAGAGGGAATTGAAGCCTGAACAGAATCCTTTGATTTGTACAAAAAAATTTTGTTTGAGGGTCACTCCTGAAGATTCAGGGTTTGTAGGCTCCCCTAAACCTGCTGGACGTTATGTCAACTCTGATTGTTTCCCACCAGGGAAACAAAAATAAAACCAAAGAGTTCCTGTGTAAAGAATAGAGCAGGAAGTAGAGCTGGACTCTAAGATGTTTTATTTTGAGGGAAAGCTTCAGAAAACAAGGAATCTGCAACAAGGAGTCTTCTAAAACTCAACCTTAGCGGGTGTCATGGTGCCAAGTGCTGGGTTTTGCTGATGGTGCCAAAGGAGGTATTATTTGTTTATTTAGTTATTTGCTTTTAATCCATGCTCAGTAAAAGGTCTTTTTTCCATCTGTTTTGGTAAATAGTGGATTTCCTCATTCTTGTGAGGCAGAGATGGAATAATATGCCACAAAGCAAATTACTGAAGTGTAATTAAAAAAACCCACCACTGCCACTCATCTATACCTCTCTGTATAGAACTGTAAACAAGGTAATTAAGACCACCTTGATATTAAACAAGAAATTAAAAAAAAAATTATAATAATGGCAACAGCTCATGGAGTTAAAAAATAAAAAGAAGAGTAATGATAAAATGGTCACGCTTAGAGATACTTCACCAGGGCTTTCTTGATTTGGAGATCTGCAGAAGAAAACTCCCCCATGATAATTTCCAATTTCTTTTCTCACGTAAACATTATCAGAGTCTTCAAGGAATTCTGTCTTCCCTATCTATTGTGAATCTCACAGTGTAAACTGTTGTTTTAATGAATCTGTCATCCTGTTTTATATCAATATATCACTCACATCCATGGTTCTACCAGTACCTGACAGAGCCTTTAAATAATAATTTTTCTCAGTTTATTTCATTATTTTCCATATTTCAGGTTTCCCACTTAGCTTGAATCAGAATACTTGACTTGAAC
Source organism: Certhia americana (assembly GCA_018697195.1). NCBI lineage: Eukaryota > Metazoa > Chordata > Aves > Passeriformes > Certhiidae > Certhia > Certhia americana. Next base: position 30,646,834 of record CM031863.1, on the reverse strand, counting down.
TGTCCCATGAATCCACTTTCAGGTTGCTGTCACTGCAATATTGCATGTGAGTGACTCTGTGAGACAGAGAACACATACTGGGAGAAACCTGAGCAGAAAACATGTGCAGTGATGAGTAACATCCAGAGAGTACACAAAATAGATAATATAAAATAAGGTAAACAAATATAATGATTGTGGTCTTACAGTTGCATCTGCTTTCAACTTAAGCACTGTAAATAAAGGGAGTAAGTATATAAATTCACAAGTGAGATAATAAATATAGTCAAAAGAAAATAATAACATTTACATTTCCATGCTTCTAGAAAACTGGTCTGTACTTCTTATGCTGTATCAATTTTATAAGGTATTTTGTAACTAAAACAGGAACTCTGCATAATTGTGTATTCAAATATGTCAGTAAAAATATGCAAGAATTAAATCTTCTAGGATTATCTAAATTAAATATTTTACATTCTTATAACATTTCTGTTGAGCCTTATTATTCTTTTAATAATACCACAGAAAGTTCCCATAGGGAGTCAGTTGTAGAAAAACTCTACAGCATTGCAGAGATAATAATAGCCATCCTATACAATCTTTCATCTTCATCCAGGTCTTCATTTAGAGATTGAATACTTGGAGAAGTTTTAGACAGCTATGCAGAAAATTTGCAGTTTCTGGGTCATGGTTTCTCTGTTTTTCATCTCATGGTTCAATTTAAATAATTTATTTTCCAGTCTTCTCCCGCCTCTTAAAAATTTTGTTCATGAAAATCGTCAAGATAATTTCTTATGAAAGCAATGATCTTCTTCCAGAAGATTTCTTACTAAACAAATAAACAAAAACTATGTTTCTCTTTGAGTAACAGTTTTCTGTGTTTTGTTCAAGAAATAATTGATGTCAATGAAGGGAGGGAAAGAAAAAGAAAGTTATAAAATGCAAAAATCTCTGAAGGCCGTGTGGAAAGAGGGTGCTGGAGTTCTAAGACAGGAACTGGGATCTAGGACAAAATTTTGTTGGATACTACCGCAGGACCAGAAGAAAATCCTGATAAAATAATTAGAGGTTGAGCAGTCAGTGCAGTTCAGACTGAACGTGCAGAAAGCAGATTATCTTCTCACATCCAGGAGATGATAGAGAATCCAAAACAGTCCAGTTGAAGAAATTTGAAACCACACTACAGTACATATCACATGTCATGTTTGTCACAATATATACAAACCAGGTCAGTGGTCACCCTCTGTAGGAAACACGTGGTGGTTTGGAAGTGCCAGAAGACAGATTCAGTGCATTGGCAGACATGTGACAAGAGTGCTTTTAGTTTAGGAAGGGTGACAGGATCCCAAGTCAGCCAAGATTTTGAGATCTGTCTGCACCCTTGTTCAAAGCAAACAGACAGAACCAAAAAATCAGATTTGTTTGTATAATATCTGGAACGAGGTCATATATGAAACAGAAGAAATTCAAAAGAAAGAGATAAAAATATAAGAATCTGAGCACAGCTTTTGCCAGCTCTCTTTGACTTTGAAAGAGAGCCTGTGTGCCCTTTCCCTGTTCTCAGTTAAGGAAACTTTCTATTGCAAGAAAATATTGCAGAGTTCCCTTGAGGAAGAAGCTGCTTGATGTCCCCACTGAGGCCTTGCCATGGCTCAGCATCCTGCCCTTGCCCCGTGCCTGCTGCCTTGTCCCAGCTGTGGGATCGCTCTCTGTCCAGCCTGTGCTCCAACACTTCCCTGTGGTCCCTGCACACAACTCACACCCTTGGAGGGAACAGGACCCCTGGAATCAGGGTATCTGCAGGGGTGGATGGACATGAGCTCCAGAGCATGGTGGAAGTGTTATTCCAGTAGAAAATGGTAAGTTTCTTGATTTTAAACTGAACAGAGGTTTGCAACCCCAAGTGATGTCAGTGACACTAGGGACAATGAAATTAAGAGAAGAAGAATCAGAAAGTCATCCGATGCAGGGGAGAGTGGAGCAGTGGAACAGAAGGGCTGTGGGCTCTAAGTGACCTTTGGGCACCTGACAAAAAATCTCATAAAAAGATTGCTTCTTAGTCCCAGCTGTGGAAATTTCAAGTTGAATACAAGGATGTGAGATATCTGATAGCTGAAGCTCTTCCTTGTGTGTGGCAAAAATGTGCTGATTTGGGGAGTGAGAAACTACATGTCTCAAGTTTATGCAAAAAAAATATAAACCTGTCTAGACTCCAAACTGTAATTTCTGGAACCCCTATGAAGGACAAGACACAGTAAAATGGATTGAATTTATTAGAATGGTCATAGTCATTAGACTACAATATTAGTCCTTAGCAGTCTTAGATGGATTTTTTGCCAACAACAGTATTGATTCTGAGAAAAATGTGATTAAATTGCCATTTAAGGGTCATTTAAGGATTGGGATATATAATAGATGACTTACATTGGCCCTAAATAAACACCAAACGTCAAGGAAATTATTAAGGCTTTTGCTTGTGCCAAAGATTATAAAAAAATCTCTAAGGAGACCATGTCAGTACAGTCCCTTGGAATAAGTACAGATAGGCTAGGGGGGGAAAAAAAAGAGAAGAGGTATTTGGTTTAATTGAAGACAGTAAGAATATGTTTTCAAGACCTTCTTTAATCAAATCCACTTTTGCTATATGCAGTGTACTTAAATAAGTGTCTGGAAGATGGCAGCAGTTTGGTGAACAACTTCACAGTTTTCTGTGTAGCATGGGGTAAATTCTAAGTACTTTTATCTTCAATCTAGCAGGTTGGTAAGAAAAAGATGTTCAAATAATTACTTACCAATATATAAAAAAGGCAACAAAGCAATGTGAATATTTTGGTCAGCACTGAGTCACAGTGTCAGAACTATTAAAATATTCTGCACAATCCCCAGGGAGTGCAGCAGCAAGAGACAGATCCAGCAGAGGAAAACTCAGGATGCTGAGGTCCAGGAGCTTCTATTTGATCAAAGTTGTACCTGTGGCAGCCTGGTGGGAAGCAGCCATGCTTTGTCTCAGGGTTTGAGGGTGCCACCATTTTTAAGCCCCTGGGGTTGGGACACAAAGATTCCACAAAGGCAGGGGCAGTTTGGAGTGAAGCCAGAGGCACAGGGGGCTGTGGGGTGCTGCCACAGTGTCTGGCTGATCTGTGTCTGTCAGCACTGGTGTGGTGATGCACCCAGAAGAGCTTTGAGCTTTAGGGTATTCACAAGGAGCAGTCTGTGTAAGAGCATTTAGGTTGTTTGCTGTGGTATCTGTGACACACTGGTAACCCAAACACTAATGTGATGTTTGGTGTCGGAGTCCAGAACACTCCTCTGACTGTCCTGGATGATTTCAGACCCAGACAGGGGGCTGAGAAACCTTGGCAAGGAGTCAAAAAACTCCTGTGCCTTTGATTTTAGCCCCTGGGAGAAATTACCATCTCTGTGTGAAGATTTACAAACCACAAGAGTTTAAGTAGGCTGATAGTTAGTTAGTCGCAGGGTGAAAAATATATTTATATAGTCTCTAGGCTGATAAGCAGAAAAACACAAAATGGAGTCTCCATGTGGTTTTGGGGTTTCTTTTTTCTTCTTCACCTTCTCCATTTTCTGCTGTGGCGTGGGCATCTTTGGTTGGTTTAGAGCAGAGCCTGACTTTCTAACATGAAAGGTATTGGGAATCTTTTGTAAACAAGGTAGGTGTAACTTTTAGTATAAAGATACTCATCACCTTCGGGGCGGGGTTATTCCCCATGAACTGACCTGCTGAATGGAGAGGAGACGGTTCTTGGTCTTTCCTTCGATCTCAGTGCTGGGCAAAAAGACTTTTGCATTCTGAGGAATCACAAAACCACACAGAAACCTGGGAGTTTGGCAAGAACTGGGTCAGCTGGGTGGGATCTGAACTTTAGGGTGGCACTTTTGGAAGAGGTGAGACCTCTCTGGTAAGGGGGTGCAGGGTAAGTGGAGGTTTCACCTGCGCAGGGGGCTGCAGGTGCAGAGAGCTCGGTGGTGATGAATGGGACAGGGAGTGGAAAGGCAATGAGGACAGAAAGCAAGGTTCTGGCAAACTTCTTGAATGCACATTCTTCTAAGGTCTAATTTTTAGTTACCTGCAAAGTGTGTTGTCCCTCCATCTAAATTTCTTCCTTCATTTCTTTTAGAGCTTTTATGCTCCTCTGCCCTTGCCTGGGCTCTCCTTGTTCCAGATGGTCATATCCCCTCCCTCCCTCACCTTCCAAACTTTCTCCACCTCTCCAGGTACTGGGCATTTCCTCAACGCCTTCAGCCTTGCACCATGGTAGTGACTTTTAGTTCAAGACTTTAGTCTTTTTAGTTTTAGACTTTTTAATGCTACTAACCTCTTTTAAATAGGGCAGACAAGAAGGATATAACATTTAGACCAATTTTCTTATTTTCTTTCTGGGAATAAAAATTGTATGATCACCCACAGTGCAAAATCAAACAGCTTAATGATTTCTCTGGCTGAATAACCTTGGATCACTTTTTAATATGACCAGTTGATGCATTGCACATCCCTCTGTCCAAATGGAAAACAACATAGTCAAAAGCCAGATTTGCAGCTGATTTAAATTGGCATGGTTTGATTTTATTAACTGAGTTTTGGACAGAATCTAGTTATGCATTTAGCTCTCCATCCTGTTTCCTGCTATCAAAACACTACTCTCTAAACAATATATAGGTATAGAATTCTATATTTTCTAATTAATAGACAAAATCATATTAAGGTAAGACCATGTAATTTTTAATTCTATCGGTTTTTATTTATAGAATAAAAATGTCATTAAAATAGAATATTAAAGTTTAATGATAGTCCAAATATCATTTCATAATCATATTTAAAACACATACAATTAGTTAATGTAAAACACATCAGAAAATTCAGTTCTCAGAATATTTTTAAAAGATCTCTGGGCAAACAAAGGGATATTATTTTATCCTATTGACATAAAATCTATGCTCATACTAATTTGCTTAATGAAAATCTAGAGTAAATGTTGCATGGGGGTTGTAGGAGACTGCCTGCTGGATCATCTGCATCCAAAATACTGTGCAGTTTCCTCCTCCTTCTCACGGAGGTGCTGATGCCTCAAAGAAGCATCAGACAAAATTAGTTCATTATATTTTGTCAGGAGAAAGTTCTGTCCCTTTCAAATATTCAGCAACCCTTATTTTTTTACAAAAATAGGTTCTGCTTCTTGCAAGTTTATGCATTTCAAATTCTTATTTTCTCTGTCACTCTCCAACTGTCCCTTTGTGACAACAAACTCAGCCATCAGCCACACGTTAAGGTGTCAGTGGCTGTGTAAGGAGTGGGACCACTAGGACTGGAAGATGGATTCCAAACTGCAGTGAAGGAAAATGAGAAACCTTGGAACAACCACCCCTCTTATTTTTACAAACCATTACTCCCTATGTTTGGGTCTTCCATGAAAATATGAGCCACAGCAGCCATGCATGCTGAAATAGGAGGGGAATTAAAAAATGGTTTACTGACTGCAGCTTGATTTTTGTTGAGGTTGATTTTTTTTTCTTCCCCTGCAGAACAGCCAACAGAAAATGAAAACTGTGTTTATGTGTTCAGCTGCAAAAAAATTACCATTATTTGCCATGAGAAGGTCAATGTGTCCTGGAGAGAAATTTAGCAATGATCATCTGCTGTCCTTCTTTCACCATGGGAAACCTGTCATTAGCAGTCTGGCTTTGTTCCTTCCCAAGCACAGGAGCAGAGTGGAGACCCTCACATCCATCTCGGGGAATACCAGCCTCTCAGAGAACATCACATAGTTAAAGTCCCCCTTTCAACCATGCCTGATGAGGAAAAAAGGCACAGTAAAGACACATGGATGTTCTTGTACATTTCAGTACTTTAAGGGTCATTACATAAGCTGGCACCAATGTCTTGGCTTTCCAGTCTCTGAGAATTGTGGTGACCATCTGTAAGATCTGAGTTTTGCAGCTGTATTCAATAAGACAGTGTTGGACTAAATCTTGGAAAAATGTGCCTAATGCCAAACTGTCTATCACTGTCAATTTGGCAGTGCTTTAAACTTACAAATATAAATTTCCCTGAACAGTTGGGAAAGAATAATAAAGTCAAAATGTCTCATTAAGCAATACATGCTTCGGCCTAATGAATGTATCACTCAGGAGATAAACGATGAAGCATAATTAATGACACGTGATAACACAGATTATCTGGACCACACTGACCTGTCTTTCAACTTTAACTCTTAGAAGAAAGAGGTTGCTTTACATAAAAAGGGCAAGTCCATCCAGGGCTTGTCCAGACCAGCACTGCTAAATAAACCAGATTATGACAGTGGGGTCATGCAGATAGCAACTTTCTGAAAGCTGGCCTTCCATAAATTTGTTAGACATGAGAAGGTTTCTAATTTACTTTATGAGCCAGATAGGAGAACTGCAGACAAAATCAAATGCAGCAAGTAAGAGCCTTCAAATAGTTCAAGCTTAAATCAGTTCTTGATTCTCTGGGGGGAAAAAAAAACATATAAGGAAACAAATCTTGAAAGTAGTCTTACTCTATATTGATGAAATTTAAGGCTGTCAAATGTCTGCAGGAAGGTGGGAATGAGGCTGATTCTAAATCATTCAATACCAATGAGATTTTGCCAATTGACTTTTTGGCCTCATATTTAGATGCAGCAGATTTTGCCTTCTGATGGTTAAAGCTATAGCTATCAATTCTAACATAAAAGCATCATCTAGTAAAACTCATTGGGGAAAAGAAACCTGAGTGAAATGTTCTTGCTTACTGGAAAAACTTGTATTGGTAAATATTTGCTGTTGTATCATTTAAGTTGTAAATCTTAGTTAAAACAGGACAGAAATTATTAGTAGTAGATGGAAGCATAAAAGCTAATGTAATATTCACAATTTTATTTCCTTTCAATTCGTATTTAAATCATATATTATCTTTTTGAAAGTGCTGCTGCTATAGAAACTTAATTAGCAAGATTATCCTAAAGTGCAATGGCAAAAAAAGTAAACAAATGCAAAGTAATTAATTTTTTCTATTATTTAATAGAATTAATATTTTCTATTATTTTCTATTATTAAAAATCATATCCATGTTATAAAACTGTTAAAAACTACTTCAGTTTTGGAAATTTAAACAAAGCGAGCAGGCTAGCTTTTAAAATATAAAAATATAAACTGCCTTGGGAGGAACTGCAGCTTGCATTAATCTGTGCTTCTGTGTTGTTTAAGTTGCTCCAAAACATTCAGCTTGAGGTGCAGTTCTGATGTTTTATGGCTTCATTTTACAGCAAGTTCAAACAAAAATATTTTTTAAACAATTATATATATATATATATATATATATATATATGTGTGTGTGTGTGTGTGTGTGTGTGTGTGTGTGTATTCATGCTTCAAATATACAAAGAGTGGAGATTTTTTCTAGCTGAGCCAAAATCAGATTTGGAATTAAGGACAATAAAATCTGCAGAACAGGCATTCTGACTCTGCCTAATGCAATGAAGAAATCTTTCATTATTCTGCAGTTTTCTCATGACAGTCTTCATATCCCTGAAATTTTGATTCTAACCAGCAGCCCGGAGTAATCCCTCCGAGCCATGCTGTGACTTCCTCTGCCTTGCCTGAGATCTGCAGCCCGTGGATTTACAGAAGTTTGCTGGGGCTTTGGTGAGTTCTAGCTGCCTCTCCCTGCCCTTCATCCCCCTCCAGGCGTGTGTAGCCCAAAGCTCCCTTCCAGGCAAAGACGTGCTGGAGCAGCAGGAACAGCCTGTGCGGAGCATCTGTTTGGGAGCCTTCCTGGAGGCGCATCCCTGCCGGCTGCTGATGGAAAGCATCTGCAGGAACGCGAAGGGCGTGAGCCATGTGACCTCTTGGCTCTTCACTACTGAGAAGCAAATCGCCTGGGTCCTCTCCCTGGCCAGCTGCTTTCACAAAACAACAGGAGAGGCGTGAACCAGAAAGGCGCTTCTCAAATGCCCGCCTATAAATGAGCAATTTCTGCTCTGTGTGCATGGTTCTGACTTGCATGGGCACAAATGATGGCCCACTTATGTCTGTGAACAGGAAACACTGAAAAAGAGTGAACAACTCAGTTTCTGCACTGCAGGGAAGCAGGCAGTATGAAGGGGGTGTTCATGTGCTCCAAACATGATACATGTGCTCCAAACCAGAGCACAGGTATCAGATGTAGTTGATAGACAAAGGTAGCTTTAACATGGAAAATCTTGAGGAGGAAGCCAGCGTGACTGTCTGCACTAGAATTTACCCCAACAGCATTATAAATAAGCATCTCTGGTTTTGTCATGGTTTGAAGGACAGGTGTCTGCTAAGGAAGGCAGGAGCCTCCCTTGGAGTGGAGAATGCAAACCCTCTCCCTCCCAATTACTATAACTTTGAATTCAAGGGGCTCTCAGGTGAAGATATGGGAATAGGAATAACAGTTCTTTATTAGGGGAACTAAAATAAACAATAAAGCAAAAACACATGCAGTAAGACAAACAAAGAAATAAACAAACCCACTGAGAGTCAGGATCCAACCTGACACCCTGTGACGGGTCAGGGTGTTGGTGGCAGTGCCATTCCATGGTGGCAGTCCCAGTGGCAGATGTGCCTCTGTTGAAGTGATGCTCCTGGAGAAAGAGTGGAGTTCTTTTACTGAAAGTCCAGTGGTGATAGCTGGGCCTGGTCTTCCTCTGGGAATCCAGTGGAAAAGGCTGCTTGGTGTTCCAACTCCCAGATTTTTAGCCAGGTAGGAATACTTGGCTCCTCCCCCTGTCTGGAGCATTTCCCAGTGGGATGATGGAATTCTCTCAGTGAGACTTACTGGCCCATGAGCAGAAGATCTCTCCCTGGAGGGAGGCTGGGTTGTGGAAGAGAGAAGAAAACTGCCCCAGCAGGTTTATTGACAGTTGGCCATGGACAGACAATTACACCAACCCCCCACACACCCCAGTTTGATCAGATGGTGACAGAATACAGAGTTTGGGTTACATTTTGCACTGCAACCCATGACAATTTTCTAAATAAATGAAAACTCTGGTGGCTTAAGGTAACATCAGCAGCACTTTACAGTACTTGTACAGTGCTTGCACTTTACAGCATTGTACCAAGAAACCTGCAATACCTGGTGCAAGATGTATATAACTATTATTAGCACATTCATCCCATGCAGGACAAAATGAAGTTCTGCCAGGTACTGGGCCAGCCTTTCTGTCCACAGCTCAGGGCTGAGTGTACTGGCACTGCTTTTGCCACATTAATGTTAACAAGAAAACTACAATTATCTGGCACAGCTGTGTCTCTGTATTTGGGAGAGGTGTGTTATAGTTTGTAAAGAAACAACCTGCTGGTGAAGCAGGAACAGGTTTTATTCAGATCTCAGTATCAATAGCAAGAATACATTGCAAAAAGACTTCATTTTTCTGCAGTTACTGCACAACAGAGACATATTTTGTGTGTAGTAATATATGAATACTTTTCATCCATTTCTGAAGTTGCAAGTTTTCTGAAGCAAGAGCACCACAGATGAGCACAGTACCTATTTTCCCTGACTCTTTCCTAAGCTCCTCCATATTGACACAAAAACACATGTATCAGACTAAAAAAAATTCTGTGGTTTGGAGCCAAAATGAATGTAGCAACTTGGTGACTAGCCAAGACTATTAAAAATTAAGAGTTTTGAAAAGTCTTCCGTATGGCAATAGTTGAGATACCACAGAATTTCCTGTTTTTAATGCAAGGGGATTGTGTGGAAGCTGTTGACAAACGTCCTTTTTGTGCTGGGAACCCCCGTACTATGATTGGGTTTTGAACAAAATTCTTCCATGCTTTAGCATAAAGATGTGATGTTGCCATAAAGCAAGCACATGAGTCATTTACAATTTCTGGGCTACACAGCAGGACTACAAAGGATGTGATGAGGCTGGGACCCTGTCAGATAGATGAAAGCTGAAAATTGGTGTCATTGAGGAGTAACTCCAGAAGGGATAAGCTAGAGGTCAGGCTGTAAGAAGAAAAAAAATGCAGGAACCCCAAGGCTGGAGGCAGATAAGGTGAATCTTCTCTTTTTTTTTTTCAAAATGCTGGAAGACACACTGAAAGAAAGGCTGAGAACACAGAGGCTGGACTGTGGCCCAGGCTGAGTCCCACATGCTCAAGGAGTTTAAGACAGATGATATTTGTAGTCTAGACATATCCAGCCAGTTGAGGGAAGTCATTACTCCTTTCCATGTGACACTTGTGGAGTCACATCATAAATATCAAGTCCTGTTTGGGGCATCCCAGGACAGGAGGGATGCTGATAAATGGTGGGGATCCAGCAGAGCTCCACCAAGATGATTTTGATGGGACCATGTTCTCAGACCGAGGGGCTGAGGGGAGTGGGTTTGCTCAGCATGGGGAGCAGAAGGCAGAGAGCATCTCTTTGCTTCCTGCAGCTCCCTTGGGGGCAAATATTACAGGGAGGACAGAGCCAGACTCTTCTTGGAGATACAAAGCCAAGGAACGAGACAGCAAAGTCATGAAACACTAAACACTGCCTGTGCCACACTCCCCAGTGGGTAAGTGGGAATGATCCTTACTACACATGGCAACCAAAGGGTAAGTGACTCAGCAGGTGGGGTAAGCGTCTCAGCAGGTGGGGTAAGCTTTGCATTGGTCCCCAGGCCAGGGAGGAGGAATGAGGAGTAAAGCTCTTAAAACTTGCCATATTTTTTGGTATGCTATCTTATTTTTATACTTGAAAACCAGAAATAAAACACCCTTATCTTCAACTCACAAAGTTAAAAACCACCTGGCTCTGTTTGTGCTTACATTTCAAATAGGGATTGGGCATCTTTGAGGGGATGGTCACCAGCTCTGGTTTGCCAAAAATAAAGAAAAAAAAGTAATCCAAATTTGTAGTGATCAGATTGTCAGAGTATTTGTTCTGCTGGTTGCTCGTTGCAGGATTTCTATGCTTGCAGATGGAAAGCCCAAATAGGGCCTTGGCTCTGCTTTGGATACAAGTGCAGACGTCAAAATTGTATGCAGACAATTTCTGATGTGGCCAAAGAATGCTATCTATAAATGTCGACAGTCATTTCACTGGTATTTAGGCCATTGTTTATAAAGAAATAGACTGATAATAACATGAGAATTTGCATGTTGCTGTAGAAAATCATTTAAGGAAAAAATCAAGAAGGATGTTTAATAAGCCTGTTCCATTTTATTTCCCAGTCAGATTTCATTTGGGCTGTTTATTTATTTATTTATCTCTTTGATTTTCCTCTCAGCTGTACTTTCTGTAAAATACTCATGAGATGTATGTTCTGAATGGTTTTGTTTATCTTTAGCTTTCATGGCCATCTCAAACACTTGCATACTTGCAAGTTGATAGACCTGGTGTACATCCTTTGAAAGTCACACATATCACTCTGAGAGGGTAATTCAAAAATCTTTTTGTGCTTTACAGCCAGGTGTGGTATCTCATTCTTGAGGTATGTTTTCTTTGAAGACTGGATTCCTTTCCTGTGGTTTTTTTGCTATTTCATAAGCCAAGTAATCCTTCTGCCTAATTTAGTTCCTTTGTTAAAAAAACTAAATTTTAAGTTGACATGTTCCTGTTTGTAAAATAGGCTAGTATTTATTGTCTTCAGCTGTAGTGTTGTGATCTGTAGCCATTTACAGCTTTTTCTACTGCTCAGTCCTTTATTACTGGCTCATCTCACTCCTGTACCATTTTCTAGTAAAAAACTAGCAAATAGGACTGAGGCAAATAGGTTTGACTTAGGACTTAGTTTGGAAGCACATTCTTAAGTCTTCAGTGGTTTCCATTGCAGACTAAAATAAATAAAAGGCCTATCCATTTGCATGCATGCTACTCATGTGAGTAAGGCATCTTAAAAGGTCTACTTCTCTTTTGTAAATTGGTTTTATGCGACCAAAAGGGAACTGCGGATTTTATCCTTGTGCTAAATATAGTGGCTATATGGTCTTAAGCCTGTAGATTCAATTAAACTGTCTTAAAACCTTCAATTAATTTTAAATTAAGCTACATGAGGACTTATATCTATAAGTACTGTTGGTCAGGAAAGTCTTTTCCTCAAAGTTTGATAAAAGCATAAAGAAATGTATTCGTGAGCAGTTGCATATATTTACAATATCAATTATTTCTGTCAGCTGTAGCTAAGTAAAATATGGTGTCTACTTTTTGAAAGACATCATTATCAAGCAGAGCTGTTATTTTCTGCTTCAACATCCAACATGCTTGGAAACAGTAACGGCATATCATTTGATTTCAGATCTTTTGGCTTTCATAGAAAACTGGGAAATGGAGTAAATATAAAACACTCTTCTGGCCACTGAAGCTTTTTATGAGTGGATATGCATAAACACACAAGTTTCTTTTGGAGTTCCTCCCTAAACATCTCAGCCTCATAGAGGAGGCTCAGACCTTATGGAAAATGGGCAAGAATTTGAACCAACAAACCCCATAATTGTTCTGATTGTGTAGGAGGCCAGACCCAGCAATGGGAAAGATGAGGTACTTTGTGCCAGCTTGGATTGCTGAGACCAAATCAAACATCTGATAAGCGGAAAATCCTTCTCATCACTAGAATCCTGCGCATATTGCAACTTCCACTAAAATTGCCTTAAGGGACACGATTCACCCTAGACCACATCCTAGAAAAGACTCGTATTGAAAGCTCAGGATATATACAGGTCTGTTTCACTAAACATCCTGAAACAGTGAATTCAATCTTTTTTCATCTATGGTCATTTTTGTGCTTTACTTAATTTGCATTTTAAGTTATTCCATTGAATTTGATCAATATAAAAATACACTCTATTGACTGTACTCTACTAACAAACTGGATACTTCAGCTTTTATTCTTTAATTGAAAAAAAAAAACCCTCCACCAAAAAAATCCTCAACCCAATAATAAAAAAAACCAAACAAAAAACTCTTAAAAAAAACAAACCTGCCATCTGGGATGACTATTATTGTTTATAAAGATTAAGTTTAGTGCAGTAAAAGCCAGTTAGATACTTCTTTTGTTTAAATCTTGTCCTAGAGCAGACAGAAGTCTTGGCTACAAACTAAAAACTCTTAATCAGGATCCTCTTTAGCTGTTTTCTTTTATGTATAGGGGATTTTAGTAGAGATGAAAAAATCTACAAATTCATGTTCCATTCATGAGAAAATCCACATATGCGTCTCCACTTTATTGTTTCGTTAAGAGTGCAAAGAAATGTGAATGACAAAATGTAAAGATTGTAAAATGGACAATCCAGCCACCAGTGGTAGAGCAGGATACTGGATTTTTTTGCCTTTGGTTTTGAAAAATAACGTTTCCTTAATTTTGTGTGTTACTTGTGTTTAAATCACACTGCAAAACACTGGTGTGTGCAAACACAGTTGCACTGTTCCATTCAAGAAGAGATTAAGAGGCATCACACAGAGCAAGTGATGGCTGGACCATTGAGGGCACTTCTAGGACCTGCTCAGATGCTAAGGAGAGAGAACAGGATATTTTTATATTTTTTTCCTCCCCCATTTCACACTGAATGCTGTCAGATTGGTGATATGCAGCAGCAAAATCCAAAAATAAGACAGAAAAAGATATTAGGAAAGGTGGATCTGTGGACACAACTGTGTCTTGTGATGACTATGGAATAATATATGGCTCATAGCTGGTCAAAGGCTTTGAGGAGAGAAGAGGACCTTGACAGGAAATTTTTTTACAGCAAGAATCACAAGCTGACCTGAGGGAGTTTTCTTTATGGGAATTGGTGAACATGGGACTCACTGACTGTATCTGTGAGCACATTGCTAAGTGCTGGGTGTGGGATAAATAATGTGTGATAAAGTCATCCAGTTCCCCAAATAATCTTTGCCAACCCTAATGAACCATAGTATAAGAAAGGAACAATAGCTGGCATGTTTATAGGAAATTTGGCTTATTGCTACTTCTGACTTGGTTGTGTGTGACAGAGATTTTTTATTTTTGAGCTATAAAAGTGAGGCTTAAAAGAGCAACTCCCTTAAAGGCTGGAAGCACATGCAGATCACACAGATGGTGGCTTTGGCCAGTGTGGGAGCTGGAGCCTGGACTTGCAGAGCTGTCAGTGCCCCAGGGCTGGGCATCTGTTCCTGGGGCCCACAGACATGCTGTGGGTTACTCACCTGCACACTCAATGAGTTTTCTGTGTTGCAGCACTGTGCCTGTCAGTTTGACTCACACCAAAGTTGCTTGTGTTTGCAGATCCCCTGTTTAGCAGTCAGGTGGTCGCCTCACCTGTGGAACTTGTGCATGATTTTCTGCTTGAGATACCTTTTTAAAGTGCCTAGTTTAACCTCATGTGTCTACTCAGACACCTATGGTGTTCTTATGGGGTGGACTGATGACTGCACTGATCATGTATCCTGCTTTTTCATTACAGCCACTGAATTCTGAATTGCTATACTTTAGTAACATCAGACTGATTAAAATCTGGTTTAAGAGCGTCCTCAGTAAAGCAGTACCTCATCCGAGGTCTCCAGCAAAAAGGCTGCTTGCTGAAAAGGTGATCCATTATTCATTTGTGTGGTATCTTGCCCAAAGACATGCACAGGACAGTTACATTTGGCATGATCCTGGAGTTTTTCACAGCAGTTGTGTTTCTATCCAGGTGCCTGGTAGCCAAAGAGACAAACGTGGATCAGCACACACGAATAGGTCCTGAAGCTGGGAGTTCCTTGCTTTCCTTAAAACAAGATAGCCACAAGGAAGGCAGTTTCATCACCCTGAATTTCTTGACTTGACTCAGCCAACGAAGCCTCATGAAAGTGTGAAAGCATCCGGTAAAGAGCTCTGTGCCAGACTCCCAGGAGCAATGGGGAAGTTATCCACAGGATACACAGGTAGGAGCTACGGAGTGATGGCAGTGTTAAGGATGGGAATGATCTCTGTCTGTAAGTGTTCTGTCTACAGAGCACTAACGAGATGAAACAGATAATGGCTGTTGTATCAGTTGCTGACTGTTCTTGGATTTTGGGACAGATATGTTCTGCCTGCTGGGCCATGCCTCTCACACAGCCCCCTCTCAGCAGTGCTGGGGATAAAACACAGGCTGGCTTCTGCTGGTGAGCTCCTTGTCCCAGGAATATCATCACACTCAGCAGGAACATCCATCACAGCCACCAACAGCCAATTCCCAAGTACTCATTGCAATTTGCTTGCCTAATTAAATGGGCAGAATTGCTTCATTCCACTTTTGGTGTAAATCTCTGATAGTTTTATCAGTATCATGCTGTAAACTTTAATGCTGTAATCAGCACAGAACATATCTGCCTATTTCCAGAGCTTTTGAAGAGCCAAAATGTTACATTTTTATGTGCAGTTGGTTAGCTCACTCTCACAGCCTCTTCTCTAAATAGTATTTTATTGTAATTTTAGTTTCTCTAGACATGCTCCAGTTGATAGTGAGTCCTAATTTAATTAAAACAGGATTTTTTCCTATGTTTCCTTGCATTTTTTTGAGTAAGAGTCACATTCATTACCTAGTAGTATAAGGAATACTATTTGTTGATAATTCTAAGTGTTAAGCCTGCAAACTGAGGACTCTAAAGAATGAACCACTTCAGTGTAGGTGATGAGACCTCTTTGCCCACTGTGACCTTTCCATTTGTCAGGGAATACTCTCTTTCCTTTGTTCTGCTACCACAGCAGAAAATTGTTTCACAAAGTAGATATTTGGGTTCTCCAGTCTATAATTTCATCCCAAAATGAAAAGAGATCTTAGACATCAGAGGACAGTAATACCCATACAAAAAATTATCCTATTAATTTCTTTTAAATCATGTTGTTCAATTGTTTGAAGCAATTATGGTACCTAAAGAGAATTCCAGGGACTCAGATTACATCTTGTCTTCTCTTTCTGTTCTGTCATTTGACTTAAATCTGATCTCCATTTTTACTTTTAAATGGAAATTTTATCTATCTCACAACTTTGTGAGTTGAATAGTAAATCTTGATAAATCAAAATAGTAGTATGTTCTACAATCTATCACGGCTATCCAAGAAGATATCTTTAGACAAGATAAGATCTGAGAGTATTTTGGAGTTGGTTGATTGGTTGGTTGCTTGGGGTGGAAGAGCATGCACATGGTTTAAATACCTTCACAGGAGATCGATCTATCTATCTATCTATCTATCTATCTATCTATCTATCTATCTATCTATCATCTATCTATCTATCATCTATCTATCTATCTATCTATCTATCTATCTATCTATCTATCTATCTATCTATCTATCT
>CM031863.1:30542612-30627612 GCA_018697195.1 Certhia americana | reverse complement strand
CGCTAGAGGTGGATTGCCATCAGAAAAATTGTGTTGAATAAGGCAGATCCCAATAGGATCATGAATGTCATTCTTCTTTTTTTCAATTTTAAAGAGTGAATATGCTTGGCACTTCAAAGAAACCAGAAATCCCTCCAGACACGTTAAATTCCAACTCAGCTTTATGTTATTAAGTTGCTAATGTGATCCTTATAAACACAAAAAAGTGCTGAACACAAGCAAAATAGCCCTTTTTACTGTGAATAGTACTTTGTTTTGGACTTCATGGTATCTTTCCCTGCAACAGTCTACAGAGGATGTGAATTCCAATAGCCCATTTTCTAAAAATAGTGAAACACACAGTGTAAACGTTCTCCTTTCAATTTTTGGGCTGTGCTACCCAGACAATGGCAGATGACACTCTAATGTATATACTTTTCCCTATCTCTTTTCCACTAAAAAAGCCAAACCAAACCAATATATTTTGGTATGTAAGGCATATTCTACATGCAAAACAGGAAAGTGAGGCAATAGAGTGCAGAGGAGCCCAGTCCTGCAGTAAAAATGATGTCCTGCCTCCCAAACCTTCTTGTGATAGCAGGATTTAGAAGCTTCCATGTTAACCCAAACGAATGCTGAAGAAAATTCCAAAGTGCTTTGATCATAACAATTGTCCTGTGACAGCCACCTTCCCTTACACAGAGAGCATTTTCCAGAGGTCTTCAGAGAGTAAGGATGCATCTTCAGTCAGAACACCATGACCATGTGTGGGGGTTCTGGACAAGCAAATGGAGTACAGGAGGACAAAGAACAGTTCTGTCCTCAGGCAGCCAGAAGGCAGGGCTTGGGCACAGCCCTGCAGGAATCCAGCCGTGCTGCTGCTTCTGATCTGAGCTGGGGCAGTTATCCTGCCACTGTGTTGGATGTGCTGGTTTAAGGCTGAGGGGCTCTGAGCCTTGTGCTGGGCTTCAGGTGGGTCACATGGCTTGACTTTTTCAGGCTGTGCAGCTTTTTGCACTTTCATGGCTCGCTGACAACCAGAGCTACTTTTGAGCCAAGTGATGCTTTTAGCCTTTTAGCTTGAACCGCCCGCTATCACGAAGGAACAGGCAACAGATACTTTTACTCATTTTAACTTGTTCTGTGTCACATTCTTTCCCCGTTGGAAAGGTCATTTCAACATCTTGCTGATTTGTTGCATTTGCTTTTCCTTGCTCGCTGTCTGCTCTCAGCACAGGAACAGCCAATTGCTTTGCTTCATTGAAACCTTTACTGTAAGAAGGTTGAGATCACTTTCTTGGGCGGTATTAGGTGGGAAGCATTGCCTGTGTGTTCTGTGTCCCAGCACTTGTTCTCTGCTGTTATTTAAGGACAACTGCAAGTGATGTAATCATATATAGACTAATTGCCAGCCCTAAAGGCTCTTGCTAAAGATTTATACATTCTGCCAGTACAGTTAGAGTACTTCTACTACAAAACCTTACATTTTTTATCCAGTTATTTATAACTCTGCCTGCCTTGTTTTAATAATTGTCCTTTTCTTCAGGTAGCAAAGGTTTACCGAGATAACAATACATTTTAATGAGTGATTTTGTAGAATAAACTCAAGAAATAATCTCCGCAGGAATTTTATCATTCCAGTTATGTCGTTTTAAGGATGTTGTTTCTTTAAAGATTTAGACTACATTGCGCAATATTTTGTTTAAACTCCTAATCCATATTTTCTTCAGTTCCAGTCTCCCCACTGGAGAGACTGGAGAGATTTACATTACTGCAAATGTAATAAATAGGTCTGATTTAAAAGATAGATCATAAGAAAGCAGAAAAGATCTTCCTGCTGCTGTCTGCTGGTCACAGACCATTCCACTTCAGTCTTCCATTCAAAACAGAAAAAGCTGCATAAAATAAGTGTTTCCATGAAAAACAGACAGGGAAACATCTGCCATGGAAAACAAGAGATGCCAGTAAATAAAGAAGCTTCAAAAAAGACACTGCCCACCCTCTTTCATCAGAGAGAGAACAAAGAATATTTGCATCTCTGTATAGTTAAGGTAAATGAAGGACTAAGCTTTTATGAAAACTTGTCCACTCTAATTTCTGAAACCTTCCTCAGTCTGATGAAGGAAACAATGCCTTTTCTAAGCGTCCTGAAGTTAAAGCTCTCAACCCACCATGATTAAATTCAGAAACATACATATCATAGGTGATATTCTATTCCAGTTTTAGCAATATGTTTTCCCCAGGATCATATTTTTCACCCCAGCAGAGATGGACAGATGTGGTCAAGAAGAGTCAGAGCAAATCAAATCTGTGTAGTGACGTGACATGTTGCAGAGTACGGGTAGCAAAGAACTTTCTGCTCCTTTTTGGCTGCAATTTATGAGACTGCCAGAAGAGGAGATTAATCATATAGTTACACTTGCTGCATGTGGAGGAGCTGTAGAGCAAATAAAAGTTTTACTGAATCAGCAGACAGCTCTCTAATGCTGTTACTTCTGCACCTGAGTTTTTTCCAAGACAAGAGCTGTAATATGCACAAGGAGAACAATCCAAAGTCCACAGATTTGTACAAGTAATGTGAAAGGACACATAAAGAAAGGTCTTAAGATCCCAGATACAGACTAATGTGTATTGATTTTTAATAAAGTAAAACTTAGATGCAATGCTGTTTTCCCGTTCTTTGTTGCTGTGTCTTCCTAAGGAGATAAATTTGAATTCAAATGCAAAGATAATTCAAGTAAAGGGATTTCAGTTTAGTCTCTAGTAATCCAGTGTTTGGGGAATATGATGCTGTCCTGTATTTTAAACTGAGTT
The DNA here is from genome assembly GCA_018697195.1 of Certhia americana. Taxonomy (NCBI): domain Eukaryota; kingdom Metazoa; phylum Chordata; class Aves; order Passeriformes; family Certhiidae; genus Certhia; species Certhia americana. The sequence continues at coordinate 30,624,819 of CM031863.1, read as the reverse complement.
GTTTATGTACCAAACACACAAGGTATTATTTCATCCTACAAGGCAATTCCAAAGTCACTCACCAAAGTCAGAGTGATTTGCAATGACCTGGTTTTTAAAGTGGAAACAATTATACCAGAAATTGAGGTTTCCTCATAGGATTTTATGAAACAATTCATTCCATATAAACAAAAGTGCTTCCAGCCTAAAAGCATGTGTATAAGTTTTGTAGAATGATGATCCCAAAATTGCAAATGGAAATAAAAATTTATAGTAGAAATCAATCTTAGATTTTATAATCTTGTTACTAATCAGAATGGCAGTATGTAAATGTCATATATAATAAAGGGAATAAAATATGTTTTGTTAGCTGGATTTTGCCAGAACAGTACAATTTATATAAATAGTTTGTCTCAGCTAGAAAGAATTTAGCAGTGTTCTCAGAGGAATATTTGTTCTATGCAAATCAAGCTGGATGTAGAGGACTCAAACCAAATTGGATGCAGAAAGCTATAGCATCTCTTGCTGCATCAATCTTGTTTCCCAACACCCGAAGCCTCTGAACACTATACGTGTCTGAGGCAGTGTCCAGGCATGCTGGATCCCTGGCAGACAGTCAAGGACTCAATCAGACATGGAATTTCTCCGTGACTGCACCCACTGGCAAGCTCTGTCTAGTAGGCTCCTTAACTCATCAGCTTCCCCTCCTAGGGTCACTCGAGGCCACAAGGAGCTGGCTTAGAACAGGCTTCTGCCTCACTTGACCACAATGGGAAAAAGGGTGGAGAGGCTCTCAGGTACCTTTCCTGTGGCTGAGAAACCAGCTGCTCCTTCCACTGGGACCTCATGGCTTTGGGGAGAAATGCCTTACTTGGATTGCTTTAGTTTCCTCTCCCGCTGTGGTTATTCCCCCTGGCAATAGGCACCTGCTCTTGGCCACATCTCTTCCTGCCTCAGGAAGACAGAAGTGCAGGAATGGCCAGTGCCTTTCCTCCTCCTTCTTAATGCTCTTCTTCAGGGTGTGACATTATCTTTTTGTATGTGTGGTTCTCCTTAATATTCAGATGGTCCATCTGTTGGATGGAATGCATCTTGCTGTTTATTTGGGATTCACTGTCTGTGCGTGGAGTAAGGTCAGAAGTGAATACTGTGATAATTCTGGCTTGCAACCTGTTCTGAGAGAGCTTAGTAGTTCTCAGTAGCAAGTCCATGATTCCTGCTACATCTTTATCAGCTCTAGGAGATACTAAGTCCTCTTGGAAAATCTCCAAGGACCTGAACATATGTGAAAAAAAAAATCCAGTTCTTATAGTTAATCTAATACTAACTTTTATTTTATTTTAATTTTTAAATGTTTTAAAAGCCACTTATTAGATCTTATTTTGTATTTATTCATCTTGCCTATCTTATTGTCACTTAATTATGGGATTGAGGGATAGTCTTCCAGAAACCAGGTGCTGCATGACTTTGAATAGGTTGCCTCTTGTTCCTGTTATTTTGATAGCTTGTGTGGAGTAGGGAGGAGGTACAGGGGTAAATGGGGAGAGTGCATGAGGGAGAATATAGAGAGATATATAGGAGTTTATAGAGAGATAGAAACTAAAATCATCTTTAGGAGGACAGAGCCCTGCAGGACATCAGCAGGATGAGGTACAGAGGGGTTTGGGGGTTTTTAAGATGTTCTCAAGCATGTTCACAGTGTTTATAGCAAAGAAATATGTAATCAATGAAATGGAAAATAGAAGGACTATGATAATTCAAAATAAATTAATGCCATCTGAAGAGAAATTTTGAAAATTGTTGGATTTGTATGTCTCTTTCTTTGGTTCTTATGGCTTCTATTACTCTTGGTTCTTTTCAAATTAGGTGAGTTCATTTTTGATGACCTGCTTTGGGCAAGAGAGAAGCAAGCTAGAAGTCCTTAAAAACGTTAACTTAATTACACCATTCTCCCCAGATCACTAGAACTGGCAGGCCACAATGTGTAGCAAAAAATATTCCTTTTTCAGCTTATAATTGCTTTTTGTGTAAACACAGATCTTTAGGTCTCAAGTATCCATCCTGAATGAAATATAAAGTAGATCATTTACAAGATTTTATTTTCAGGGGGAAGTTGATATGATTGAAAGAGTTGTTTCAAAAGTTTGCTTTGAGTACCCACCACTAAAGAGAGTAACTGCCTCTGGAAAAGGGGACAAGCTTCTGAACTCGTTCTTGCATCTGGCTCACCCAAAGCAATGTGCTTGCACAGGCTGGGTGAGCAGCGGGTGCTGCATCACCCCTGTAATTCTTACCCAGGCTCCCGTGAAAATGCAGCTTCTCCAGCTTCAGTGCGGATGTTTTCCATACAGGAAGCCTCTAATCCAAACTTTCCCTCATCTCCTCTTGCTGGCCTCAAATGGCCTTGTCATGCTCTTTGCTCATTCTGAAACAATTATATACATTTGAATGGCAGCCAGACCAATTGCAGCCTGTTTTTCAAAAATTAGCCTGTTGTTCTGACAATTGCATTTAGCAGAACATTCAAATCAACCAGGATGAAGGTAGAAAATAATTTAATTTTTCTTGTTAATGAGCTTAAGAGTGACAATCCACTAATTGTCAATTGGCAATTCTGCTTCAGCCATTTCCCCTAGGTCCTACACTTAGGCACACACCGTATATATGTATGTCTTTACGCATATCAGAAAATTTCTAGATTGCACCAAGGAGGTTTTGCCAAAGCATTTCTCTGAAGTGCTTCTACTTTAAAAAAAAACAAAAAACAAATCAAGGTGAATCCTGAAAGATGCTGTACAGCACTTTGCTTGTGTTATAACTTGTAAAGCCCAATTCAACAAACCAGTTTTCCTGTGATGAAATATTGCATTCCTGCTTTGAAGTGACAGGGTGTCAGGGTGACATGAATTGCTTAAAACGTTTCATAGCAGAGCTCAAGAGATTTGTTTGCAGGGACTCACATATTCCTTGTGTTTGCATAATTAAGAGACAGATTTGTATTTTTTTTTTCTGTTGCCAAAACACACAGGAAAGTACACATAATTTACTGGAATACAATGGGAAAAGGGAACCTTCTGAAGTATTTTATTTTATTTCTGTTCTGGTTTATATTTGCTGCTCTTTTTTTAGTGTTCTTGTCTGGCAATTGGAATGGATCTGAACTTGCACTATCCCAAAATTTATAGAGTCTGTGAGCATGTGTGTGGCGTGGGTGGCTTAGCGGTATTTGCTGGATCTGGAAAAGGAAACTTTTGCATGTATTAAGATGATAAATTTCACAACTGCTTTGAAGGTGACCAGGAACAAGCTTAGTACTTGATTGATTGAAAAGACCTGTTTAATGGCCACTATCAATCATATATTTTTAATTTTCAGATTTCTAACTTGCCCATTGTGTGACTTAGTCAGAACATGCTTCATGCGAACTAGGGATTTATGAAAAAGCCCAAACACCCCACGTTTGTTTGTTCCCTCCCTTTGTGTTACACAAAGACAGAATAACACCATTATATCTTTATTTGTTCCCGTGGAGATTCCAAGACACCAGTAAGAGAAGATCAACATTATATAAAGGTCATAAAACACATCTTTAACACATGGGCTCCCTTGAAACACTAGGACACCTTCAGGCTGTGTCTGTGTGACCAAATCCAAGCCTGGAAAACCTCACTGAGCATCAGGCTGCCAACACCTGTGCTGGTGAAGAGAGCTTTGCCTGGAACAAATTCATCCTTTTCCAAACAGTGCTGTACCAGAACAATTCCTGGACATTTTTTTTGCGTTTCAAGAGTTAAATGACTCTAATGGCCATTCCCTCCAGGGAGGCCTCCTGGAACTCCTGATTTTGAGGACTGGAAGCAGTTCAGCACTGATACAAGCCATCCCAGTCCACTCAGACCCAAATACAGTCTCAGGCCAAGTTCATTTACTGAAGCAGGTGTAGCCAGAAGAACTTCTACAAGAGCCAGAAGAAATTGATATTTCCCCACGCCTTGTGCTGTCTTGGAAGGTTACTTTGGAAACAAGTAAACCCAACACCTAGTCTCTTGGATAAGGAACATCTTCTTTGAGATTTTTATAATATCAGGTATCATGCTAAACTAACAAAGGGATCTCTCTCCAGCTTGGTTGCAACCAATCCCTCATTCTTGAGAACAGATTTACAGCTGAAATATTTCCATCTTGGCCTCTGTCCCAGTTTATTTCAGTTTCCCACAGACCTGCTGAGATCCATTGTTGTTTAAAATGAGAAATAGGAAAAAAATATAATTATCCTGAAGTTTCAGGGCAAGATGTGTTTGAAAGAGAAATTCATTACTCTGGCTACGTATTGGACCTCAAAAGGATAGGCCACAGGGTACTGAAAAGAATAAAAATCACATAAATATTTTAGTAGAACTTTGGAGATTCACAAACTTATTAGAGATCCTCAGGAAGAAGGAAAATGTTGACTGACAGTTAACTGATTAAGGATACATTCTTCCTCTGTCAAAAAAAAAAAAAAATAGTTAAAGAAACAGACTGGCCACTTGGAGACTTCTGTCATAAACCAAATGACCAAAACCACCCATAGAAGTCACTGAAGGTAAGTGGATGTACAAGCTTCTGATTAAACAATACATTAATATTCTAAAATGTTTGCTATATACAAAATTCCCAACTAAAGCCCACTCTACTGATGTGGAATAATTGTGCCTCAGAGGTGGACAGAATTAGTGAGAATTTTTTTGATAATGGAAGAAAATCCAAAACATAAGCAGTGTAAGAGGAAGAATTTACAGAGAAAAAAAATGGGTTATTTACACCAAGCTTCCTCCTAGAAAGGACACAGTGAGAAATATTTGTAATCACTAGCAAAAACAATTAAAAAAGAAAAAAAGTATAAGTTCTGCAGTGCTGCTGGCTGGCCTCCAGACCAAGGGGCAGTCAATTGTTTCTTCCTCCCACTCCTTTTGGTACTAGCAGGAGTCAGAAACTCTGGGGCCAATAGCAGTATTAATAGTGTAAAGGTCTTTCTGGATCTTCTAAGTAAATTTGTATTCAATCCTTATTACTTTTTTTTTACTTTGGATTGTTCTCTGCCAATTTGTTATTTCTTATTCTCAGGATGTGACAGGATTGCTTATTTCTGCCTTTCACTGTTTTCTGTCTTTCACATCTTTTATTACTCCTGTGAATTGTCACTCTTTTTTTTTTTCTTTCAGGAAAATTATTTCCTCCCTTCCTGATTGCTCTGCTATAACTGCTTCTTCATCGTCCTCCTAACCTGTGCCTGTCATATCTGCTTTTCCTCACAGAACCCCTTGTCCAGGTTTCCTTTCTCAAAGGTAAAAGAAATTAAAGATAGAAACCATTTGTTCTAATATTTTTTTTTAATTATTTGTTCTTCTGTTCTTCCACGTTGTCTCTTCCCTCAAACACTTGTGCTCTGCCGTCTGTTTAATTTATAGGTGATTTTGCATCATCTCTCTTGAAAAATTCATTATATGCAAAATCTCTTTCAAGATAGTCACTAACAGAATGGTGATTAATTACATGCTGGAATAAGTCAGAAGTGACTCAGAGAGTTTTGGAAAGGTGCAAAGTTTTGAATGCATTCTTGAGCGTTGCATATCTGTTGCCTCTTAGAGCTGGAATGTACATAATTTGCACCACTGCAATCAGGAGATGAACCTGCCTTGTCTAAAAGGTCTGTCACAACAATTACTGTGAACAGACTACTCTAGTGCATGAGGGAAACCAGTGCTTGCAGTTTGGTTTGATAGGCACCCTATAGGTACTGTCCTACCCTACAATTTTTGCTTTCTATTGAGGGGAGAGCCTTCTTAACGGAGCTTTATGCTGTCAGTTTTCCAGATGGGATTTATTCACTAAGAGCAGTGCACATGTGTATTGCCTAATGCAAGCCAAAATGAGACCTTCTTCAGCAGAAGCCACAAACTGAAAAGTAGCCCCGTTTGAGGGAATACTAAGCCCAAAGACACCTGGCATCTGGTATTTATCTAAGCATTGAATTTGGCTTTGGCTACTAATCTCAGCCGGGAGATTAAATAGCTGGGAATTTGTTGAGAGTCCAGTTGTGACACACACCAGGGTTTGGATGATTACTGGCTTTTCTTATGGACAAAATTCTTCTTTTAATTAAACCCTGAAGGTCTGATGATGTTAGGTATGAATTGTGAATGCCAATAGCATTTTCCCTTTGATCTCAATGGGAACTGTTCCCACTTCCAAGTTGAAAGACATACCAAAAAGGACATTCCCCATTAAACAGATTTGCTGTCCATAATGACCTAAAGTTCTACTAAGTCTTACTTGACTTTCAGGTTTTTCTGCCTATCACCTTTCTGTTGGATAGTCTTAAATAGTACTGAAATTTGTCCTTGTGCATTATTCAGTAATGACATCAGGTCAAAGTAAACTTAGCATTTCTATTGCAATAAACCATTTCCCTGTGGTTCACTAGAACAGTCTGAACCTGGCATGTGTAACATTTTCTCTGTGGAATGATTAATATCATATGAGCCAACAGCTGAAATAATTACAACTGAAGAAAAAGGAGTTACAGCAAAGGAAATATGGCACTAATGACCAACTTACCAAAGTAAAACTGTGATACACCTCTGAAAAGAGCTGGGCATCAGATGCAGAAAGCAGCATCTGATCTGAAAAGGTCAGAGGACCATCTATTGACACAATAGGATACTGATCCTTTCCCTGTCTAGACATCCCTGTTCTGCCATCCCTGCAGCCTGCAATGCCATCAACTCTGGGGTTTCCCACTACAGTGCAACTGGTCCACAAGGTAGTCAATCACCAGAAATGTTCTAGAGCAATAAAGAGCAAAATGTGTCTGAATCTTGCAATGTCTGAAGGGACCCTTCAGATTGTGGGGAGTGGAGCAGTTAAGGACACCTGAACTCTGTTGTATTTTCTGCCAGGCCTCTCATTACTCCTGATACATCAATCCAATCTGTACAGCTTTGCTTCCCTGTCGCCGCATTTCAAATTGGCTTGGTTTGACTGTTATGATTTAAATTATTTTTTTTGTTCTTGAATTCAAGTGATCTTACACTTCAAGGGGTTTTTATACTTTCCTGCAGTTAATTCTACTAGACTAGAAGCTATCTAGAACAGCTGACTAGAGGATTTTATACTTCCTGTTAAAGATACTTCCTGTATAAAATCTTCCTGTTAAAGATCCCAAAGGGCACTGGATATGCTAATACACAGGTGTTTGTAACAGCAATAATTATATTTTGTGATTCTTCTGTTTAATTCATCTGATCTTTTTCAACTTGAATTTTTACTTTGTATAATGAACTAAGTAGTTGCATTTATATTAAAAAAAAAAAAAAAATTACAGCCATGTCTCTCAGCTGGTATGATCAGCACTACTCAAACAGCCAAGAGTAGGAGAAAAAAGCCCAGTGAGAAATCACCTGAAATCAGAAAGTCACCATGGCAAGCTAGGTTGCCAAGTAGACATTTCTTTGACCCTGGCCAGCTGGTATTGTTCATTCTTTGTAAGGCTCCAAGGCAGATCTGGAGGCTTCCAGTGCTGGCTCAACCCTCAGAGCAATGAGCATTGTCAGCTCAGCCATGCAGAGGTCTCAGCAGGCTGCACAACCCATGAGTTTCTGTTAGAGGCGGAAACAGTGAGATAAATGGAAGTTCTCTTTCATTCCCTCTGCTTACCGTGTTCATGATTTTTGGTCTGAAATGCAGATTCTTCAAAACATAGTTCTTTTGATTTGAGTGAATTTATTCAGCTGCTTTAATGAGGTGCCAAGAGTAAAGATGTTTAACACACATTGTTCAATGAATGTGGGTGAGATTTTGCTGAGGTTTGGGATTCAGATGAAAGGAGATTATAAATTAAGGTTGTTATATAGGTTTAGAAACAGGCAACAATAGGGCTAGTTCTACTTTATGTCCTGTAGAGGACTAGTGAAATAAAGCTTCAGCTTAGGGCTACTGATCAAATCAGAGTCAGTGCTTGAATTGAGAGGAGCCTCAAAACTAGATTTTTTGGTTTTTGTCCGAATGAAATTATAGATTTTATTTAGGACCCAATGAGTTTATTCTATCTGTAGTGGTAGCAGTTGCTGGCCTGTGATTAATGTTAAGGCTGAGATTAGTATTAAGGTTAACTTTAATGCAGACAACAGCCAAGGAGCAGCTCCATGTGAAGCTGCTTGCCTAGTTTGTGTCACAATGTTGGACTTATAACTAATTCCATTGTCCAGAGAGGATGATCAGTTAGGTTCAAATTTGTATTTTAACTGGCGGTGTTTAAGGAGCTTGAACTGTACAAAATTGAAATATGTTTCCCTCTCGCAGAAGAACAAATTCCAAGAGAAACACCCTAATTGGGTTCCTTTAGTTGCCAAGAATTTCAGATTAGAGGAAAAACCAGCATATTGCTAGATTGAAATTAGTGTTCAGGCAAGTCACATGCTGCAGAGCTATAAGTCCATGAAACGGAAAAGCTGTCCACGTGGATAAATCAGGCCTCTTGCCTGAATCCAGTCTCTCTAGTTTATGTGCAATGCTATGGTTAAAGACTGGGGACAGCAAGGACATAACCAGTGTTGCGAAACTCTCGGGAAGCCTCTGGAGGTGGATGTGAACCAGTGCCGAGCCTGGGTCTTGTGACAGAGTTTATGGGTAAATACAGGACAACGACTAGGGGTCACAATTTCACTTGCTGGGGGAACTAAGAATTAACTTTTGAATTAGCAAATTACTGTGTAGTAGCTAATGAGTTTTCAGGAGCTAATGGGTGTGGGTTGACAGAGTCAGCAAGGGCCAGTGCTATGGGGTTAGAACGTGGGTGATAGAAAAAGATGTTCCTAATACAGGCTTAGTCATAGCTCCTTGGCTTTCCTCTCTGACCACTTCTGCCTGAGCAGAGATCTTAAGCTCAGGGCTAGCTGTAGTGCTGGCACGTGGCCTAGAAGGGCTTTTGAATCAATGTGCATACTAGGCAGCCGCACTGGGGATTTCATGTGGGAAGGAGATTCTGTGAGTCACACTGCTCTGGTATCTTGACTCTATCTCATCTGGAGTAAAGGGGAGGATGGGGGCCAAGGTTAGGAAATGGCCTGATGTCTGAGTGAAAATGCAGATTTAGAACTAGTTCTGAGAGGGCCAAGTGTATTTGTGTCACACAGGACTTGCAAAAGTTGCCATTTTATGCGCAAAACCAACTTTTATAACCTCTTTAATAAATCTAGAAGAAAGTTTGTTTTCACTAGAAATATTGCTGGTTTGGATATGTGATATTCCCTTCCCAAAGCAGTAATACTAGTCAAATGCAACAAGTCTTCACATTTATGTGAATTATCTTTAAAATTTCTGTGGTATTAGATAATTATTTATGGCTATCAGAATTACAGTTTCTATGTAGTTAAATTGTGTTGTAAGAGTAGATGCTCTCTATTAATTCAGAGCACTAGGGGCAGGTTTACACTGTGTAGTGTTAACCTGAGACAAAAGTTCTCCTCTGTGTGGGTATTGTGTTTTACCATGTGGATGTATTAGAATTACTGTGCCAGATGTGTGATGGAGTAACAACCCTGTTGCTTTTCTGTAAGCAGAATGATGGGCTCAGGAAGGAATTTTGAGAAAGAAGTTTGGATGTATGTCCTCTTCCTATTCTTGGAATATATAGAGAGAAACAACATAATTTAACAGCAGCAGAAGTGTTCTCACCATAATCCCTTCTCACAATAAACAGAGTTATCTTGTTTCTGGAGTTAAATTTGCACCAATAAACATACATTGGGTTCCCACAAGAACATGCCCAAGGCAGTCCTCCACAGCCTAAAAATCAGCCTAAAAACTATCTGAAAAATGCCCAAAGAACAGGAATTATCAGGTTTTTGTACTTGTTCTGCAGCCTAAGAATTCACTTCTAATGTGAAGTTTCTAACTCTGAGGATGTCCAGGGTGCTCCTATGCATCTGTAACCTCAGAGTTACTATTCACTATAATTTTATTCTGTTTCATGTAGGGATAAAATCTTGTCTCACTTTGATGATACTATGGTATTATCAAAAAGAAAAAGTTATCATCAAAAAAAGAAAAGTTGCTGAGAGTGAAATGCAAAAGCAAGTGATAAGATTTTAGGCATATGTAGTAATAGTGCTCATCTTGAAAATAGTGGAAGTGTATAAGATTTTGTTCTTTGTGAATATGTATATAGTATCCAAATGTCTGATAATTAACTGTAATGCTGCAAAAGGTTAATTAGATGTTCATTACAACATAGGTCCCATTACAGGCTAGTCCCTCAAAATCAAACTGTTTACAATTTTCTGTATCTCATTTTGGTGCCAAAAGGTTCAGATGATGCTAAAATACTTGTCTTCCATAGGACATAATTTTTCTTTCCTTTCTCCTAAATATGTAACCCTACATTCAGAGCTCCCTTCTTTTCTGAGTAATTTTGTGGCACCTTGGCATGCCTTTATATTTTAATTGTGTTTTAAGATGATGGCATAGCTAGCAGTAAATGCTTCAGTTTTTCCATAGCTGCACACAAAGCTGGTATTTGCAGTAAAGTTTAGGGAAATTAGACGGACAAATCCCAATAAATTTCAGTGGATATTGGACACGGAACTGGCTCTGCTGCTTTGAAAATCCAAAGAGACTTACAATTTTCTTTGTTTTTAATAAATAAATATATCAATCTTTTTAAGTGAAATGTTTAGAAATTAACTGAAACACCTGTTCTGAATAGATCTAAATATTACAAAAATCTAGCAGTATAAGTCTTGTAACTGTGTCCACACTCTCTTTTCCATCACTCCTCCCTTTGTAAACTGAGGACCTGAGGAGCCAGCAACTGAAGTCAATGGAAAGTGAAGCTGCTGAGCAACTCTGTAAACAAACTCTCACAACTTGGTGAGGTATTCACGGAAAAGCATCCAAAAATGTGCTTTCTGTTTGTGCAGTGTCTCAGTGCTCCATGGTTGATACCAACTCTACGTGCAGCTGCAGTGCACTCTGGAATGAGGGGAGGTGTGTTAGCCATGGGGTTCTTTCAGCCTCCTGGCCCTCAGGTGTACAGCAGAAATGACTGTAATGTGAATGTGGGCAGTCTCCAGCTCCAAAGGCAAAGGCACAAATAGTTATGGGAGCTCATTATTTCCCAACCAAAACTGAGGCAGAACATGACTCCTTTTTCCCAGACGTTTTCACTGGTTTTTCTTTAATAAAGTTTAATATATGCTGTAAGATATGTTCATGTCAATTTGTGCATTCTGTTCATTTTCAGAAGTACTAGTGCCAGGACAGAGTATTTTCACATGGTAAAGTTAGAAAGTTATTCAAATTAAGTAATAAGCCACAGTATTTTACTTTTTAACTGTTCGTTTCTGTTTGGTTGGCTTTTTAAATCCATGTAACATTCTGCCCATTTTAACCCATCTTTACCAAGCAGTGATGTTCCCTTAGTACACAGGGATTTTTAGAGGGTGGTTTCACTTAGGTAATAGATTCAAATGCTTAATTACTTTAATGGAATAAAACTGGTTTCAAAATATTTCAGAACCTCAACCCTGGAGAAATCAGTTTCCCTATTCTGATTGTCACACAATGATAAATCCACTTCCTCAGCAGTTATCAGATGTGCATCTTTGAACAGCCATGACCAAGTATTTGTGGGTGGGAAACCCTTTATTTTTTCACATCTTCTCACCCATTCTTGATTGATCTACTCCAAGTGCTCCAAAGACTGAGGAGACACAAGGCAACACCCATGAAAACAGTTGATCTGGTGCAGGGCTGGGAATTCTAAGACACGACTGTGCACGGAAAAATCTGAAGAACGGGGGGACAGATATGCTGATAATAAAATGGATTATTCATATCCTTTTTCACTTCATAGTTCCTGGTTGTGAGAGGTGCTAGACTATTCTGAGAGGACAATTCAGGGACAGAGATGATATAGAGTGTGTGTGAGAGAGCTATAGGATGCCAACTTCTCCCACCTTATCTTGGCTTCTGTGACAAGTTGGTCACCTGCAGATCCAAGTCATGCAGAAAGAGAAAAGTACATTTATTTAGGCCCAGGTCCATGGCTTAAAATGTTATTTTTTTCTGTGTATCCTGAAACCTGATGATTTTTTTTCATCTAATGGCTCTAATGCTCTGACCTCTTCACACCTGCTACGACTCAGATAACTTAGAATACCAAAACCATTAAAATTTTACAGGAATTTTATATCTTATATGACTTTTTGAGTTGCTAAACGTGCAGTGGAACTTTGATACAGTTTGGATGGCAAAACACCTCCTTTTAAATAAAACACTAAGAAATCTGATATATTCTAATGAAAATTGTAAGTCTAACTTTCATGCTTATGTGGTTGTACAAGCTTGTGTTGTACTTTGATTTACCTCTCGCAACTCATCCTTCTGAAAAACAGATCAATATTGAACAAGAAAGCCAAGGTATGATTAGGTATGACAAGGTATGATAGGCTTGCACACCCTATGGCTTGTCCACTTGAAGAGATGTTTTCTGCTATTGAATTTTCCCATCTATCACATTTTTGCATCTCTCTATTTCTTCCAGATAGCTGGTTCTCATAAATTATGCAATGAGTGTATCACTCAAAATAAGGACAAGTGATATCCTCCAAAGAATTAATTTGAGGCTCCTACGAGGTCATTCCTCTCTGAGCCCACATAGACCATTATTTTTAACATGCCCCAGCTAAAATAGCCATGCTGCAGAATGTCTGGGGAAATGAAGAAGTTCTTGAGAATCTGGCTAACACATTTTGTACTGGAAAAGTTACAGAAACCATTGAGGAGGAGGCTATACTAGAAAAAAAAGACACACCAAAAAAAAAAAAAATTCTAACAGCTGAGATGAAGGATTCAGTTCTAAGAAACCAACAGGGTGTAATTCTTCATTTCTCTTCTGCATATTTCAGTATAAAATCAACCTCTCTCTGGGAAGATAGAAGAGGAAGAGAAGAGGAATGAAAGGAAGTATTTTATCTACAGCTGTCAGAAAGAAATGTACTAATTCATTTTACATCAGCCTTCCAAAGATGGAGGTAAAAAGAAAAGGGTAATTTTAAAGTTAGGTTGATATTTCTCCCATTTGTTATTTTAATAATCCAAAATGAACAGTAAGACTTTAGAAGAAGTGCTATCCACATTGTAATCTGAGTACACTAAATAGAATTGGACCCTTCCTGTTGACAAATACAGGTTTAGAAGTCAAAAAAAAAAAAAACAACCCAGGGCTAATTCTAGTGTGCTAAAAATCAGAGGAAAACCAACATATGCATAACTCAAAGCTAAACATAATCCAAATAGTTTAGGTACCGTTCTTTACAAATGTTTTGTGTTGCCCTTTCAGTGGAAGGGTATTCTGTTCTGCCACTGAACTTTGCAGCTTTAATGGCCACTCTTCTCTAGCTTTTCTTAGTATCAGATGCAGCACAGTGTGTTTAACAGCAGGAACCTTGGCCTGGGGAGCCATGAGCCCTACTCAGTGAGTACTTCCAGCACGGCTTTTACTCTGCTCCTCTGTGCTGACCCAACAACCTAGCAAACATTTCATTATGTAGGCTCTGTGGGACATGTGGGATACAGAACAGAGAGCATGAAAGGGTAGGAACACTTCACTATTATTTTCTTATTATTTTGCTGTTACAGAATGTTTGGCAAATGATGGTACACAGAGTTGCAAGGCAGATGCTATAAATTGGGTCAGTATGATATATATGTCTGCCAAAGAGCTGTTTAAGTACATTTTCACTGTTTCCAGCAAAAATAACAAGAGAGAAGTAAAGACATCATGAAGTAATTATGTCATTTGGAAAGAAAATATGGCAGGGATTTTTTAAACATACATGCAAAGGGAAGAACAAATTGAACACACACCATACTTGAAAACTTAATGGAAAAGGAGGAATCAATAACACAAAAGCAAAGCCACTATCTTACCCTCAATTCAGTCTGAAATCCGAATTATATCATACATAAGGTCACTAATGAAAGGAAAGGTGGAAACTTCTGTCTTTAGTTTGGATATCATTTTTAATTTCTGCTCAAGGAGCAAGGGGGTCTGTAATGCCAAACTAGGGATTAGTTAAAACAGAGGAGCATTGAAGAGAAAGTTAATCAATTCCACTATAACCACTTGTCTCAATACAATGGTGCAGACCTCAGTCTTGCCTAATGCCTAATGCAGGGGGCTACACCAGTATCCTCATTGTGTGGTAGAGTCTCTCAGGCAGAGATGTTTGGTGTTACTTCCCAAACAGGGATCTATCCACACAAGGAGAAGGGTACACTATAAATACATCTATCAGAAAAAGCGAAATTAATACATAAAATAGCATTTTCTTAGAGATGAAACCATGCACGCGAGAGTAAGGGACAAATGGTCAATGACAAAGGACAGAGGAAAAAGCTGAGAAAAGAGACTCTATTGTAAATCTCAGGGGAACTTCCCTGGTCTGAGTGCCTGGAGACAGCAACTTGGGGAAATACAGCAGGAACCAAGGCCATTTGATAATGGGCTCGACTAAAAGGCTATGGCTGTGACTAAGTCAGTCCTAAGTGAATAATTAAGCCCTTTCCATCTCCAATGTCTCCAATAAAACCTCTGACCTAAATTTAAAAGAAAATAATATCTGTAGATGAGCCAAAACAGAAAGGGATGTTTCCGCTAGAAAAAACCTGAAGGCCTTGAGGGCAACGCAAATCAAATGATTTTGGTTTGGAAGGAATTAATATTGTTATGGGCTGTAGAGACTATCAAAATCCCATAAGGGAAACTAGTATATTCCTATTTACCCTAAAATTAAGAGGTGATACTTAGCTGTGTGATGGGAAAATATGTCTGAGGCATATGTTTAAAGACTCATGGTCTTTATGAATCCAGTGCTTTGTTATCAGGCCCCATACTGCAAGTCATTGAGGAGGCTTTACAGCTTTTTTTTTTTTTTTTTTTTTTTTTTTTTTTTTTTTCAACAAAGTGGCTGATGATTTGAAGGATTTGCTAGCGGGTTTGTATTACAGCTCCTCAGGGTATTTTTAACATGCTAAACTTGCCATGCTGATCTCTACAGGCCCCACTAGCTTGTTACTTCCTAGTGAGGATAGGGTTGGAGCTGACTGAAGTTTTTAGTATCAGATTATATGTGGCTAGATAGCCCTGCCTCTTCCACAAGGGGAAATATTTCCAATTTGACTGTATTTGCATTCCTATTTGCTTTATGCAAATACTTGTGAGAGCTTTATGGCCTACTGTCGACAACATGCCACATTCCATGCTATTCCTTTTTTAGGTCTGGAAAAATTTTTTAGGATTTTTTTTTTTTTCTTTTTTGTTTTTAATACTACAGTCTGCAATACTGCATTATTCACAGCAATCTTCCACATTTAACCATTTTATGGGACTGTTTAATGGCTTGAATTATGCTCAGAACTTGCAAAGTTCACTGTCAAATGATCTAGTTTCGTGCACTCATAGGGCCATGTTCTGTTCAGGATCTTTCCAATTCTTTTAAGCTATATAGTTGTTTGAAAGCCAGAACATCTTCTAACACAGGCTCTTCTTTCTTGAGTTTTGCTTTCAACATCCCCGTGGTACTGTGTGGGCCAAATCTGAAGAAAAGTAGAAAGGAAACTTCAGAATATCCAGGAAACAGGAAAAACCTGACAGAAAGGTTTCAAATATTAGCAGGGCTCTCTGAAGTTGGAAAGAAGGAAGCAGAAGTTTAGAAGTAAAAGATATTGTACTTTTGCCATAAGCTTGGCCCTCTGGTCTGCTTTTGTGCAAATGCAAATGCAAATGCATGATGAGAAATTATTTTCCTCAGGACTTGCATCCTTGTTATTTATTATATCCCAGCAGCATGATGTGATGTGCCAAGATCTCAGCTGGATTTGGCCCAATATTCCAAAATTAAGCAAGTAAATGGATGCAAGTTAAAATTTTTCATTGAATTCAGAAGTCAGTTAAGTTATGCCATGGCTACTCCCTCAGTCCATGTTGCCCAGCTTTCAGCAATTACTGGAATGAAATGCAGTGTGGCACTGCAGACCTAGACTCTGCTCCCACACATCAATTCTCTGTTCTTATTCTGACCTCCAAGGGGAATTTTCTTTCTTGTTTCACACCAAGAACACCCCTTTGTCTCACTGGGCCTAATAAAGCACTAAAATATTCTTGCACAGTGTTTTGTTTTACATCTGTGGTAGGTTTGCATAGATGGTAAAATAAAAAAAAAGATTCTTCTACTAGCTCTGCTGAAAAAAAGAGCAAATGCCTATCGGAGCAAATGTGCATCCTGACCAGCTCTGAAGTTACATGGAGGAAAGTTCTATGCTATCCCAGGCACGTGACAATAACTGGAATTCACTTTCTCCCTCCTAGTCTGCTTGGGTAAGAAAAACTGGCATGAATTATGTGGCTACAGTTGAGCAAATTCTTTGAATTTCATCTGGTTTAAATAGCCAAAAGTTTTTTCTCTCATCTTGAAACTATCTTATGAACCTATTTATAAACTTTTCTCCCAGTATGGGGATTTGAAATGATGCTTCCTATTACCCAGTAGGGAGGCTTAATGTCAGGCCTTGAGTTTTGGGAGTGGTTTGGGAGATCCTTTCTTGTTTCTTTTGATGCTGTTCTTGCATTTATAAATAAAGATTTCATAAGAGAAAGGACAAGAATTCAACAGGACTCAATTCCTAAGTGCACAATGTAGCCCACCCATGCATTCAGTCATTTTCCATCCATCTTAATGATTTCTTCACTACAGGAGACAGGACATACAGGGTAAAATGAGGAGTTCATCCCAGAACAGCATGCACCAGACCAGTTAGACTGTGCTACCACATCTTGAATATTTGACTCTCTGTATCAGAGGCTTTATGTTAAAAATAACAAAAAAAAAATAATTTTTTCATAAGCAGAATTATTTGCTTACTCATGCCTGCTAGCTGTCCAAAAGTGACAGGAAGGAAGGCAGCTTTAATAAAAACATGAAGTACAGTTAGAGTAATCTTCCAGACAATATATATCTGGCATTCATGCAATCCAGAACAATAAAAATAATAATATAAAAAACAATAAAAATAATAATATTAAAAAAAGTGGTATATTTTGTTCTGAATACAGAAGAAAAGAATGGATCTGCCACACCATTTCTACAATGGACCAACAGGCTTTTGCTGTGCTGAGCTGAAGGAACGTGGGCTACAAATCTCTGTTTCAGAATGGAATTTCAATATAACCAGGAGCTCTAGGATTCCCAGGTTAAAAAAAACTGTTAAAATCTTTATTCCTAACAAAGCATTTAAATAGAGTTATAATTGTGCCAGGCTTTATTATTGCATATGCACCCTTCTATTGTATACAGGATCAGTGATTAAAAGTAACTTTTCCCCTTCCTTTAAAGAACGAATATTAAATTAAGCCTGAAATAGAAAAAATGCAAAGTTTTGTTTGATTTTAGGCTCTATGCAGTTCTCCCAAGTCAGGCTGAAATGAAGAAATGATTGATGCTAAAATCCTTTTGATTGTATAATTTCTATTTTCTCTCTACCATTTATAACATATCTAGCTCTTGTGATTGTTTGGAAGGCATGGTTCCAAGCTACATTAATTGTTTGGATTTACATCATGGATCTGACCCAATGCTATGAGGATTTGCAGATACTGTTTTGAGTAGATACCTGCTGAGGCAGCAGCACTTCTTTCTGTTTACTGCAGTGGTCTTTGAGCCAGGCTTTGGATATTATTTCTAACTACTTCCTGTCCCTCCACTTTTTCTTCCCATGACAGTAAATAGCTTCCAGAAAGGAGAAAGGCTGATGGTTTTAACCCTAGGTTCAGTCAACAGAAACTTTTTATACTCTTTTTATATCACTGAAAATTTGTCTTATGTTCAGCTCTGTCCTTTTTCTTTAAAATGCAGGAGTACAGCAACATACATTGTGGAAGCCCTAGGTAATGAATTCTTTATTGTGGCATTCCTCCACACCTCTGCTTTGGTGCCAGTATCTGCAGAACTTGTTTTTAGTTTTCTCTGTTGAATGTTTCCTGGAAGATACACATTTTTCTCATTTTCATTCTCATTTCTCAT
Organism: Certhia americana; assembly: GCA_018697195.1. Classification (NCBI taxonomy): domain Eukaryota; kingdom Metazoa; phylum Chordata; class Aves; order Passeriformes; family Certhiidae; genus Certhia; species Certhia americana. Next base: position 30,606,715 of record CM031863.1, on the reverse strand, counting down.
TCCCTTCCTCATTTGATATCAATAACTATTGGAGAAGGAGTCCCAAATTCCTCAGAAATTAAGACACAGGTGAGAAATAACTTTCACACAAGCTATGGATTAAAGATTTTAAGCATTTCAACTATGCTGGACTGCACAGCTTGGAAACATGTAAAGTTAACTACAGAGACTGAAGATATGGTTTTGAATTCATATAGATAAAGGAAAGGAAGTTTTAACACAGTGAAAATATTGAAAACAATGTGTGAGAAGAAGCCCTATGCTGTATCACATTATGCTTTTGTTCTCTGAAACTGTGAGTAGAGTATTCCTAAAACTGAGAGCATGTTTTGGAAGGAAGCATTTTTTACCACTGGATGCAGAAGTGTTTAATTGTTTGGAAATCTATCCACTTAACTCCAAAAGCTAGTAATAGCAGCGTCAATTTTTTTCCACAAGGAAAACCTTATTTGCCCTTCCAAAAAACCATAGTCCCTTGAAAAACTGGCACTGCTTGACTTGACAGCAGAAATGGCTCCAGCTGGAGGCAGTGTGGTTCCTGCTGCTGGTCAGCTGCTTTCCCAGTGTGCATCCCTACTGCTGAAAGGAGGTGAGAGTTCCAAGCCCTCGAGTGCCCTGGTCACGCTGTTGTTTTACTCATGGCCCTCTAAATTTCAGCTTTGTTGTTGTTTCTTCCTGGTGCAAGGGGTGCTTACAGCCCACGGGATCCTCATTTCCTTGTGAACTTACAGTTTCGTTGTCCTGAGTAAGAAAAAGTAAGATAGAGCAGGGAAGAAGTCAGGTAGCCAGAGCACCCCATGGTGCTGGAGCACAGCACTGACTCCTGCACTCCTCTCGAGACCATGGCCAAATTTCTCCTATCTCCATTACCTTCTGTCAAAGGCACAGGAGCCATCTTCCCTGAAATTGGGTGACTATGTTTTTGCCTGTTTGTATGGAGTAAAACGAGGAAGAGACCTGGAAATGGGTAGAAGCAGTATTATGTCCCTGTGCCTAGAATCTCTTGGCATCCGTGAGTGATGAACAGAAATTGTGTGCAGAGATTCAGATACTTGAAGTGAGTATACTCCTGTTATTGGAGATGGAATAGGAGTTCAGGGAGGAAGGGGGAGTGCTGGCATGCTTGGAGGCTTGCTCCATTTCTGAATCAGTGTTTGCAGAAATCACACTGCTAGCCAGCAGTGTGGTGTCTCTTCCAGCAGTGTTTTTAAGGGTAAGGCAAAACCCATCACAGCCTAGTGCCATTGAAGAGTACAACTTGGCAATCTGCAGCATCAATGGGAGATCCCAGGCTGTTACCAGGGACCAATATCCAAAAATACACTGAAGGCCTAAATATTCCAGTGCATACCATTCAATACTTATAGTTCCATCCTCTAAATGCAGCATTTGGGAGGAAGCTGCTGGGCTCATTTTCTCAAGACAGGAAAAACATATTTCCAAACAGGTCTTAGCCCAGCTTGTTCAGTCTGCCCCAAACAGATTCCCAGAAAAGCTGCATCATGACATCTCCTGCTGGACTCAAAGCAAAAGCCATTCACTCATAATGTTCCCTGCCTTGGAAGGAAACAGTATGGAAAGCAGACAGGTGCAGGACAAAGTGCACAGCAGAATTTTGCTTTTACTTTCTTAAATAATACCTACAATGGTGGCAAGGAGGGAAAAAACAGACCAGTCCTAACAACCTTTTGATATTTGGCTCAGATTATCAATGTGAAGAGAGGAAAACTACTTTCCAAAGTATATACACTGAAATGCTTCTGTCACTGAGCCCTCATTAGAGGGATGTGCAGAAGAAGCCCCCACAAGTGTATTAATTGCAGACAGTGAAGAGCTAGTAATCTATCTTTCCTTGAAACTAATACCAATCTAGAACAAGGGAAGGTTTTTCATAAGCATTAGATTAAAATGGAATAAGAGCATGACTAGTTTATCAGAATAATTGGAGGACTTTGCCTCACATGCCTCAGATAAAAGTGGAATCATCTGGTTTAAGGGGCATGGTGGAGTTGGGGCATGTTCATGTACCTTGCTGTTCTGCTTGAAATATGGACATTCATTCTATGTTCTGACACTGTTGTATGATAGAAAGTGTGTGGATGACTCATTTTCTAAAGAGGTTCATGGACCTGTGGAAACATTCTGGAATCTTGATTTTGGAGGAAGAAGTATTTTATCCTGTTTTCAGTTGAAGTACACCAGAACAGGAGTCTTTGAGAAACAGTGATGAATTATTGTGGTGGAACAGGCTGAAGTCCAGTCTCCAAAACTCCTTGCACAGGAATTCATAATGGGTAGGTCACTGTTAGTCATGACACAAAGAAGTTCTTTGATATTTTTGTTTGTTTTGCTTTACAAAAGCCTGCCCCTGCTTTTATTGTTTTCTAAATAGCATGAAATATATCCAGTTAAATATGTATGAATGATGTATGGTTTCTTGTAATCTCTTCAATTTAACTATAGCAGTTTAAGAAGCTAGGGACAGATCTTGGGCATTGCAGCAGGAAAACACAGGAATTAAAGTTGTGCAAGAGAAGAAAAGGCCAAGCCAGTGACTCCACAGTTCTTTTGTAGAGCCAAGAACAATAACTGGTCTATTTTTAAAAGAAAGATTCACCTGTAAAGATATTCTGTTTGACAAGATCATTAATATTTCAGTGACATTACCAAATGTCTGTTTGGTTGTCCCTGTTCAGGGGTCTCTATGCAACGTTCCATCGATTGCTGTGTACACCCATTACCCCACACTCCACCCTAGGCACATCACTGACACTTTTAAGCCTTTTAGTCATTGACTTAGTCTACAGTAATTTGTCTTGACACAGAAAAGGAAATAGAAAAATATTAAGGAAGTTGTTCAAATAATCTGTGATTTATACTATGTCCTTTCTTGATGATTACTCTGTAAATAACCATTGTTAGAGCAGAAATTAAGAAAAAGCATGCACTTTCCAGTAATTAATTTAGTAGTTATATATAGTCCTGCTGCATGTAGGATGTCATTCATACAGGATATTATTCAATCTCTGCACCCAAGACTATAATATCTTCAAATCTGTCAACCTTCAGCAAGAGGCTCTAGGTTGTCAGGAAAGGACATTCAGGGACAAAACTGCAGAGGAAATAGCACTGACAATTCAATAAATATCAATCATTTTTCCAAGTCAGTGCTAAAGTGTTAGCCATTAGCACAGTATTAGTGTGGCTGAGAAACAATCCCAATGTTCCCAATGTTCCACTGTCTTCCTAATGAGTAGAGGGCTGAGGATCTGCAAGGTATTCTCAAAGCCTGATTCCGTTGAAGGAAAATTGCCTTGGCATAGAATCTCTGCAAGACAGCTGCAGGCTGCTCCCTCGGGAAGCCTTTCTAGGCTCCACCAACAGAGAGTGGAGCCAAGGATAAAGGCTGGAGGAACATGCTGAAAGCTCAACCTTTGCATTATGCAGATGTTTGGAGTGGCACTATAATCCTCTTGCACGGGCTGGAATGCAGCCCAGGTTTTGAACTGTCTAAATTGCATTACAGTTGGGAGATAATCAGGCGGACAAGATAACATTTTAACATTGTTCCTTTCCCCATCCCCACCAGCACCCTGACTCAGTGAGATCCATGTGGGATCTGTGTGCTGGGCACTCCTCACAAAACAGAACTGGGAAGAGATCCAAGTTGCAGTTGACTAAAATTGGTCAAGACTGGATGGTTCTGATGCTGCTTGTGTCTGTCACAGACCTACAGGTGGGGTTTTTAAAGTGCAGGCAGTTGATGTCAAAGGGGAAAAAGTCTCTTCTTCCCACAGAATACTGGTATCTATTCTGTTTCTTTCCCTGAATTGTTTCTGGTGCAACAGTAGTTATGTGCTCATGCTTGCTTCTTTTTCTTTTTCCCACTGTAGTTTTTGTATATAGGACAAATATCCCGATCTAGACTCCAAAAAAAACTCAAACACTACATTTTCAGTAGCCTAAATCACACTGCACTTTGTTCAGCACATTTTCCAGGTAAGTCTAGATGTCAAATCAGGCATAAAATCCTTCATGTTAATATTCAATTTACTAGCAGGTAATTTTTATTATTTTAAGCTGCATTTTTGTGATTAAGCTAGTATGAAACCCTTTTTATTAAAAAAAAAAAAAAAAAAAAAAAAAAAAAAGAAATAAAAACTAGTGATTATATAAGGTTTTTAAATTGATACTTTAAGCCTGAGAAGTTTATGAGATATTACTAGAATCTATATAATATTGGTCTGCAATAAACCAGACTTTATTTGCTTTTTTATACTTAAGACATGGTGTCTACAAAATCCTTAATATAGGACAAATTTATCTATCTAATCCTACATTTAAACTTTTCCTGGATAATATTTAATCTGTGTATGACATTTAACTAAACTGTCAGCTTTTCAGTGTACGATGTTTTTGAGAACACAAAAACCTGTAAACATTTCAAGGAATGTCAGTGGATAGTTTTAATTTAACATATCATTTTTTATTCAGCAACAGAAAAAAGAGTCATGTTTACTTTTCTTATTGCTAGTATTGCTCAGGGTTTCTGAAAGAGTCAAACAAAAATGTTCTTTTTTCATAATGCATCAGGATGTTCTGAGTTAATAGGTCAAAATATGTCAAAATATCTGCTCTGGAATGTCAGTCAAAAATTGCTGACACAAATTAGAACTTGTGGATTTTATGCATTATCAAGTGTATTTCAAAAGTAATTTTCACAAAGCCCTCTTTTTTTTTTACAAATTAGAAGCAGTTCTTTGGCATATCCTTGAAAGCTTTGTTCCCTGCTGCTGAAGTACAATCTGCCTTGTTCACCTAAAGTGAGGCAAACAATTGGCATGCATTGACAAAGACTTCAACTAGTTGGAAAGAATTCAAAGATTTTTCTGTCATGAAGTAATTTTAAAAATAGTGAGTTTGTCACACATATTTGGACAGACAGCAGTAGTAACATTTTGTTTGAATATCTTCATTCAAATGCATATTCAAAGCAGGGAAACTGGAATAATTGGACATCCTTTTTGCAGGCATTTTGCATAATTTATGTTAAATTGAGTTGGAGAGTGGGCAGATCTGGATTAGAGTTTGAATAGCTTACAATCAGGTACAAGATGAAAGGGGAGTTAAGTGTAACAGAATTTGCATTTTGTGCAGTTTGGAGGCAATGAGTTCTGCAGTGTGGAACTTAAATTCAGAGGATCAATGACTGGGCAAATGACTGTCCAATGCAAGTTGCTCTGAAGAAATTTTATTTCATATTTTATTTACTTTAAGTAAGCCATCAGTGTTCCTCATGTGATTGCTATCTAACTGAAGGATTTTTTTTTTTTTTTGCTGTAAACTTTATGACACTCACATATCTGAAGGAAAAGAGAAATTTCATCAATGACGTTATTCAATTTCAAAGAAAATGCGAAATCCGTTGCAGTGTGCAGGTGAGATAAAAATGAAGATTGAAAAGGTTTACAAATACTGAACAAACAAGTCATTAAGGGATCTATTATAGAATTAGAGACCCATATAGACCAGTTTAGATCCTGCTGTATGGATCAGATTTAGTTGTAAACTTGTGGCTAAAGTGAAAAGTTTCCTCATTCAGACAAGTAGTTTGGTAGCAGAGGTAGGTGACAGCAGAATGACAGCAGAGTTGCGCTTTTTTTGATGTCAAGATTTTAATTTTTGACTTGATAAAAATAGTCTTTGGACTGCTTATTTTGTGACTAAGCATTTGGGAGTTCCACATTCTCTTTTACCCTAGAGTGAGACAACTGAGACTTGACTCAGACATGGTGAAAAAAAGTAAAATTCAGACTGCAATGCAGGATATTTCAAAAGTAGAATTCAAGCTTAAAAGAACCAGCAAGAAGATAATGTTCATTTAGAGAAAAAGTTAGGTAACAAGATGAAGTTTGTGGCTGAGAAATGACCATGCCTTCATATTTAAAGAAATGAAATGGCCTTTGTCCTTTATCTGTGCATGTCATATCCTATAGAAGAGAATCTTTATGCCTGACTGCTGTTTTATTCCTTCCAGAAAAAATCAAAACAGCATGACATCCATTTAACAGGATACTCAGGGAATTTCTGAGAAAAACCTGCACTCAGCCTCAAGATGACTGATGCTGTCCCCTGGAACAAAATAGATATAATTCTTGAACAATTGGCCAAGTCCTCACATGGGTGAGTGCTGAACATAAAGGGGTTCATGTCACAGAAGCCAGAAACACAATGTAGGAAAGAGCTCTATACTGTTCTACATTGTGCTTCCCTCCTGTGAAACTGGGAGTGCAGAATTCCTGAAACCAGGAATACGTTTTCATCTTTCTTATTACAGGAAACAGAAGTGTTTAATTGTTGGAAATCTGTCCACTCTGAGGACTAGAAATAATGGCATCAAGCTTTCCACAAGGAAAACCTTATTTTCCTTTCCAAAAACTCCTAGTCCCTTGAAGCAGGAAGACATGCCAGAAGTAAATAATCTGAAGTCGAAGGCATCCATAGAAAAAGACTCTGCTTTGATTTTCACATTCTCAAGAGGAAGAAGGGACATGTGATCTGCTTAAAGGTCTCATTAACTGTTAATTATTGCCTGATAAAGCCAAAACCTCTATGTGGTATTCCAGGCTGAGTTATTTTAGGATATATTGGTTAATCTCACTCAACAGAAAATATAACTTTTATGCCAAGTAGTAAGTATTGTCAATTACTAATGACAGATATAGAAAAAGGCAAGGGTTTATACATTGCTCATTTTTATTAGAAGTCACTGTTTAACTCTTTTACATTACTAAACCTCTTATAAACTTAATCTGTAATTTGGCAGATGTGGAAAGGAACCAGAGCAGTTTTGGCGTAAAAGTGATATTCTTGACTTTAAAAGAGCTCCTGGTTTATGGAAGAGACAAAATACATAAATAAGTGATACAGAAAAGGTTAATATTCATGAACCTGAGCTGCAACAGAATTAATGATAGGTTCATCAGTTTAATAAAAGAGTGTTTATAGTGTGTATCATTTTGGGAGCAGCACCAGGAGAAAAATGTGACTTAAACACAACCTTTTTGCTGTTTCTCAGTTGCCAGAACAACTGAGTAATTTATTCCATCCCTCTCTTAAGTTTAGCACACTCTCCATAATAAATCTGGCCACATCTGTTGGCTGGCACACAGGGACTTTTTGTCAGCCTGAAAAATGCCATCTCCTTTTATGCAGGTATATGAAGCATGCTGTTTTTTCTCTCTACTACTGTGCCTGTAGTCACAACCCCAGGGGCCAGCTAAACGGACTATATTTCCTGCTGCTTTCATGCATGGAAGCATGTGACTTGAAGAGATAAGCAAACTTTCACAATACCTTTCTAGCAAAATACCCTGGTGTTTTTAAGCGTTGTGCTTTGGGCAACTGCACTGTTATCTTTCTTCCCTAATTTAAACAAGAAATCAGATTTGTACCTGTAAGATGATATTTGAGAAGAGGGAATATTCTATGTAGCAGCCAGCTAAGATGCTCACCCCTTTCCTTAAAGTGGGAGAGAGCTGCTTTCCAGCTTGTGACTGAATTTCCAGTCCTACTGCCAGTGATTCCCATTTCGGAATCATCTTTGTCAGGAAAAGACTTCATTTGCTGAATCAATTTGTACTGCTCTAAATCTATAATAAGTGTTGTTCAAGAAAACAGCATTATTATATATGTTCCTGTGCAATTAGCTGAAACATGGAGGCTATCACATTTAAAAGGAAAAAAGTACAATGATTTCTTCTTAACAAATCAATTAGTCTGTTAAACTAATGAAGGAGCATTATGATGTTTCTCTGGATTTTGCCATCTAGCTTTGTACCTACACCTATTCTTTACAGGAGAATAACGATGTATCAGAGAGGAAAAAAGTAATTTTAAGATCACACACTGTATTTTGAAAGTATATTCTAATGAGTTTGCAAGCTGTCAAAGTCACAGGTTTAAATCATGGGTGAAGTTGCCTTTTCAACTCCCATTTAGTTCTTTTTGCTTATACATTTCATTATAACATCATATATTTGATTGCTATTTCATTCAGTTTGGAGGATTGAGCTTGCCCATTAAGAAGCAATTTCCTATGGTGACCTGTACTTTTATTACTGTGGTCTTGTCAGATATTGCCTAAAATACAGAATTATTAACTTATTTGTGGACTGCCTCCCATGAAGTCAGCAGAATGCAGAATTATTACCCAGACTTCCATGAACAAACCAAACTGCAACATCAGAGCAGTTCATTGTCTCAGGTAGTGCAGGGCTTTTCCAAGGCATAGATTTGCACTTTCGAAGTATGAAAAGGTTCTCTTGTGGCTTGCCTGCAGTTCTGCAGATTGATTTTGGACTGGATGATATTAAAGGTATTTTCCAGACTAAATGATTCTCTGATATGCTCATGCCCTCACTGGACTCCTGGGATGAGTAGAGGATCAGCCACAGACACTGTACATTGAGTGGCAGTGAGTTTTATATTATTTTTCAGGGCAGCATAGTGTTGCCATGACTGACACCAACCTTTCTGGTTTCTCTCCAGGAGATAGGTAATCTTATACTTCATTCACTTGATTCCATACAACTGCTGCCAGGGGTGAGGCAAGTGCAAACAAACAAATTACATTTTCCTTATAGATTTCACAGAACACAGAATGATGCAAGAATCCACAGGGTGGGGGGTGAACTGTGCCACATGAATAAAAGTTTTACATAGCAATATAAAGATGAAAAAGAAGTGGCTGCCAGCCATGTGAATTATGAGTTTTCTAATGTCTTGAAGTGGTTATCTGAAACTGTAATAAGACAGATAGCCTTTATACCTCTCACAGTAAAAGAAATGATTCTTGAGAAGCTGTCTGCTACAGGAATGGAATATGAAACAGGAAACATCACCAGCATCTTTTTACATACCAACAAAGTGAGGGTCTTAGGGTTTTTTTCATGTGTTTTTGCGCAGAGACCAGAGAAAATGGCATCTTTGATTATACAGACCAGTTCTGACATGTCTTCAACTGCTTTGTAGATTAAACTGATTTTTGCAGGCAGCAACTGAAATAACATTGACACTTTTTTGCAAGGCAGAAAGAGAGCATTTGCAGGGTGAGACATGTTTTCTCAAACAATGCAAATGTACCGCAGTCATCTTGCTATTTGCATTTTAAGTGTTTGTGAGGTTGATACTCACTGGTCCTGCTCTCACTGGTCCTGCTCTCTCATTTCTGCTATGTTCCTCTTGAGTGAAGGTCTCTGCTGCACAGTAAGGCAAGAGTCTTTCCACATAATTTCATGATCCTGGGGACATAGTAGAGTTTCCCCAGCTGCACAGGCACAATAGCTTAGATTTCTAAAGGGAAAGTACTCAATTAATTTGTTGAGAAGCACATGTAACAGGATATTTTTTGGGGAACAGAAAAGCATCCAGCCAAGATGACCTTGAAGGATCTCTGGTCTTCAAGGCAGACTTGTACTTTTATATGTCACACAGCTACCCAGCCAAAGCATCCAATGAGACTACAACGAGCTTCAGTAGCTTGGCTTTATATTCCATTTTTATATCCAGCACACGTCCAAGATGTCTTTAGAGAATACCAACTCCACCTGTCAGAAGAAAGCCTGGCCTCTCAGGAGCAGATTTGGTATGGAGCAAAGATTTAAGAGAAAACCCAATAAAGTTAGTGCTAGGCTTCTTTTGCATTCTCAGCTTAAAGATAGACTTCCAAAAAGTAGCACACAGCTCTTTTAAATCAACTCATACACCCTCTCCCTAAGGGTTAATAATACACCTGCACATTCCAGGGCTTTGCTCAGTCTGACTCTGAAAGTGGCATGTCAGGTGGCTTCATTGCACCTGCTGAAATGGGGCAGAAGTGGGGGAGGCTGAAGTGGACTGGTAGGAGAAATTTCTTTGCCTTCACAGAATCACAAGATCTGGTATAGTAAATCATACACCAGGTTGAAATTAAATTGTGCTGTAATAATGATTGCTAAGAAAAATAATTACAGAATTACTAGGTGAAGAGACATGAAATAAATGAGTTAATTACATGCCCACTTACCTCTGTGCTAAGCATAATACATCAAAATGATTTTATCTATTCTTATTATAGACACAGTATAGCTCTATGGAATACTTTACCGAGTGAATTATTTTGCAATCTATTTCATGGTGTACCTTTTCAAAATTCTGTTCTCAGTCTAAATTGTCTGAATCATAAAAATCACAAGGACAAGAAATACTAGTAAATAGGACTAAACTAGTGAATAGTTAAGAGTGAATTTTCAAGAAAAAACCCCAGTTAATAATTTGCCTCCGTTAACAACTTCATGCATTTCTGAAACTGGAATTAAAGAGCATCTTAACAATGAGGCACATGAATGGTACTAACTCAGAAAATTTGGTGTGCCCCAGACTAACCCACTACAAATGTAAAACACAGGAATATGAGCACAAAATTTGTGCTATCTCCTTATATGGCCTACTGGTGCATGCATTTTTAAATTACCACGTTCTGAGGTGACACTGATGAAAATACCAGTCCTTAGGTATTTCTAGGGTGTTTTGCAATCACTCCATCCCTTAGAAATCAGGCAGCGTTACTGATTAGTCCTAGGAAGGGTTCTGCCTCCCTCCCCTGGACTTTGGTAATTCCTTGAGCTTGTTTTCAAAATTGAAATGGTTTGAGAGCAGGTCTGGCTCTCAAATCCATATGAAATATCAGTTTCTGTATCCCAGTGACATGGTTTCCCCTCATTACTGCTGCACTCTTATTGATACCACTCATTGCTCTTGATAGTGAGGAGTGTGTTTCATCAGGATTTTGATTTCACTAGTTCCTTGTTAATTTACAGAATGTTGGTATAAATAATAAAACAACAACTTCTCACATATGGTTTAAGTGGTTAAATCGATGGATTCCATTCTATCTTTCTGATTGTTACAGAAATTGCATTCATCTAAAATGCTAGAACTGAGTTACAAAGCACAATTTTCTCACAGTTTGGGAGAAGTACCACATTATGAAAAGCAGAAATATATTGAGTTCTACAGTTATGCTGAGGAAATGTTTTTCAAGCAAGCTTTACATTTCCACTTGTCATTTTTTCCAGTGATATGAAATACTACACTGAAATCCCTGTAAAATCCTGCCAGAGAGAGAGAACTTTTGGATTTCTACAGCACTGTGAGCTTTCACTGCATGCTGTGTCTATCCTACACACATATCCATTTGATCATGTACCACATTTTCTTCAAGCCAGCATAAAAATTAATGGAAGAGACAGTGTCCTTCAATTTTCAGGAGGATGGTGTAGTTTTTGGAATTAGGCTGGGTCACCATATGCATTTCTACACAGTGTTTAAACAAGGTTTTATTTTGTCCTCTGTTACAGCTGTTTCTCATTTTCATCTTGCAGATGCTATCTTGCTTACAAGGCAGCTTAGTTAAAAAGCTGTGTTGACTCATAAGACCAAGATGTACAAGATTCAGTTTGATGGAAAAGTACATAACCCCTTTATCATCCACAGGGCAAAAAACTTGCTGGGGGAGAAGATTCTAGGTCCAGAAGTAGTGTCAAATCTCCCTTTTTCTGTGAAGCACAGTCGACTATTAAAAGCCTAAAAAAATGTGCTTATTCATCTTAATATTATGGAAAATCCTGGTGACTCACTGCATGGGCAAGAGAAGATGGTTTGGTTTAGTTTAGTTATTACTGTTTGTAATTGAGTTCTCTGTTAAGATGGAAACAAAACAGAAATAATACAGAAGATTCCCTAAGTGTACAGGAGTTAAGGAGCAGGAGAGCATTTCCAGGCACATCCCTGAAACAGTCAGTTCCTAACACTGAATAAATGTGCCTGAGACAAAAAGAAGGGGGAAAAAAAAAACCACAGAAAAAAAAAGAAAATAGAGGAAGTCTTAGTCTTCTCCCATCGTCCCTAGAGCCAGGAGTCGGAACAATGGAATTTCCCTAGTGGGGAAACAAAGACATAATGTCTAATTGCTAGGACATAGAAACTCAGAGGGAGAGCATGCAGTGGCCAGGAGAGCGGAAGAGCACTGACCCAAACCATCAGAAAGGCAGAGAAAGAATCTCAGTTCAGAGTATGCACAAACAGCTCAAGAACCAAGCACAGCCAAAAGAAGGCTCAGGAGTATTGAGGCAAAGCAAGCAGACAAGTAGTTGCTAGTCTGGTTTTTATACATTTGTCTATCTGAATGCACACAGATATTCTCCAACTAACTAAGGAAAGGTAAAACTTATTAATCTAATTTCCTTTTGTCTTCAGTCCATATGTACTCCTATAAATACTGAGATCCGAGGGCAGATTTGCTCAAACTTCCAGGAAACAGGAAGAATGAGCCTGAATAATGCAAATCTAGGACAGGGCATACAATTCTGATGACTGTAAGAAAAAAGGGAACTCATTCCCTTCAGTGCATGCTACAGGACAAGCAGGAGCTGAAACCTATAATTGAGAAAGTACCTGGGTGTTGGAGTGGCTCCTATACACAGCAGACTCACAATTCCTGCCAATGGGAACCCTACAAGGTTGTGAAAGAGGACAGAGTTTGTATCAGCAGATAAGAAAAAGAGTTGTTCTCAGTAAAGGACTCACCAAACTCAGTTTTTTCCTGTTATTCCCAAACCTGACTTCTCCTGAAACTTGAGAACTCTTGATTAAAGTCAATCATCTTCAAATCGGTTGCCAGTTCCTTCCTGGGGAAGCCAGCCCATCCTCCAGGAGTAGAAGTTTCTTTTCTACTTGATAAATTTCTGCTATTCACGTGACTCAGGTGCGAATTCTCTTTTTATCCTCTGAACACCCCAGTATTGAGACTTCAGCACTTCAGGGAATAAATGTAGGTTCTCAGCTTTAATTTCAGTTTTTATATGCAATATAGCATGGAGAATACCAAATCCTAGAGAAAGCAGAGAACTAAAAGTGGTCAGAAATTAAATTCTGTAAGTCTTTCAGAAACTATAATATCTGATTTAGAAGGATATTTTTTGAGTCAGGTGGACACACAAGGGTACTGGTGGTATACAGAGTCAAAGAAATCACATAGGCATTTAATGAGGAAGTAATTATATGGGGTTTTTTTCAGAGTGCTTTATAAACAGTAATTATGACTTGCTCCTAAATTTTCCAGGTGAATAAACAAAACTAGGAACAGATTAGACAGCTTGCTAACCTTTGTGAATGAGTCAGCAACAAGCTTAGCAGCAGGTCTTTTCAATTATTATTGATTATTGCCCTGCTAAAACGTTACTCAGTGTCGAAGACACTGAATACTTACGAGGCAAAGGAAAGTTACTTAAAAATATTTATTGGTAAGTTTAGATAAGAGTGCAAGCCTTCTGTACATTTTGTATTTATTTCAAATTTCCCCTTCACTCTCAAGAAGCAAAAACGAAGTTGGATTCTCTTTTATTGGAAAAGAGGAGACCTCTTTGATATGTTTACATGCCATTAGTCACTGCATCTGGGAGGTAAGTTGCCCTTGGCTTTCTGCATCTGTCCCTAGTGTAAGCAGATAAAGACGACTGCTTTCCCAATGCCAGGATTCCACAAGCGCAAGGGCCAGCCCTCCACTTCTCTAACATTTCTCCCTTCCCTGCAATCTCTTCAAAAGATCCTGTGTGCTAGAAGAGCCAAGTTAATTATTTTAAAGGTTCCAATAGTTTATTTTTCAGAAAGATTCTCAGACGTATGAATCACCAGGAATAGCCGTAGTTCAGGAAAAACTTCTGGGAGCTGGATGTAACTGCTAACACTTGGTCAGAATATGGGACCTGGAGGCAAAGGGAAGGGGAAAAGCAAAGATTTGCAGTGCCCTTTGAGCACACAGGAAAGCCAAGGAGGCGTTTTAGCTCAGCTTAGTGACAAAAAAAGCCACCCCAAACACAAAGTAACCAGGGTCTAAGTTTTTGACCCTGATTTCAATAGCTTTGTGTTAAAACAGAATTGACATGCACTTATGCTGAACCCTTCTTTGCAGAAGAGCATTGCTAAAAGGGGAAAAAGTCTGGTTGTTTTGTTGCATTTTTCCTTTTCTACTTTTGTGTGATTTTCTCAAGCTTTTATAGTGGTACAAGCTATGCTTTCATCTTTAGTCACACAAACCTTATGCCTCTATTAAGAGTTCAAGCAACAAAGAGTAGTTATATTTAAACCAGCAAAACTAGAATAAAACCAGCAAAACTAGAACACAGAATATCTGTGCCACCAAAGTATGTTTCTGCAGAGAACAGAGTATTCATAGGATTTGTGGTAACACTATATGGAATCAATTTATGCCTGGCAAGTTAAATAAGAGCGTAACATTTCTTGTGCAAAGATTTTTTCCACATTCACTCCAATAGTGTGTGTCATTAGGTACATCTGTGACAAAAACACCACTTAAAGCAGGCTAGGAAAGAGAAACCTTGGCTCACTTACCCTATTACTTCATCTCTAGGGTTTGCCCTGGTGCACTTTTCCAGTAACATGATATTTGGTTAGACTCTGTATTGTCTTATATAAAAGAAGTTACTATAATAGCCATCTCCCTGCACTCTATGACTTATATGCAATTACTTCATTTGACTTACAAAGTTATATTCAGTAATTTTATAATAATGTACAGATTAGTCCATGTAAAATCAGTCATACTTGTTTATATATCTGATTAATTAGCAATTTTTCTTTGTTTAAGCTATAAATTGTAATCCACCAGTGTCTTTGTGGACTGAAGATTCTGCATTGGGAGTTGTCATTTGTGGTTTTATGGTAAATTATAAATACCTCCTAGTGTGACTATATATTTTCATTTATAATTGTTTATGAAAAATCCAGTTGCAATTATAACGTGTTTTTAAACATTTCCACTGCCATAATGTTATTTTATATTTATGTCAATATTAAGGTTTTAAAAGCAAATATAAGTCAATTTTTTGTATTTCAAAAAATACAGAACAGCTTTGACCTCAAAATACTCCACCCATTTTAGTGTTTTCTCCCAGACTCAGCAGCAGCCAGTACCATAACTTGCTGAAGTGCATTATATGCTTATTAGTCATTTGCTTTGCATTTAATTCATTAAGGAAGAAATGCAGAATTAAATTTCAGAGAGGGACTAGTTCTCCAAGCATTTTGTACAGAATACATTAGAACTCACCCTCAATAGGATTCATCTGTGAATCTTTAGTGAGAGGAGGAACTTGTGACAAGAGTAGGATTTAATTTTTCATTTAGTACTACCCATGGCTGATTTTAAGTAACTCCATGCACAGGATGCTGATGTGAGTCCTGTTACAAGCCTCAGTTAATCCAGATTTGTATTTTGGAATTCTGTAACACTTACTGTGAAATGGAGGAGCAAACACCAAGGTGTGCAGGACCCTCTGCTGCAGGGAGGGCAGGCTTTTGCAGCAGTTCATTTCTCAGTTTGGGTGGAGAAGAGTTGAACTGTCTGTAAACAGCAGACTTCTATACTGGTAAGGTGTAAAAGGTCATCTTAGATTACTTCATGTATAGTAAGTTGTTTGTCCTTCTTTCCACCCATTCCTTGTACTTTTTTATACTCTGCAGTGATAGCTGAACATTTTTTTCTCTGAGAATTCGTACCATAGGAAATAAATTTCTTGTCATGCAGATTTCCTTACTTTCAAATGAAACCTTACAATTACAGAGATCACTTTTCAGCTGACACCAAGGCTTACTGCAGTAAGCTAACAAGAAGTTCATAATAATATAATGTTGCAAGAACTGCTCCAGTAAATCACATTCTGAAACTTGGTTGCCCCTCATGTATGTGGGCCAAGATGGCAGATAATGGATTTGCAATTCCTATTTGAATAAAAGGCCCCATTTCACCTTTACCCTGCTGGCCTTGGGTAAGGGTGAAATGAGACCTTTTGATTCCATATGCCTGTATAACTTGCTATCAGAATGAAAGAGAAAAAAAGAATATTTTTAGTCCAACTTCTACAGTAATAGATAACAACATCAGGACATTCTAAGGAAAAAGCCAGTACTGAAAGCCAGTAGAAACCCAAGAGAATTAAGTTGATTGTTTCATAGTAGGCAGTTGAATTTCTAAGCTTGTACTAATTGAATTTCTAAGCCCACTCCAAAGCAATTGTCCATAGCTACATTTTATTATATTAACAGGCAGAATTGATCTACCCAATCTTACTTCTTCATAAATGCAAATGTTGCTGTGTCATCTATTGAGGGAACATTAGAACTATGCTACTAAGCACCTGATCTTTGAGATGTCGTGGTCAAAATTTATCATTTTTTAAATCTTGCTGTTTCCTGATAACTGTCATTTGCACTGAAATATTCACCCCTCTGGAGCTGCCCAGTTTTTTTTTCACAGAAAAAATCACTTGGAATAAATGGGAGTGCACGTACTGCTGTATTGTCTCTGGTCTTACTGAGAGTTCTGCTGCTATTACTGAAGATCCTCTGTGCAAGTACAGACTGGTAACAGAATTTATTATGTTTATAGAATTGTTTTCACTGTTTCTTATGCCAGAACTGATGAAAAATTTCAAGGTGAATTCAATTTTCACAAACTGCATCTTTTTACCCATTCCTATGGGTACTTCTAAGCTGGCCTCTAGTCCTTTGAAAAACCCCATGATATTCCAAGGTCTCTTAAAATAACTGAAGAAAACTTGAAAAAATATTGTGGCTTTTGTGCACAGGCAGATATGACAAATTCATTGTCCTGAACAGCCCAATTTTAGAGCTCACAGGAGGACACAAGTGCAATACCAGTCCCATAACATACTGTGGGAAATATTTGTTACTGTTGAGCCCTGCATATGCCATGTGCATCTCAAATCTTACCAAGGATCTGGTTCCCATGACTAGAACTCTGATGTAAGAGGCAATGTGACACATGGTTTTTAAGTCATACCCCAACAGGGTATTACTTCCATGAGTTCAGTATAATTGTCACTTTTAATTCAGATTTTAATAAGAAAGTTAAATTTCATGGTAAAAAAGAAATAAATTACTGAATCTTTTAACTTGGAAGGGAATTTGCAAAAGTAGTTTCCATTCTTCCAAATTTCAAAAGGAAAAGGTATCACAGAGCAAAAATTGGAGAGATGAAAAGCCAGCATGTATTGCTGCATGGATTGTCCAGCCCCGAGTACCTATTCAGTGGTTTATGTAATAGTGAGGCTTATGGAAATCATTCTTCTTGGGCAGCAGCAGGACCAGGGCTGCCAAAAGCTGGTGTAATTAATACAACATTTGTGCCCAAATCACTGTCTTTTAATCCTGAGTAACCCCACTGTAGTCAGCAGCAGAGTATAGCATATAGTTGCGCAGTTAATAGGAAACGTGATCTAGACTTACTCAACCCTAGGAATATGATCCACTGGTTTCTGCAAGTCAGCTGGAAGGTACCTTGCACTGTGCTCTTCCTCTCCATATGCCACATACTGAGCAGCTCTTAATTCCAGAGCCTAAGTTTGTTTGCGAGTGTAATTTGTTCTTGGTTTTCTGCCTGTTTGTGTTGCTATGAATCTCAAACTGCCCATTAAGCCATGATAACAGAAACAGGAAAATCCTCCCCCTGCTTCTTGCCTCTCTCTGTGCCTCTGTCACAACTGCCAGAGGAAGGACAATGAAGTAAGGAGAGGGCTAGACAAGCCATTTCTGTTATTAATAATAACACCAAGGGGAGGACTGGGGGAAATAGCTGCTCTAGAAATTTCTGGCTGCTGGATTAGGCCAATGTGTGCTCCCTCTCTCCATATGTACGTAAAATACTGCTTCTCAGATATCTTGTCATCTCAGAGCTTAGAGGGGTCCAATTACACAAAAATGTCCTGAAAGTTTTCCTGTGTTCTTTTGCTATGACATTGATTTTTCCTCTGTTTATTGAAAGGGTACTTGGGGGCAGATTTATCCCACGTGTGAGTGAAAACCGTCCCCAGCTGTGTCATTAGTGCTGGAGGACTGGGGAGGAGAGAGTTAAGAGGAGAGATCAAAGCAGCTGGGATCTATCAAGCAATCAGGGCCCAGTGCCAAGGGAAGAGAAGGAAGTGGGGCTAAGACAATGGCTTTGATCCCAGGAAGAGAGGGCTGGGGGTCAGGAAGCATGAAGTAAGGCTGAATCTGTTGCTTTTGGCCCTGCTTTTGAGTAAACTCCTCACCATTAGAGGTAACATTTCTCTTGTAATTAATTTTATAACTTGCTATGTGGTCTTGATTCAAATTTATCTGTGTGACAGCAGAGATGATAATTGCTAGGAGAGGCTGTGATGCAAAGCAGTGTCTGCATTGTGCAGGACAAGGTTATGTGGAGTGCAGCCTAGTGCTAGGCTGAGTGCTGGTCTACATCAGTGAGAGGCTGGCAACTTTGAACTGAAGGTTGGGGCTTAAGGATATCTGTCTGGACTGCAAGAAACATCATCAGTTTACCCTTGGAAAAGATAAGCACCTAAATGTTAATGCTTTCCTTTGGATTCTGTGGTTTTAAAGCCCTGTAGTTTCGCTCTTCTGTCATTAAGCTCCTAAAAAATGATGATTTTCTGCTCTTGTAGGCAAGCAAGCAACTGGCTGAGATAACAGGTGTTCTTGGTTTGGTTTTGGGTTCGTTATCTTTTTTTCTTTCTTCAGTCTGATTCATGGTAACCTTGCTGGGGTTTGTTATGGCAAGCTACAAAATGGGTGAGGCACCTGCATCAGCCATGTCCAGTGGTGTAACTTCAGATTCTGTGTATGGCACTTGATGGATTTTAGGCAGGAAGCAGGGAACAGGCTCTTCTGTACTTGGGTTGGGTTATTGTTCATCTTGGTACTTCCACAGCTGCAAGAAGATAAAAGTGCTGAATGAGGTCTGAGTAGTAGCTCTAATGAACAGTTGAAATTAAGAGCTTTCTTTATTTGCTTTATGAAACTCATCAGTGCTCAAGGTGTGGGAGCTCACTCCTAAAAATTAAGATATTTTTGCTGTAAGGCAAAAGATCCAACTCTGCTGTGAGTTTAGTGAAGGCATCTACCTTGACAGCACGATAACCTCAAATGATAAGCACAATATTTCTTAAATTTGTTGGGTTCTCCCTTGTCAAGAGGCAAGTTTTCTTTAGAAGAAA
This sequence comes from Certhia americana, assembly GCA_018697195.1. Taxonomy (NCBI): domain Eukaryota; kingdom Metazoa; phylum Chordata; class Aves; order Passeriformes; family Certhiidae; genus Certhia; species Certhia americana. Next base: position 30,587,603 of record CM031863.1, on the reverse strand, counting down.
CATCTTCAATATCTTGTAGTTTTAATGTTTCTTTTATCTTTGCTTAAATATATTGAACAGTTGCTAGTACAAGTGTATTCTTCAACTAAGATAACTGAATTTAAGTCAATAAATTCCTTGTTATGTAGTTTATTCCCTTCACAATTAATTCAAAGCCACCTATATTTTTAAATAACATTTTTTACTTCATCTTCAGAATCTGTATAATTCCTATTTATTTATTTATTTATTTTAATTGAATAGTTTTATTTTGGATAATCTAAGGAGGGAAAAAATGAAGACGTTTTGTTCAATAAAATGAAGGTATAATTATCTTGACACTAGTATAAATATTTGTACCAACATAGCTGCATAGAGCTTTGCTCTACCAGAATAATTATGAGGTGGCATTTATATTCTTCTTGTAGGAATCAGATTTTTGTAACAAAATATCAGTTTTTCATAATTTTCCTTCATTTTTAATATATTCATGTGAAAAAAAAAAAATCTTATTTTGTTCATGCATGGCAGTGTAATTGCTGTTCACGTTTTTTGGATTAAGAATTTTCCCTTGGGGAGAAGGGAATGTTCAGGTGAGATAAAATGAGACATTATCTTCACCTTTGCCATGAACTGATACTATTCTACATCACAGCTTTCACAGAAATTAAAAGGCACAAACCATTTCTTCCTCCAGCACTTCTCCCTTTAGGCTTCTGTTACATTGCTACTTGAGAGAGGTGGAATTCAGATTCTTTCCTAAAACTTTTTTAATACACAAATTTTATGCACAAATCCTTAACATGACGTTTCTGACATAGCTTGGACGCTTTACTTTCTCAGTCTTCCATCAAAAACTACATTAGGAAGCTTCCCCTAGGAACAAAGCTTTGCATGAGATTACCCAACATCCTCCTATGCAGAAGAATATAACTGTAGCTGTTAAATCATATTTATTCTTCCTACTTACAACCATACAGAAATCCTGTAAAAACTCTGGGGTCTCTATAGGTATTTGTATTATAGGTCTCTATTTGTATTTGTGCTGATGCCCAGAAGGATGTGGTTAGAACCAGAGCCCTGCATGTGAGATGGAGACATTCTGAGAGTGTGTGTGCATGAGAGTAATCTCAGTGGAATATTTTGGCACAGGGATGACTATTCATCTGTTGAGCATAACACTGGGACAGTCATCAGTGAAAATCAGTGAGGAGGGAATGAAGTCAAAAGCAAACTGATGAACTTTACACTTAGGGCTGTGAGCTCTGGAGAGTAACAAGCTTTCTGTTACTTCAGAAGAATACACTGGGATCAATCATGTATGGCTCTTTCTCTTGGGTTATTAATTTTCTAACAGTATTCTGAATTATCCTACTATAGCAGCTTTGTGGGTTTTTCTTTTTTTTTTCCTTGATCTTGTCAGATAAGTCCTTAAGCCAGCAACAGTGAATACTATGCTTATTGTATTGCTTGTTAACAGCTTTCATCTCTTCATGCAATGAAAAAAAAAAAATGAATAGGACCCTTGCATACAAAATTTAAAAGGGCTTTAAAATTATTGGAATTCTCAGTCAATTAAAAGCTAATTACTTTATATGTCAGTGGAGGAAATGTTTTCTGGTTTTATCCCAGCCCATTCCCTCTGTACACTCTGTAGTGTCTGATTGACATACTCACTCAAATTGATGCCTGTGACTGAAAATAAAGGGCTGAGTCCACACTGCAAACCCAACTTGTTTGGAGACCTGATGGGGATGGGCAGCAGCGTGGAAACTTGCTTCATTAATCATTAAGTAAGATGTTAACAACTTGTCTGGAGTCAGACACTTATTTATCACAAATATTTGAGAATATGTGAAAATTGTAGGTGATGTTGAAGTTGACTTTGTAGCAACTATCAAGTGCAAGAAAACAACATCTTTAAAATGTGCACCTGGCACCAACTCATCCTGGTGTGAATTAGGATTTGCTCAGAGTCTACTGTGATTTGATAGTTCCTTATCAACAGAGGATCAGACACCAAAATATGAAGGAAGGACTAACCAAATCTGAAATATATTTTGTTACATATCTGGGACATTCCTATATGAATTCAGCCTTCCTACCTAAGGGGATTTCCCTAAAGGGGAAAATTACACTTCATTAGTGCAGTCATATGATTAAAAGAAAAAAAATCCTTAATTTGAACCAAGACAGACATTCTTTATAAGATTCCAAGGGGGGTAGGGATATAGAGTAAGTAGTCTATGTAACAATTCACCAGTAGAAAAATATATGGCAGGAAAAAAAATTCCTTTGTGTTATGGTAGGTCAACCAAGCGAGTAATAGAGCATTTTCTTTCACTTTCATGTTGTGACATGGCAACCTGCTGTTAGATAAATTATTTGTTCTGAAATTTTTGACAAGAAAAATTTGAATGTTTCTTAGTTTTATTCCTGCAGCCAATGCACACATAGTGAAATTAGAAATGCATATAAAAGCAACTATTTTGCTCTTCCAGGAAAACGAAAGAATAGCATTGCATAATTCTTACAATAAAATAACCTGAGATTTTTCTTTTTCTGTGATGCCAGGTTAAGGATTTTATTCTCCAATTAGCTTGGTCCAGTTGCAGCACTGGGAGGGTAACATTACAGGCTAAAGTACTTTCTGCTACAAGGAGATAAAATACCAAAATGTTATTTGAGTCATCAGAAGTTTAAATTAGTTGCAGTCTTGGGGTATTGACTTTCCTTACCTCTCTCCCATAAGATTGCACCTGCACTGGGCTGCTTGTGCAACTTGTGTTGCAAAATCTAGTGGTTCTTTCTCAACGCTGTCATCAGGATTAAAGTGATTGATAGGCTGTAAGAGAAGGAAGGGAAATCCAGAGAATTAGTTTTGTGAGACACAGGCTTTCAAGAAATATTTCTATATGCTTTGCACTGTTTACATTAAAAAATCCACATTTTTAGGACAAAAAGTTTTTATCACTTTTCCAATTGTGTGTGGGGTGAATTTTTTGCTACTTTCTCCTGGAATCTGGGCAAAGAGCATCTCTGCTCAAGGAAAAAGCAGCAGCTCAATGCCTGATACTCATATAATGTTGTTCAAGGTTGTAACAAAGTGGAGGTTGGTCTCTTCTCCCAGGTAACAGGACAAGAATGACCCCAGGCTGCACTAGGGGACATTTAAATTAGATATTAGGAAAAATTCCTCCACTGAAAGAGTGGTCAGGCCTTGAAACAGCCTGAACAGGGAAGCAGCAGAGTCACCATGCCTGGAAGTGTCCAAAAACCATGTAGATGTGGCCTTTGGAGACATGGTTTAGTGGTGAACATGGCAGTGATAGTAAACAGTTGCACTTGATGACTTTGGAGGTCCTTTCCAAGTTTAGCAATTCTATGACATGTACTTCCAAACGGATAACAGACCTGCTGGTCACTGGACACAGTTTTTTGCAATCCTATCTCCTTATCATTGGCATTTATAATAAAATTGCATCCTGACATATTTATAATCGAACTGAGCCCAAATATAGAGCCCAAAAGTAGACCAAAGAAACCTTCACCTGATATCAAAGAAAATGGCCATTGCTAAGTAGTCTCCATAGCTGGCTTAGTTACCATAATCTAATGATTTTCAAAAGGCTTTAAAATTTTAAATTATCCCTGATTTTTATTCTAGATTTCTTTCTTAAAGACATGTGGAATTGCTTGTAGCCTTTGTTAACCCCAGAGCAGTATTTTTGCTGCACAACACTTTAAAACAATGCTTGTTTTGCTGGAGTGCTATGATACTTCTCTGCTCCTCTGGAATCCACTTAAACTCCTTTGGTGATAGGTAACTCTTTCTCAGTGCAGCCAAATCTCACCACCTCATTTCATTTTGCTATTCAATGTTGTCAGTGTGGTATTTTTAGCTTTCAGCACAATTTAGGAAAACTGGTTAGAAGAGCCAAGAGTAGGAAGGAGGTTCCCTGGTCCTCACTAAACCAGATTTTTTTCCAGTGCCTTTCTCCAGAACAGGGCTAGCTCCAAACAGTGTTGAAAAGACTACAGGAAATATTTAGCTCTTGATTCCCTGCAGGACTGATCCATTTATGGCTAGAAGACTAGCTCTAAGTAGTTAAAGTAGAAGTCTATCTGTATGTTGAGTGAATACAATTTATTGCACCTTAATTACAGTTGCTCTTTCAGAATCTTCTTAATTTGTTAACATTTAATATATATTTTAATACATCTAAAGGGGAAAAAGAAAACCCTGGCAGGTTTTCTTTTGTATGTGCTTTCAGTGCACTGAAGTTTGGTCATTGTTGTTGACCAACATATCAGCATATTTTGGTTGGCTCTGTCTTAGTAGCCAAATAAATCCAAAAGGAAAATTAAATTTTATTCCGAACTGCTTCTTTTTAATTACAAATTTGCATTCTCATCCAGCTTAACTCATTTATAAAATGTAATTAGGTAGTTACTAACACACCTATCTCAGAATCTCAGGAAAAGCAAAGAGAGGCCCCTAAGCTAGCTGAGTGAAAGCACATTTATGTAATACTGGACAGAACTGAGTTTGGTTTTGATTTTCTTAGTCTCTTTGAGAAGATTTCTCCTGTTTAACACTGAACTATCTTTCAATGTTATCTGTTTCATGATTTTGCTACCTTTATTTTTAGGAACTATTGTCTCATCCACATTTTCCCCTCACACCTTTTCCCACTTCAGGCCTGCCATTTCTTGCTCTATCCATAATGAATTAAGAATATATTCTACTTATCTTCATGTATTTGAAGACAATTTGTATATGTTCTTCCCTTTAAATCAATCTCTCCTTTAAACATCTCAGTTCCTTTCAGTTTAATTTTTTAAATTATGGAATACAGTGTGAAATGAAATTCCTGTTCTGTTTTCTTAAGTCATTGCTTAAAAATTTATTTTATTTCATATAATTTATGCTGTTCCCCTTTTGACTTTTTCCAAATGATCCACAAATTTCTTGAAGTACAGTTCTGAGAACTCAATTGCTCTTGTGTTTAGGTGAAATAATTCTTCCACTGTGATTTATAACCTAGCCTTTCGCTGCTCTGCAAGTTTAATTATTGTATTTTCTTAGCAGTGTGACACCAGTGACTCATATTTTGATTGGGATGCAAAGTAACACCCAAATATCCCTCTTCAAAAAAAAGAGCTCACATGTCACTGCCTGCAACAAGTGTGACTTCCTAGATGTTTTCTTCCTGTCTAATGGCATTCTGCTTTTCCACTCCCTATCTGCAATTTTTTCACAATGCTTTTTAATTCTTATCTTGTCCTTCAAGAGAGCTGGTCCCAGTTCTTTCATCTAAGTCATTAACTGGAATACAGAGCAGCCCTGGCTCCAGAGTAAACAGAAGAACCTGGTGTCCTACACCCAACCCTGCTTTCATTGTGATGGATGGTCAATAATAAAAACTCAGAGTTTTCCACCTACCTTTTACTAGTTTTGCTACTTTTTTTTCCCCACAGTTTTTAGACTGTCATGTGAAATATAGACAGGCCTTATTAAAATAAAGATTTCTCCATTATCCACAATACTTACATTACTGACCCCCAAAATATTGCAGTGGTTGTAACCTTGTTCTCAACAAATACAGCCTGGATATTACCTAGATCTTTTTGTTCTTATAGGCTTAAAAGACTCCCCTGTTTTTCCTGCAACTGAGTTCTCACATGTATCACATTAAATGTTTTGCACTATATTTGCCATTTTCCAGTCTTCTCTAATTTCTACCTGTTCTTAAAGGTACCTGTTGATGTCTTTGAGATAACAAGTGCTGATTTTCTACATATCTGAGGGTTCCATTTGGAAAATACCTATTGCGTCTGAGTACTGTTTAAACTGTTAATTCCCTGATTAGTTCAAAATAGGACCTTCACACCATCAAGACTCATTTTTAGCTACCTGAATGCCCTTCCCTTTAAGGAAGGTTGAGGGGTAATATAGGGCCAGGCTGGAATGGTCTGCCCATAACTGACTCCTGATGTGTTTTATCAGTTTATTTGCCCTCTCAGTTGTCTCAAATTCATCTTTTCTTATCTGCCTAGACAGAAATCAATGCCAATTTTCTTTCTTTCTGTGTCTGCATGTGCTCTCTCTGAGTGCTAGCATGTCAGTTCTCTGGCCCTACAGAAGCTGGCCTCTTAGAGTGTGTATTTTGTTGCTTTTCTTCCATTTTTGAACTTTTCATCTTGTGACTATTGTCTCCCAAGATGCCATCCATTAAAGTTCTCCAAAACACTGTCACCAAAGTCTTCTGGGAACACATAGAACAGTTGCTCCTCAGATTTCAGGTCTGATTCCCTTTAATTTCTGGATGTTTGGACAAGTGTTTTGTAACACATTAAAAGATTTCCTTTTCACTCTTGTCCTCTTCTCTGAATAAACTCTCTACTTGAAATTAAGAATCAGAGACAAAAATATCCTACAAAGCAGCACTACATCAGACTCTGTTGTGAGCTTCCCTCCTGTGGAGAAGTGAAGCATGCAAACAGGGAATCTTGTTCTTAAACACCTCCTGGAAATAATTACCTAGGATGTGGCTGTCAGATCTTTTTGCTCAAATTAAATCCCTCTGCTGCAACTTAAGTCCTTAAGACTTTTACTGGCCTTCACTTTCCACTAAGGAAATGTCAAAAAAAACACCTCTCTGACATCCTCTTCTGTCCAAGACTTGAAATTAGGGGCATCAATTTGCAGAGAAAGAACAGACTCTAACTTTTGAGGTGTTTTTGACTTTTGTGTTAGTTTGGGAAGCAAAAAATATTTTAATCCTGCTTAATTCTGCTTTAGGCCTGACAATCAGAACATCAACAAAATTCTACCTAAACCAGTTTTTCCAAGCTGAGGAAAACCTTAAGAATAAAGGAGAATTTTTTTTTATAATCATGTTAGAGATAATTTGTAAAAAACTTTAGAAATGTCCCACCAAAAAGCTAAAATACAAAATTTAGTAATCTTAGTTATCCATCCCAGTTAGCATTTTATTTATTAATTTATAGAAAAAAGGAGAGCTATCAAGTCCTCTAGAACCTCTTTTTTTCTTCTGCTCACATATCAGTTTTTGAAGGCAGTTGATTCTGCCTTCTTGATTTCTATTCTAGTAGACAAAAAAAGAAAACTAAATGTTGTTCATTACAGATACAGATTTGACATTTTTTTATTTTTGAGAAACAAATGTCTTGCTGGGTTTTCAGGGTAATTTGTTAAATGAAGAGTCTGTTCTGAATTAGGGCTAAGCAGATATCCCAAGAGACTGGGTTTCTTTTAATTTTTTTTCTTTAACAAGTCCTTTTTTTTTCATTTTTTTACTTCTAAACGTGTGGGCCTATGACCAAAAGTACATGCTGACTCTAAATTTGCTCTAACTCATGATTCTTCAGCTAAGAGAGACTAGAGGCTGCATAACTTCAGAACTGCCTCCACAGTGCAGCTGTGTGGATTTAAGCCACACTTGCTTAACTTTGAGCACTTATCACTTCACTTGAAATTAGTAAGTGCTCCTATTTAGACAAGAGCTGATTGTAGGAGACCAGGCAATGGTGATTTGAAATACCCAGAACATGCTGTGTTTGTGATACAGAGTATCCACCATTCCAAATGCTTTTATGGAGTTTGTGGTCCAACACAGATTTTTAGACAGAATAAGTGCTTTAAGATGCAGTCTATAGATTCATTGAACTCAGCAACGAAACTTCCACTAAATTGAAGTGAAAAAAGGATTTCACACATATACTTTGCTTCTACTAAACTGCTGGGACAATGTGTAGAGACCTCAGTGCCAAGATTCAGAGCTCAGATTTTTACCAACCCAAACCCCTGCATCTCTTTCCACAAGACTGTTCTCCAGCATCTTGTTCCCAGTGTGTAGGTATAACTAGCATTACCTGTCCTAGATGGAGAACCTGGCACTTAGTCTTATTAAATTTTCCATGGCCACTGGCTGCCCAACTCTCTAGATTAGATTTAGATTGGATATTAAGTGAGACTCCCTCACCAAAAAGGCTGTCAAACATTGTAACAGGCTGCCCAGGGTAGTGGTGGGGTCACAATCCCTGGAGGTGTTTAAAGACAGGTAGCTGGGGCACTAAAGGGGGGTGTTTTAGTGTGGATTTGGCAGTGCTGGGTTATCAGTTGGACTCAACGACTCTGGAGGTCTTTTCTAACCTTCTCTGATTGTATGATCAAGGTTGTTTTAATCTGGAAATAGAAGAAAGCTTTAAGACCTATTTGGAGTATCCTTGTAGCAAGAATTTTAGAATTCTAAGCATAAAACCTGGTAATTTTTGCACTAAACCCACCCACCTTCCTGCATTTTATAGGTGCCTTGTGCCAAAAAAAGCAGTTGAGAATATAGACACCTTATCCTTTAAAATTTTCAGCCTACTGAGTCCGAGGAATGCCTTTGTGGCACTGAGCGTTATTTGTCTGAATCCTCTGCTGTATACACATAAACCATGTTTTTGCATAATTTAAATAACTGACATTTAATTTCAACAATTCTGAGAAAAAGCTCAGCAAGTGAATTATATGCGTAAACTGTTGACCATAAATTTATCTAAAAGAAACCTTGGCATTGCTTTTGTTTAAGAATGCACCTGACCTTTTCTGTTCATTTGTTCAATGCAAGTATGACTGTCAGTAGGAGTTTAACAAGACCCAGACAGCAGGAAGATTGCCAAATTCTCTTTACAGTGTATGTATTTACTCCAGACTCAGATTCCTTTTTTTCATGGGACACTAACTGTTGAAAAATATCTACCTTCCAGATAAATTTGGAAGGCTTATGTGGGGAGGGGAGGGGAGGGGAGGGAGAGAATTCAGAGTTTCAGGAACATGAAGTGGTTCACACCCTGCTTTTAATCTGTGAGCCCAAACTGGAAGAGCTTTTCTTGAACTGTGTTTTCATATTCGTGTTAGCACTTACACCTCAAGATTTTGCAAATATTTCTTTAAGCTTTTCTTAATTTCTCCAGAACTTACCTCACTTCTGGTCTGTTCACACTGATTTAAAAATTAAGGCAAAAAATCAATATGCTTTAAAGCACAGATTCAGAGAGAAAGGCATTGTTTACTGTGGAAACCCCATGAGAGAATAAACTGGCATAGATGAGAGTTAGAAAAGTATTATCCCGTAAATCAGAGAAGACACAGATGGGATGTTCCTAGAAATTCCTATCTAGTGGATTTCTCTTTCTTCACATCATTCATTGGGATCATGTGGTGTACTGGAAATAATCCCATTTGCATCTTTGATGAGAGTTGTTTTCAGAAGTCATTTGAGCATATGTTCTTTGGGGGAGAAAAATGCTATGGTCTGCTGTATTTGCAAAGAGGAATTCAATTTATTTTTCATGTGTCAACCATAAATGATTTAGTTCTGGCATATCTGAGTCACCATTTTCTTTGTTACACAGTTTGCTCTTTGCACAGGGCCCTCTGCTCTCAGATTCCAAGGGAGACCTGCTGTATAAAACCAGATGTCTGTCAGCAGGCCTTTCATGGGATTATCCACCCAGGTCCCAGTCAGAGGAACATGCTTCCCACTCAAATCTGTTGTAGTTCTGACTTGTTCACACTCTGGACATGCTGCAGATTGCATGTACTTATAGAAGCCTTAAAATCCAGGGGGGAGATTTGTGTCCTCATTACAGCAGTGTTTGGCCACACAGTGGTATTTATTGCTCTCTTAGTTATAAACCACTTTGCTGCAGCAGCTCCCTCCCAGACACACAGCACAAGTTTTATTTGTTTGGGTTCTAAATATAATGCCTGCCAGAGAGAACCAATCTGATATGAAAAAGAGGAGCCTATGGAAGAAGCTTTTCAAAGATGTTCTTCAGGAATTGTATGCGGAGTTCAAAAGAGAAATAGAGTTTCACAGACAAATCCTCTGGCCCAACATTTCTATATCAAGCTTTCTGCAAATCAGACAAGCCACACAATCCTATTGCAGTTTGGAGTATCTTTACCTGGTAATTAATTCCTTGAAAATTCCTTTTTTCTCACTACATCACAGAACCAGCTAGGTTGGAAAACAACTTTGAGATGATTGATTGGAATCTCTTACCAGTCATAACCTTGTCATGGCACTCAGTGCCACATCCAAGCTTTCCTTAAACACCTCTAGGGTCAGTGCCTTCACCACCTCCCTGGGCAGCCAATTCCAATGTCTAATCATTTCTTCTGTGAAGAAATTCTTCCCAGTGTCCAACCTCCTTCCCTAGCAGTGCAGAACCTGCAGGAAATATGACTGTTACCTGTAACTAAAACAGTTGATTAAGCCAGGGTGTAAGTGTATTGCTGTATTTATCAGTTTAGGTGTCTTGTATTTGTTTTCCAGCACAGTTATGAAGCAGTGTGAAGCTGGCTCCCAATACTGTTAGCATATGTTAAATAAAATTCATGTCCAGTATTTTAAGCAACAGTATTTTGAAGGGAAAAATTTAGTGTACTCTTAAGGCAGTTGTCAGGTGATCCACTTCAGTTTCTGAGTATCATTGCTGTGGGCAGTTTTGTATTTCAGGGGTTCTTCCTTTAAATAAAGACTTTGTTGATAAATACACTTTTCAATGGAGTCTAAACCTACTGTCAATCTTTTACATAACCTTGCAACAAGCCAGGTCACAAACCCTGTCTGTCCTTGACCTTCAGTATGCTGTGGATCTCCAAGAAGTGATGTAATTCAATTGCTAGGCCAGATGAGATTAGGTTAATATATGAACTGGTCCAGATACATGAATTATCTGTCCTTGCATTAAATACTCTAGGAGTTTGGGATATTTGTTTTTGACACTGAACTTATTTTCTTGCGATAGTCATTTAGCAAAATAACAAATGAATAAAACTTCAGTTTTATGTGAATTGACATCAGTAGTGTAACCTCTATGTTTAATTAAAATATCCCTCTTCTTTATTGCATACAATAAGCAATGATATATAAATACGCATTTTTTTCTTCTGTATCGTGCCAAGAGTGTTTTACATAAGTTCTTATGTCATATTTCATAACAACACCTAAATGCACTGCCATTTGCTGTTCACCTTTCAGTGAAACTCTTCTGTCAACTGAGAAACAGGCACTACAACACTATTAATTAAAAGCATATTCTATGTATTTTCATTTTTTTCCTGCAACACTAGAAAAAAAAAATTTTGACATGGGTATGGGACACAATGTGGTTTGGGTTTTTTGAGGGTTTTTTATGTGACTTGAGCAAAGTTTTACTCCAGACATGTATTTTTGCTAAAGAAATTACTCTGTGTGGCAATACCCTGCCTGTCTGTGTTTCTTCAGCAGGGGAAAAACTCACTTTAGGGTATAGGTTACATCCAGCTCATGGTAAATGCTTGCAAAAAAGTGGTTTTGTCTCTTGGTGTTTAGGCATGAGTTAAACATCACACTGAGAACTGTCTTGCTGGCATAGTAAATTTTATGACTGTTACTCTGTTCTGCTTTACAAAGAAAGATTTCCAGTCTCCACACAGCAGAAATACAGCAATGGAAAACACAGAGGAGTGAAAAGTTGACTTATTTTCCATTTAAAGCAACTCTAAATTCACATCTTTCAGGAGCTGCATTTTTTCTATCTGTTGATTGCAGCAGTAAAAGAATAATAATTTTGTCTACTGCAATAAAGAAAAAAAGATAAGACTGTTACCATCATCCACTTAGAAGTTGCAAAATCTGAATTTATTCTTATGGATCAGATGTTTAAAACAAGTTCCATGAGCACAGATGTCTTTGCAAGGTATTTCCTAACAAGGAAAATAGCCAAGGGACAGAAGGTTATATGTAGGCAATCCAAGTAATGAAGTTTTCTTATGTATAGTGAGAATAATGCAGCCAAAAAAAAGAAAAATAACTTGCTCAAAAAAAGATGCAGTTTCTTTAGCTGGGAGAAATTATATTTAAAATACTATGTCCACGTAACATTCTGGTGTAGTTATTTGCATGAAAAAGACAATGCCAAAACTAAGTTATATATTGCATATATCACTTGGAGAAACTAGACTAAAAAAAATGCCAATTTTGTTTTAGTATCCCTAAAGTGATTTATAAACTTAAGCTAATATGTGGCAAAATACTGGTCTGCACTTTTGATATCTTTGAAAGGTAAGATTCAAAAATTACTTATATATAGTTATCCTTTTATTTATTTTAAATTATTAAAAGGGTGGCATTTAGAGTACAAAATTTGATTTTTACTTCCTGGTAGAACTGGAAGGCAAACTGAAATTGCAAATTATTTTTTTTCTTTATACTATGAGTTTCTGTGTTGTTTTAGACTGCAAAATTAAATGATTGGTTTAGACTTAATCATGCATGCATTTTTACAACAAACAGAAATTACAGATCTTATTTCAAGAAGAAAGTATGCTAGAGTTACAGAATATGCAAAAAAAAGTCAGATTATATCCAAACAGAAGTCAGAATTATTCTATAAGCTATAGAACGGCTGTCCTATCCCTGAAACATTAGTTCATTAGAATATAAGGAAAATAGTTTGTGTATCTTGGTGTCACATCTTGGGAAGAGGTTGATAAATGATTGAAGGAAAACAAACAGGAGACTACTGAACTCTTAACAGTAAATCCCCAGGATTTTCCATGTGTTGTGTGGAGTATGGATTTTACTACTTTGGGGTCTTTTTGTAAAATGTAAAAACTGGGGGAAAATACAACTTTAATACAGACCAATTTTGTGTCATTATTTTTGTGGGGGTTTGGGGAATCAGGAGTTGTTTGCTTGGGAGTTTATTTTGAATCCTTTTTAAATTGGGAGAAGTAGAGTGTATCTCCACTGCAGTGCAGTTATCCCTATATAACTTTCCTTGCTCTTGGGTCAGCTGACAGACTGATAGCACACAGCACTTAGATTTTAAGATGAATATGCTCTGTACTCCACATGAATGTGGTCTGATGTCATGGGAATAGACATCAAATTTGACTGAACCATTCTGAAGAATAAAATTATGGTGAGCAGATGAGAAGGTAGAATGTGAAGAGAGATTGACCATTTTAAAAAATAACCAAATAATTAAATGCTAAGGTTCCAATTGAATCAGATGTGATTATAAATATTTAGTAGGTATCTCTTAATTCTCCTGTCTATTAAGAATGTTTTCTTAAAGTCAGCTTCCCCTGCCCTCTTATATTCCATCTCTTTAGTCATCTCTATGCCAAATCCACAGCCTGGATCTGGATGATTAACGAAGCAATGGAATAAAAGGTCCTTACTTCATTCTTTTTGCTCTGCTGCTTTTTAGTGCTGGTACCTAGTTTTCCCTTATAAAACTGTTCTCAATGCATGGCTTAGCTGTGGAAGAGAGCTGGGCAGACAGACTTGTTGAGAACTCTCTTTTTATGTGTACAGTCATTCAAATGCAAGCATCTTCTGATCTGGCCCCAGCCTGTAGCCTAGATAATGGAATAAGTGATTTTTGCTTCTAAGAATGACATACACTTGTTTTCCACTTGCAAACCCTTTTTTGCAGTCAAAAGATCTATTGACCAAGTAAAAAGTCACTGAAAACTGTGACATTTTATAAAAAGCCTATAGATAATGGCCTATGCAATTTAGAAGTGTTCATTTTAATCACAGACAAATTATTTTACTGCAGAAATGTTGAATGTTAATGTTGTCATTAAAATGTGGGATTAATTTGAGATTTTTACAGCATTAAATACTTCACTGAACTAACCTGTCTTTCAAATACATAACTGGGTGTGCTATGGGTAGTTTCCTATACATAATATTTCTAAAGTTGCTTCTTCCATCACCAAGGTATGGATATGCAGTTGTAATTTTATTTACTTACTGCAGCATTAGGCAGTGTAAGGTGAAGCTGTGCAAGGTCCCTAAGTGAAAAAATTCCAATATGTAACTTTTTCTTTATAATTGCTCTTTATTATCTGTGTTGCAGAAGTTTTTTTTTTGGTTTTCTGTACTCCAGGTTTCATTTAATTATGTATTCAAATGAGGTTCCTCCTCAATCTACAGAACTGAAAAAGCAGTTGAAAAAGATACCAGATCTTGGCAGTAGTAAATACCTGGTTAGTCCAGAGAAAATTGGAGAGGAAACTTGGAGTCACTGCCAGTTCCTAGAGCTGGGCCTAGCTCTACACATACATTTATTTTACTTTCACATGCATTGATACAACTTTGGGTTGACTCTAGCAGGTATAACAGGGAACATTCTCCAGAAACCCTCAGATAGTTTCAGACAGTCTGAACACACTATACTAAGCCTTTCTTTTCCCCCGGGTTGTGGCAGAGCCCTGCTATATTGTAAGAATATTCCAGAGGCAGCTTCAGGAAAATCTTGGTAGAGCAGGTTGTCTTAATGCCCCAGAGCGGCACAAAACTGAGTGAGACAAAGTCCTTCTTACGTTTTCACAGAACAGATCACTCTTTGCATTGTGGACACAGCACACAGTGTGTGTCAAGTTTACAATGCTGTTTCTTCAGTACAGGGTTTCAAGCTTGCAAAACATTTCTGGATGCTGTCAGCTGAAATTTGGATTCTGTAATGCCTTTGGCCAGGGCTTGTATACACAGGGAAGATGTTTTTGGAACTCAAAACACATGCGTGGAGCTCCACCAAGATGAATCAGCAGCTCAGGAAACTCAGTACATCTTTCTGGAGCCAATTTTTTTCTTTTTTTAAACTTATTTCTTTTTAACAAGTACTGGCTTAGCACTGAACTTTTTCCGAAAACCAAATTCTTGCCCTGACAAAGTTTTGACCACTATTGAACAAATTTATGGCGTGGTTAGAAGAACAGTGTTGCCATGGGTACGTTCTGACCAAAATGCAATACTGAAGCCATAGTACAAAATATACAGAACATATTGCAGCACTTTAAGGAAGCGATATGAGTGCTCTCTACAGTATGTAAGAGAGAGAAGGAACATTACAGGAGAAGCCTGTAATCATTGTACTCTTAGTAAGCTCATAGAAATCAATTTTTATCTGGCTTACTAATAGGTATAGAACTGTACATAATCTTGTTAATTGTATTTGGGTTTTAGCATAAGCATGGAGTGGATGTGCTTCGTAGCACCACCAGAAGTTAATTTTCTATGTATTTCAGCTAAACTATCTCATGTTTTCACTAAAGACATTGATGGGAGAAGAATAATGTCTACATGCATTAATTTCCCACTTAACCAGTGCTTGATTATTTCACTACTTCAGTGAGTTTATTATCCCCTGAAGACAGAAATCTTTCTGACTGATGCTGCGGTACGTTCCACAGCTATGCTTCCTCCTTCATACAAATCCAGAAATCCATTTCATATCCTCTTTAATATTGAATATTTGCAGGATATGAAATATTGTATTGCTCTTCCGATGCTATTGCACATCAGGAAAAGATATCCAAGTACATTTAGGTATGGAAAAAAGTACAGTTTTCACACTTTGGTCTGCTTTCCCAGATAAGAGGATGGCATTTTTCCAGGGCACGGGAAAACCAACACTATATATTTTTTGAGGCTTTATGCTTCAGCAGATTCTGCTGTTCAAAGTCAATGAATAAATGGAAATAAGTTATTGGGGATGAATGAATAAATGAATAGGTAGGAAAAGATTAGTATTTCTGTGGCTGCACTACCTTTACCTTGCAACCCTTGAGTTGCAGGAGTTCTGTGAAACCTTTCATAAGCAGTTAGGCCTTATTTCAATTTTTCTATTTGCAGTAGTAGTAACTTCCAAGTGCTAGAGTCTTCTTCACTGGTTTCTGTTTCGCATGCTGTCTGTGTCACCTTAGTTGCTGCAGTAAAGCATTTATAGAATAAGGTAACTGTAGTCTAGAACAAACAAGGTGTGTGGTCAGGAGAACACTGCCCCCTCCACCATTCCCTTGTCCCAAAGTTTGGAGGGTTTAATCTCTGATCTTCCCACACAATTTCAAACTGGATGTCTTCCAAATATGCATGGTCATTTCTTTGTCCTTATGACAACACAGAATCCTTTAGGTTTGAAAGGCTGTGTTATCAACCCAAATACTGACTGATTTTTGCCCTGCATCCACCTCTCAAAAATAATAAAGTTTCCACAATAGCAAACTAGATGCGAGAGAAAACAATTTAATAAAATAAAAGTTTCTGAGGGAAGGAGGGTTTGTGTTAGTCTCTCGCCTTCTCCCTTGCTATGGAATTTTCTTGTTTACGGAATCCAATCAGAGAGAAGAATACAATCCAAAGCAAGAAAAGATGCAAGGGTAGAACAAAAAATATTATTTCTAGATAACTAATACCTCAATGCCATTTTTCTTGCTTTCATTAAATATTTCCTGCCCAAGAAAGGAGAAATTAAAAGCTGTCAAAATCAGCAGTTTTACTAAAAATGAACTGTTTTCCCCTCCTGTCCCGTGTTGCCTGATTTCATTGCCAAATGACGCGTGCCAGTACATTCTAAAAGACCTGGAAACAGAGAGATCACTGTTTTTCTGCAGGAAATTCTTGCTAACTTTCATATGACAGATTTTAAATGTGGAAATTAATAATCCCAACAATGCCAGCAGAATGCATTCTTGCAAGACAAGAAACTCATCAGAGTGCGTGAATATTCAACTAAACCCTCACTCAAAACTTAATGACCTCTAGAGCAGGTTGCACCACATGTCCTTCCAGAATTAGCAGACAAGTGAACACTGAGTTGTGTGACCTGAGCTGGCACCTGCCTTTATTTTCATTCACAGAAGTGAGAAACCACTCAAAAGATAATTCACTCAAAAAATACACACAAGTCAATGAACTCCTCTACCCACCTCTGACGCTGAGTATTCCAGTATGCTGAACTTAAAGGGTAACTCCTGCATCTTCTGCCAAAATTGAAGTAGAAAAACACTGAATTTTATGCTTCTAGCAAGATTTCCCAGATTACTATAGAATACCCATGTGCTCTGGGCAAACACTCAGCTGAGTAGCTGAGATTCTTACCTGGTGCTTCCCATGTTCCTGCCTGTCATTTACCATTCTCTCCTTATCCCAGCCTCTGAAAGGCAACTCTCTGAGGATAAAGCAGCTTAACTAATGAATATCAGCAAAGTAAATGCCAATTGACATATGCTCATGTTTTCAAGATGATCCATAGTGCTTTAATTATAGGTGACAAGTTCCAGGAAAAGGTAGCATGTAACTTCAGGATAAAATTAGTGCTAAGTTCTTCCAGGAATTTTAAATCAGCCTACAGTTTACAGTTCCCTTTCCTATTCAAAAACCTTGGAAGAGCTACTTCATGTTACTGACACTAAAGTGATTCAGTTGGTAGAACACATTCATTTTCTTCTGTATCAAAGCTGACTTGCAATACTTTTCACACCTGTGCTTGCCTCTTTCCTGTGACATTCTCATAGTTTTAGGGTTTTTTCTGTGTTTCTTGCATTTGTGTGTATCTCAGAATCGTCCAGAAAAATGACCAGTATTACATGAGAATGCAAAATGCAGCTATGTTGTAAGAGAATGATTTATTAGCTCATAATTAAATCACATACATGGCAAATAGAGACATTTGCCTCACCTGCACTTGTATGTCTGTTGTGAGCCCTCACTGCTGTTCTCTAGGTTTAGTTTTGTCTTGCAAACGAGATGCAATCTTTTTGAAAATCAAATCAATGCATCTTTTTGAAAATTCATTGTACCGTGACCTGTGTTTCAGGCTAATTCAAGACATTGCCTACATTTCTTCTGCATTAAAAGTTTGCAATATGCCACAATGAAAATTCCTTGACTTGGTAATATTCTTCATAAAGTTCTTTGTAACTAAATTTTTGTATCGTCTTTGATTTCCATTTAAAAAGCGATAAAAAAGATTCAAACAACTTCCAGCTGTGCCAAAGGAAAAAATATGCATATTCTCATAAATATTACATGAATACTTGTAGAGGTGAACAGAAAAAGTACATGAAGAGGACAAAAATATAGTTTTAATAAAGGCCCCTGCCATTCTGACTTCATTCTTTCTCTCAAAGCTATCAAAAAATAGTTTGCAATGCTAAAATAACTGAAAAATTCAGAGTGCATTCGGAAGCTCCTATTTTGGTCTATAAAATTGAGCACCCTGAGTATAAATAGTTGAGCTTAACAAAATGAATGGTTTGAGTGCCTACGAACTCCCAAAACAGTAGAGAGAAAACAGACTCAGCTTCCTAAAGATTACCTCCCACTTCCTATTTCTTGCTTTCTCGGATACCAAATGCTGTGGTAACCAAGACATTCAAAATATTCTTGGAAAGAGCTAAGTCCTGTTTGTCTCTTCAGCTTTTCTCCTGTCATATTTAGTACATTTATTTGTTCACTGATTTCTCTTTAAAGTCACTCAATGTTAAGAAAATAAAAGACACTGCACAAAAAGTAGCAAATATGTCATCCCTTAAGGACTGGATGTGATTCCAGTCCAGGTGCTATGTGTTTAGGTAACCTGACAAACAGATCTCTTGGTTTCAGTGACAAGACTTCAGGTATGAACTGAAAATATTTACATGTGGTTTGATGGATAGTTATGCGGATTATATTAGGATTTTTTCCCCTTTAAATTATAGTGTGGAAATGCAAGGCAAAGTGAATCCTGGGATGCACTGAATATCCCTGATTTGTCCATACCAGATTGTAATCATAGTATAAACAGCAGGGTTCTTTAACATTCTGGGGGTTTTATTAGCAGTGAAATCAGTACAAAGTTGTTGAGAAGAGCAGCTAGTGCACAGAATGGATCTGAGGTTGGAAGGAACCTAGGGGTACATCTCTCCTGCCTCAGGATATTTCAGCTCAAATGGCATAAAACTGATTGAAGCCATGATCAGCAGTTTTTAGAACAGTCACACATCTAATAACAGGCCACACTGAATCTCTGTAGGACCTTTTCCAAAGTCAGCTTATCTGAAATCTCTACCTCAAATCTGGCCTGCAGGTCCTAATAGAAGACTTGAATGTATTTCCTTTTTCAGGGGGACTTTTCTATGAGGGTAGCTTAACCTCTATTATCATAATCCTTAGCCCTTAATCTTGATTTAGGAAGTAATTTGGAATAGCTAAGTACACCACGTGGTCTTCTGCTCAAGTTCTGAGTTTGTGTGAAACCGATTGGGATTTTCTCAGCTGTATAATTTATCCAGTAGAGTGACGATAAAAATATTATCAAAACAGGCTCATATTAGTGTCCTTAGCCAAAACCTTTCCAAAGAAAATCTTATTAGATTGTCTGCTAATGAAGGAGGGCAAGCCATAAGTGGAATCTCTCCTTCCAAGGCATTTGCTACCTAAGAGCAGTAAATTTGAGTCGTGGATGCCAGCTCTTGTGCTCAGCCATGTGCAGAGCTGGACCTGCATAACGTGCTGTCCACTCACAGATCTACACAGCTCACTTTTTTTCCCCCATGCCTTTTTTTGTAAAGCAGTCATGGATAAAAGTTCAAAGGAGACAATGTATTTTGTCTAAGTAGAGTTAGGTGTGATTTAAGTTCTCTAAGGACTTGTGAGGGTACTGTAAGTCTGGAGGGGATAACCAGAATGAAGGATGTTAAAATGCCTTCCATGGGGGGGTTGATATAGCAATCATAGCAGAACAGGACGTATTTAGCCAGGAAAGGTAAGGCACCATCTACACTGAAAAAGTGTTGTGTTTATGATGACAGAAGGTTTCCTTTGTGTTTCCCTCATGGCAAGTAATTATATGAGAATGGAAATTACTGCGTGTTCAAGTGCCTTGCCAGTCCAGCTACATTAATTAGGTTTGGGGTTTTTTTTGATTTTCCATGTCCCTGTTGCAGTTTAAGTGAATAAAACTTTTTTTATGCGATGCAGGTGAAGTGACAAAAGGAAATAGGAATGGGACACTGAACACAACGTGTGCCTGTCCAAAGAATTTATCACAGCATGGCACGAGCAGAGTTCACTGGCAGCAGCAGTAACTTTGGAAAGACTCTTCCCCCTCTCCTCCTGAGCAGCTTTTTCTGAGCATGATGTGATATGGGACAGAAAATCTCTTTGGTCCTTTGGGCTGAGCAGTCCCAGCTGTATCCTCTCCCAAACTTTGCTCACCCTCAGCCTACTCACTGGGGCAGCAAAGCTGGCAAGAGCTCTTCAGCTATAACTGAAACACTGGTGTGCTGTCAACACTGGTTTGGTCACAAAAATCAAACCCAGCACCCTGCAGACTGTCCTGAAGAGAACTAATTCCGTTCCAACCACACTCAGTACAGCAAGACAGCAAAAATGTCTGTGCTGTGTGGAAACTTGGTGGTGGTTTTTAGGTTTAACACCTGACAGGTAAACCTGGGCACTTAAGGCTCCAGTTCTTCAAGAAGGATGAAAGACCGAGTAGCCAGGGTGGGCTTCTTATTGTTGCTTTTTGAGAAAGAAGGGGGACTATTTTCACAGAGTCTCACAATTAATGCTTCCTCCTGACTGCCAGAATTACATTGCTGCAAACCATGGTCCTTTGTATCCTGGTTTGGACTGTAGCAATCAATTCCACTGCAATTGCAGCTTTTCTTTATTAAGCGTTGCAGAACTGTTTCCTCATGAGTATTCCCCAAAGGCATTTGCACACACTAATAAACTACTTTTTTTTTTTTGTTAATGAGTTTCAACAATCTAACCCAGAGTATAGCTACTTTCTTACAGTCTTGCAACAAAAAATTATTTAAAAAAGAAGTGAAAACAAATCAAAACTTCAAGCAAAATTGGAAATAACAAAGACGTGGTTTCTCACACTGGGGTTTAGAGAGAAGTCAGAGACACCACTGTTCCAGTGGTCATGATCATACCATCTTCAGCTTCTAAAAAGCTGCCCTCTTCTATTTAACACTATTCTCTATATTAAGGACCAGCTGTAAACCAGCTGTTAAAATACCTCTTTCACTATTACATCAGCTGAAATTCATGAAAGTGATTTCTTAGTGCAGTTGCAATAAAATTGCTTCCACACAGTGTACAGAATGGATTAGTCTGAGGAAAATTGCTGATAAAAATATTGCTGATAGTTCAGAATTATGCAGCTTCTGCCTTTACTTCTGATGCTGAAATTCATTTCTTGTTGGTATAAACAAGCAACATTTTGCCTTTGCCAGCTTCCATCTTTCTTGGGCATTTCTTGCTTCTTAAAATACAGATGTGCTAAAGACTTTAACTCAAAGGGAGAATAATCTGTTTTGCAAACCTCTGGAACTTGAATAATGGAAAACAGCCTGTGTAGTGAAGAATTGTGCACCCTGGAGAGCTCCTGTTCAAAGCAGTTTGTAAGTTACCTGCACAGCAGGTCAGTGGCCAAGACAAAGTACTTTCTATTCTATGGCAATTCAACAATGACCAGCTTTCTTTCCCTTGACTGCCCAAAGAAAATGGAAAAATGGAACCTATGACTTCAGCAGCTCTCAGAGAGATGTTTACATGTTTGGGAAATCTTGATTTTGTTACCAAGTGCAGCATAGTCTTGTAAATCACTTCCAGGTGACGATGAACTTTTTTCTCCGTTTTTTCTTCTACCCAACATCCATTTTCAATCAATCTCAGTGAATTTATAAATGTATTGCAATGTGATTTCATCAGAGGTGCCTGTCATAATTTCCACTGTGGAGATGCTGCTACTTCCCAAAGTTTATGGTTCACTTTTGAGGACACAAATAGAATCTCTCTTAGGATGTGGCAGAAGCCAGGCTCAGAGCTGCTGTGGATGTAGACAAAATACAGCCAGAGTCTTCTGGCAAGTGGGGAGAGGCACTAAGAGGGTACAGACATAGATTTTTCAGGTTTCTGAGAGACACAGCTTTCCAAGAAGAGGTGCTTTTGTCCAATGACCTAGTCTGGACTTGTAGCAAGTGTCTTTTTCATGTCCACATGTTGTCACTGCAAAATAAGGCTCCCCGTTAATACATGTTGCATTAAGCTCTGAGGAAGACAGGCTTAAATACAACACTTACTTCTTTCAGCAATCACAAAACTAGAAGTATATTATTTCTATGTTAGAAATGTTAAAATCATAAAAAATCATTGTTTTCTAACATTATTTTTGTTTCAAAGTTTATTTTGAAAGAGTCAGCCAATAATGTATCTAAATTAGTCCTATTGCAATATCAGGGAACCCTTAGTCACTGTCCTGCTGTACTAGATTCTGTAACACTAAAGACTGATAGTATATAGTAGTAAATTATAATTTTAGAATTTTTTAGGATTTTTAAGATTCATGGTATAATTTTCTTTAGTCACTGGAAAAATAATTTGTGACAAAGAGGCTCATAATCAGAAACAAGTCACAACACCTGTTGTTTCCAAAAAGTAAATAAACTACATTGAATAAGCTGAAATTTCTCTCTTGTCAAGATCAGCTTATATAAAACAAAATTAGACATTAGGTGATTTAATGTGGGCCTTCAACAATGTATTTTTTCATTTAATATGTGGAAAAATGTTTCAAATTTATAAGTAGTCAGATTAAATCAATATTTTTATTTTAATTATAATTAAGAATTTAGAAAGAAAACAATAGGTCTGTCACAGTATGTAAAAACCATTATTGTACTTATATTAAAAATGTGTGACTGCAGTAAAAGAAAAATCTTGATGGTTCTGTGATGAAGGTTCATCTCACTGTATGTCTAAAATCCTTCAAAATCTTTTGCATGAAGTCTGGATAAGGGTGTTTTAGGAGTGTGCTAGTGCAAATTTCTCAATATCATGTCACTCCTTTTGGTGCTCTCTCCTTGTCACCTCAGGTTCTTTTAGTGCCAGTCCCTCCCCTCACCACCACCACCTACCTTAGCAAATTCCCATTGGCTTTTGTGGGGCTGGGTATGCAACCCAGGAAAAAATACACTGAGGATTTGAATAAAGTCCTTCCTTGAGGCAGTTCAAATGACAAGGCTGCTTCATCAGGTGTTTCGCTGTATTTACTGAAAACTGCCTCACGGGACCCTTTGATGCCCAATTAACCAGCAGTGCTGTGCTGTTGTAAGGGATGCTCAAGAGCTGGATTTGACACCTAGCTTTGCAAAGGAGCCAGCAGTTGGGGGAATCCCTCCTGTTTTGAAGCCTTCCACTTATGAATAATCAAATTCCTATTAAAAATAAATCTATTTTATAAATTTTATTATAAGCAGGGTGACTGTGCATCTTGAGTGAGGGTATAAAGTTTCATTCTTTACCTCACTTTAGTGGTCATGATGATGTCTTCCATTGCATTAGCATTAACTGATAGAACTGAGAAATAAGAATTTGTCCCTCTGTCAAAACAGTTTTGAGGCCCCACAAGGAAATGCTATGGCCACAAGATGGCCTTCAAAACTGCCAGAGAAACTAGTAAGCTAGTTTCTCTGGTAGTTCAGGAGCTACCAGCCATGTGTAAGTGTGTTTTTCCCATTCTAAAATTTGATGTGGTTATGTTTACCTCAGAGAATTAAGGATTTTCCACAAGGTCACTTCTTGTTTCTTCTTCCATTTTTTTTTTTTTTGTAAAGGGTCACACTTTTCATGATGAATAGTGCTAAGTCCTATTACAAATATTTCTTGGAAAAATTCTTTGGGCAATCAAGTGTTATTTATCCAGAATAAATCCATCAGAGCTGGGACCACAGACGTAAAAAATGAAGACGTCCTGATAAAGATCTGATGCATTTCTCTTACATTTGGAAACTGTCTCTTCAGTAACTCCAAAATATAAGTAGCCAGACAAACTGGGTTATTATGCTCATATTCAATGCAAGGTCTGTGCTACCTACTGCCATTGTCTTCAGCTCTGATGTGCACTGCCCCATCACTCAGATGCTCTTCCCCCTTCCTCAGGTCAGACAGGGAGGGAGAGGCATCAGCCACATCACTACAAAATTCAGTTTTCTCTTCCAAGAGTTTTAATACTGTTGAGTTAATGGATATTAGCATGTTATAAGTAATTCCTTAGTTCAAAGGCTTTGTTTACAAAACTGACTCAAGCTTTCTTCATCACAGTTCTTGTGAGTTTTCCTGTCTGGCTTTAACACTTCACAGCTGACAAAATAATCTCAATAGCAGGACTGACCTCAAAAATCACAGAGGAATACCCCCTTTTTTTACACTATCTAGTTTCATAGTGTATACACACTGGGATAAAGAATCCTCCCAGTTAACTTTCTTTTTTTTTTTCTCAAGCAAAACTAAATTTAAGCTGTGAAAAAGACTGCATTTAAAAATTTTCTGGAAGTTCAGATATGTGAAATCTATCTTTCCACTTCCATGCAGATACCATACAAGTAGTCTATAGACTTCAAAAATATGAAATACAAGTAATTTCAAGGTATTATAACATCAAGTTAACCTAGAAAACCAGAAAATGAACTAATTTATTTTGATGGTTTCATTCTGAAGAAGCAACATAACTCTTGTGTCAGTGAGGACCCAGACTCTTGATTAATGGCTATCCATGGTCACATGCATAGTCCTACCAAAAATACAACATGTATAAGCTCTGTGAATCCTGTTTAGGCTTCAGTTTATCCATGTTAATACTCTAGTCTACCATTTTGTTCTGAATTGCGTAATAGTATCCTTCTCTACCCTACTGGCAATGTTCAAGAAATGCTTATTGATAGACCTACAGGAAACTCCAGAAGATTGTGGAATATGAACAATAGCCTAAATAATAAAGGGACTCACTCTTGTAGCTAAGGTGTTGTATGAAAATAAGGTTGTGGGTCAGTAGGTAAAGTTTTTCTCTCAGAAAATGATGCTTGAGCTCATACACAGCTGCTCCAAGGAACCCAGCAGTGTACAGCTGTTTTTTTACCCAGTGGTGATGAGAAGTTCTCCAGCCTCACTCCTCTCCCTTTTCTGAGGCAAACATATTCTAATGCTTTGAACCTCCAGTCATGTATTTGTTGATGTGGCATCCACCAACAGCTGCACGATAGTAATGCTGTCTTTTCCATTAATGGCTTAAAAATAAATTATATATGAATGCTGTCCTCACATGAAGTACTCTCTTAATGATTGTTTATGGAATTAACTAATTGCATATTATTAGTTTAGAGAGAGCCAATAAATAAGGAATGGTGCAATCACTTTGAGTTTACTGCATTCCACCACACCAAACATTTAGTTTGTTTCAAGTCTTGTAACTCTAATTTTGGATCAAACCATAATCAAGGCTCCAGCTGCATAAAACCTCTGTAGTTGCTTCCTCTGGCATGTTTTACACTTTAATAGAGCTATCTTCTGTGCACCAAAACTTGGACTCTGGGGTACCATGATTCTAAGGAACCAAAATTATTGATGTTGATGGAAGCAACAAGATCAGCAAAGGCCGGTCTGTCTAAAGCTCTTTCTTGTATTCTCTGCAAGACTGTCACCATAAATCAATTTCTGGCTGTCAATTTTGTCCCTTTGACAGTCATGACAAATGCTTATCTTCCACTCCTCTTTAGTGTTTTCACTCACCAATGCAGTTTTGAGACTCTTGCACAAAATTTACATCAAGTTCCTAAATCAGGAGAATTTTTAAGGCATGAACTGAGTGAATTTACCTTAAGAAAAGTACACTGGAAATCTTTGTTATGTTGGTCTAGCACTGTAACTTCTTGGCTGTCACTTCTTTAATTGTTACACAAAACTCCTCTGGCTGTGATGTCATCAGATTTAGTTCAAACAAGGCAGAGGCACCACTTCCATGAGTACTAAGTTAAGTATACTTCTTTACCTACATCAGGAATCTCACTTTCTGGCAGTACTAATCCTTATCAAGTTTCTTTTGGTTAGTCAATTTTTTAGGATTCTCAAGAGATCAGAATGTTGAAAGGGGATGCTTTTAAATGAATTAAATGTGGTCATAGTTTTCACACCTCTTATGACAGGAAGAAGCCATAAAATGAGTCATTGCTTAGAGCATGTACTGCTCTGGGAGATACCTACATCAACGTTACCTTTTTCTCAGACTGTGACAGATTATAAATGTAAATATTTCCTAAAAATTCTGAGTACTTGATGATTCAATCCAATGCAGAAATTGTCATTAATTTATTCCTTCTATAAAGTAGTGTAGCACCATGGTATTTGTTAGAAACATGCTATGCATGTTTGTAGGACAAACAGTGAAGAGAGATTTCTGCAATTCCTACCAAAAGCTCTGCAGTTGATGCCAGTGTTGTTAGAAAAATTCATGGAACCAGAACAGGAATTGCTTTTTATTTTTGTTCCTTAAGACAAACCTGTCTTAAACCTGAATTTCTCTGACATGTTTAAGAAACAGTACCAGAGCTATTATAATGTCAGCCACTGAATTCTAAGTAATGAAGACTCATTTTGAAGTTTAGAATTACAGTTGCTATTAAAAAACAGTCTTAAAGAGTAAAAGAACATGTGAAAAAACAGAAAATAATGTGCCAGTGCCACAGGATAAACACAGAAAGATCAGACACCTGTGTGTTTTCATTCAGTGTGAAGTTTTGTAATAGAAGTTCTTCCTATGGGCTTGTTGTGGTTTTGGGGAAGTCATTGTCCTCCAGTGATTTCAGAAGGGAGAAGAATTAAGTCAACACTGAGTTCTTGGGGAATTGCTGTTTTATTAATGGGATACGTTTAGTCATTTTGATTTCCATTTATGGCACTGCAGGATTCCGCCTCATAATGAAATTTGTGTTTGGTTTTCACTCATCATCCAAGACACAAAATCTTCAGATTTTCCATGTAAACATAGAGGAAAATAATAAAAGTCTAAAAATAAAGAGGATAGGCAATTAAGACCATGAGAAAGAAAGTGGAGAGAGATTTTTGAGTCAGGAGCAGAGTAAATATGAATTGTTTACTTTGAAAAAGCAGCTTGATGTTCTATAATTATATTGATTAATCTTTATTATAGTGTGATGATTAGCTCTTTGGTTAGTGAAAGCAATAAGGAGTTCTTTGACTTCATCAAAATAAGTGTAATATATAATAATACGGAATCTGGCAAAAAGTATTCAGCATAATGACCTAAAATTTCTTCAGACTCTGGAAGACAAAACCAAACACTCGCTTTTCAATATACCTTGCCCTAAGTTAATTATTTGTCATTTCATGAACCAGCAATAATATCTTTTTGTTATTCAACTAGTCATAGAAGTACAGCTTTTTTCAGCTGAAACCAATAAGAATGAAGATATATAGAAAATAAGAAGCTCACCTTCTTGTAGCTACAAACAAAAACCAATGCAATTTTGGCATTTCATCAATCCAAATCTAGAAGATGTTCATTGTGTGAAAATTTGTAAACACTAAGATGTCTTTCAGAGCTTAATCCTGACCTTCATCACTCTGTGTTCAGCCTTTTTATTTGGAAATTTAGCTTGTAGAGGTAGCGAAAAATTTTAAGCAAAGTAATCTGGAACATGAGAGTCACAAGCCTTGAGCATCTGTCAACACTGGAATAAGAATAGAAGGACCTTTCCTGATCATGTAGATAAGTTTTCAGGTTTGTATCTTCCTTTTTCCTGTACCTGGGACATCTTCCCAGTTTGAAAATTCATGCCTTTGTTTTAAAATGGTGCACTCCTACATGTAGCTCTTTACATGTAGAACAGGACTGGAGAAGGTCTTAGTCAGTGATTGCAGTCTTGATGTTTTCATTCAACTACTATGAATAAAGAAGAATAAATAATTCATAAATGTATAAGACCTCCACTAACCTACCCCCCTCAAGGATTACAAATCTTCACGAATCCATACTCTTAATTTGCTCATGGTAATTTGCATTTATTTACTCTTGTTCTAGGTATAAACTCTGCTTTAAACAGCTTAGTTTTACTCTTTTTTCATGCCATTTAATCTATTCGATGAACTTCTAGATGGCAATCACACCTGTCCTAGTCTTTATTTTATCAGGTTGAACAGGAAAAATTTTGTTTCACTGTGTAAGATTTTGCTTTTCTTCAATTCTAAAAATATTTCAATCTATTCTTACCTTTGTTAAACAACAATCCACACTCTACTTGCCCAATATTAGGGGCAGTTTCCAACACAATCAACTGGTACTGATCGTTCATCTTTCTACTGTGAGTCCTATTGCATTCAGGTTTTAATCCTTTTATAATTTTAAGTAATTAGATTATACTTATTATTCCAAGAGTGCACGGTTATATGTTTTCTTAAACTTAGCTTGGTCCCATTTCTATTGTATCTGTTGCTGAGATATCAAATTTGATGGGTCACTTTCCTGCATATTTGCTGAAAATACTCCCCACTTTCACTCATTGAGCTCTATAGTTTACTTGGTGTAAATATTATAAAAATGTTAACCATTTTTTAACCATAATTAACCATTTAGGGAGTCCTGTTTTTCCCTCCAACAGCAAAGTACTTACCTCCCTTTTAAGCAAAATTCCCTTTTCAGAACTTGTTTATATCTGAAATCCAGGCAACAAGCTGGGTGACACAGTATTGAATACCTAAGTAGAATCTAAAGAGTACATTTATTTAATTTCCTTTACTTTTGAGTACCATCTGTCTTATGAAGACACCTGGTACCATATATCTTTCTGAGGTCTTTGTTTCATTCTACCACATTTTCCAGTAAGTGTTTTAAAATATTCTCTCCAATGGGTCCTGAATCTCACATACTGCTGAGGTCAGTCTGGTAAGACTGTAGGTGTGTCTGTTGGAGCAATTGCTTTTCCATTTCAATATGCAAGAGTAATAGTCTAGGCTTGGAAATTTATTTTTTATGTCTGGTACAAAACTCTGAAGCCCTTTAGTCATGCTGTTTAACAAAAAAGCCATCTTTTGTGGCATTGTCATCATGCTGGGTAAAAACATGCAGCAGCTCTGGAAAAAATGTGAGGATGTTTATTACCTTTGTCATTTTTCATGCCAAATATTCAGTCTTTTGGTACTCCCCATATCATTCTATATGGAAACACAACGCTGCCTGTTGATGCTTTAAATTTTTCTATATCTGGTTAGTCAAACTTTTGCTCACAGAATGTGCATTTCTCCTGTGAGAACACACATGCAGCCATTTCCAAAATCTCATGCAATTTAGAAAGGTAGACCTCTGTGGCTTATTTGTACTTCTTTTCTCAAACTTTAGTATTGTTACATAAAGCATTGGTTGTGAAACAAGTTTTGATAAAAATATTACAAGCAAGGGATTTATTAAATGCATTGACTAACTGAGAATACAACAGAAAAATATGTAAGCAAAATGACAACTCAGTCAAAATTCGCCTTATTTACATTTTGTGGACAGTGAGTTCTTGGAGCCATCATGCTTTTTTTCCTTCTTTTTTTTTTTAAGGAACACAGAAGTCTATCACCTGTGAGAAGCATTTTATTCATTAGGACTGGAATTTAGTCCACATTTTGTGGAACATGCTTATATCTGTAACACAAAAGAATTACTTTCAAACATAAACAATTGAAAGTAACATTATATTTCAGTGGATCCTGTTGATCTCTGCTTGTTGGAATTGTTGTGCTGAGAAACTCATGAAAACAAAAATGTTAAAGCCATAAAATGCAGGCCAAAAACCTTGGTGTTTGAGTGGTTTTGAGTGTGTATTTTTCTTTTGTTAAACAGTTGTTTCATGAAAGTAAATGCTGTTCTATCCCCTGTTTTCGAAGTTTAGCTTTGCTGGAGAATATGTGAAATCCTGATGTGGATCAGGATCAGCTGTATTAATGCAACAATAAACATGGTCTTGCCACTTTCGGACAGTGTTATGCAGACTTTTGGTGAGTCATCTCTCATGTAACAATGGAGGGAAGAGTAATTCTTTCCAGCGAAAAAAGTGAAATTCTGTGGTTGGAATAGTGCAATTCATGAGAATTTAGCTCTTGTTTTGTGGAAATCAGTAGAATCCAGAGGAGAAATAAAGAGTTGTTCTTAGTGTAGCTAGCTTTCTGTGGAAACATTTAGGACAGGAATGGATGACTCAGTGATTGGTGGAGGATTAGTGGTCATGAGCTGTAGCATCCTAAATCCCCTTGCAGATGATCCTATTTAGATTTTGAATATGCTTTAATTTGTGCTCATTAGCTTCACATAGTTAATTGGGTCTTTCCTGAACATCACTGCATAAACAAGTCCAGATGTTCTTTCAAAAGATCATGAGAAAATTTCTTTTAGAAGACCCCGAGAAATTCTTTATAGTCCTTGACGTGTTTGACACTATTATGCTGCAGTCATCCAGTGCCCACATTAACCAGTCTTAATGACCAACGCAAAATGAGGCAATTTCAAATAACAGTTTTGGCTATAACAAACACCTTGTGTTACTCTCTATACATTTGTGAAACCTCTGTCCTTAATATTTCATTTTCTCTTGTTTTTCCTGTTGTTTTGCAGTACTGACTGAGTTAATGCATAACCAAGCATTATGAATTGTATGTTTTGGTGTATATTTTGGGGAGAAAAGATGATTTTGGTAGTATTATTGAAAGGACAATAGGTCCCAAACTTGCTGCCCACTGATTCTAAATGTTGATCATATGTCAGAAGTCAGACAAAGAGGGAGGCAAAACAAGTCAAACAGAAGAAAGCAGCTTCAGTATAGACATCAAATCAACACTTGAAATCAACACTGACACTGTTGTTTGCAGAATATTTCAGGTCTCCTTACTGAGATGCAACCCAGCATGGGCTTAGGTACTCATTCAAACAGCATTTCACTTATTCTGAGCCTTTTTGACAGCTCTGCACAGAGAAATAAGACCAGAGCAGTTCACAGATTTAAAAAAAAAAAAACAAAAAAACAAAAAAACCCACATCTATAAGGCTTGCTGTGGCAAGCACAGGGATGGCAAGTAAACAAATACAGACATGAACCCTTTTGCCCTTACTTGAAATGGCTGTCAGAGCCTGGCTTTGGCCAGAAGCTGTCTGCTGCCAAGCAATGCTGCTGCCAGGTGGTCCTCAGTCAAATACAGCATTCTGTTGATGCAGTTACAGGGCTTTGTATTGGAGCTTGCTGCTGACAGTGTTTACTGAAGTTAATATGATTGTTCTGTGATATTCCCTTACCATAGTGGCTCTGCAAACAGCCCCAGCATGCTGGGAAATGGGGATAACACAATCAAAATTTGAGCAGGCTTTTGATACAGAATTGTTCCAGCATGAGGCCAGATAATATCAAGGCTGTTGTGTAAATCAAGCTGTTACACAACTTAGGTATTTTTCTAATATTTGTTAATTAAGGGGAGCAGGTTCTCTGTATTGCTTTTGGCAATGACTTCATGGCACAGTCTTTTCCTTGAGTGTAGGATGCAGGGACTTTCATAAATCCCATCACTGATGATTTGCACAAAATGTTTGCTTGAAATGGTTTAATAAGTTGTAGCTTGGCTTATTAGTCAGCTCCATGCTGGAAGTACTGAGTATGTGGTTCCTCATCTTCCCATGTTTCTTAAGAATGCCAAGGGTCATTTACCTAGCTCAAGTTTTGTTGAAAATGTTAAATTTAATTTTCTGTAGAAGAAATGTTGTCTTTAACATCAAGCAAACTATAGTTTTGGTCAAAAAATAAAGCAGATAAAAATTAGTCAAGCATTGAGGAAAGAGCAACTACACCTTTAGGTTTTTTTAATTTTAATTTTTTTTTAATGCATCTAAATTTAAGTCACTCATTCTAGCAATAGCTGTTTAGAAGGAAAGGTTGCCAAGATGATAATCATTGTTTGTATAAATGTGAAATGATGTTCTTTAGCCCTAAAATAAAAGCCAAGTTCAAGGCTTCAAAGCCCAGGGTTTTACTGGGAAAATACCCCAGCTATTCCTCTGGGCTTCCTGGAGAGCTGAAACCATAATGGGCTAAGTGGATAGAAGATTTACCACTACAGTTTCTTAAAGTTATTGACTTTTTTAAATAGAAAATATAACTGTCCCTTGCTCCCAGCAGATGACAACACAGAAAGAAATCCCAGTATTCACACAGGGATTGAATGTGAGAATTAACATGTGTGAAAGAAACAAAAAGACTTGGATATTACCTTTTTTCCTGTATACTCCCAGTATTTATCAGACAGGTTATTTTCAGCAGTCAGAAATAAAGACTAAGGGGTGCATAATTAAGACTTGGTCTTAAAGAACAGAATGTTACCTCAGCAAAGGGGGTTATGCTTAAAAGAATGAAGCTCATTTCATTCCTATGACTGTATCCAGTGGGATGCTGAACTGTAGAGACACAGTCAAAACAAAACAAAATCTCATAGTACCTTGCAATGAATTTTTTAGAAGAGCTGCCAAAATAAAGGCCAGATTAAGCAAAGAAAAAAATATAAAGATATCTGGGAAAAAAAAAAAAAAGTGAAATAAGATGGTTAATATGAAGAGTAAACAACCTGGAATTGTAAACTGCTAGATTAATGTAAGGACTTCATAAATGTTGTGATGAAAAGCAGCAAGCTCTTTCTGCTCTGTAAACAAGCAGTAAGAGTTTAACTCTGAATCAAAAACACATTAGGAAGATTGATTTAGATAAAGACAAATGTCATCACTGTTGTGACAGAAAAGTTACTAGACACTCTGCAAAGCATTTCAGTGAGACAGAGAAAAGTTATCTATAATCAGAGAGAAAGGTGGCTACAAATGGGCTGAGTTCGCAGAGTGAAGACGGTGAGAAATGCACGAAGATTGAAGAATATGTACAGTGTACAGGAAAAGAGAAGGGGGGAAGATTCCTTGATTCCCCCAGGATTATGATCCTGGGAATGGGAAATGTGAGATGGGCAGTCAAAGTTATTAGAAACAGTAGTACTAAAAGGTGTTGCTGAAATTCTTAGAGATACTAAAGAGAAAAAAGACAAGTGATTACTAAATTCAGTAGCAAAGCTCTCACAAAAACTATTAGGGTCAGGTCAGAATTTGGGGACAGAAAAGGAATGGAACAGGAGGCAAATGGCAAGGATGCCAAGAAGAGGAATACCAAGACACAACTGGGGTATCAAGTGAGTAAAAGGCTGAATTGCTGCTAGCAGCTTATGCCTTCTGTGTCTGAAGGCAGCACATCCTGTTTGATCAAACCATGACGTAGAAAGATTTTTGCCTGGTCAAGATATCTTTTAATGTCTTGTGAGCTTACAGGATCTTATATATGAATCATTTTTCAAAAAAAATTCAAGTAATTTTGATATATTTCTGTGAAGTTGAGATAGATATATATATATGTATATATGTATATATATATATAACTTTGCTATGAAGTTAAAGATCTATGCAGAATTATTCTGCTTGTTCTCATGAAAAACATGCATATTCCAAATAGAAAGCTGTTATTACCATTATCAGTTGGATGTTTTAAAGCCACATTATTATTTCATAGTCAGGAAAATATTTTAGTGATTAATTGTGGTTGTCTTTGCTAGGGAACACCTCGTTCTGTCAGATACTCCCTTTCTAGCAGTGGAAAGGACTGCAAACCCTTTCACATCCCAAATGGGCATATGGCTGGCTTGTGTGTTTTCCAGTAACTCTTTTGGGAATTCAGCTTCTTGCTTCAGACTTTCCCTTTTGATGTAATGGGTTGTCTGCAATGTGGTAACTGCATTGAATTTCTTTTTTTCTTTTTTTTTTTTTTTAACGAACACATTTTTCAAAAATTTCTTGAAAGCACATTGTAATTGTGCAGTTACTGTAGGGGATGCATTCTCCAAGAAACAAAGCCAAAGGATCATAGAGGAAAAAAATATAATTTAAATATTTGTGGAGATTTGAGTTGTTTGTGTGTCTCAGATTTTTGTCCATTCCTCAGAATGGACATTGCAGTATTTTTTCCAGAATGATATTGTTCACTTACATATTCTCAGTTACATGAATCCTTGCTGTGAGTTCTTCAGGATGGTATTGTAATTTTACCTTTTGTATTCTGCCTGTGCCAGCAGCAACTTTTACTCATGTAGGCTTCTGCAGTTATTTTTTTTTTCTCTTTAAAGATCTCAGAATATAGTATAACATTATCCAGTCTCCTATGTCATCACCCTCTTTTTCTTCTTCTAAGACCTGTACTTGTACATTTTCAAGCTACAGCAACAGGGTCCTAACAAATGACCTGGACTCCTAAATATGAACAAAGTTAGAGAGGAAAATGTGTATGTTTGAGTTTCCCTTCTAAATGAAGATGTAATTAATTTTTATTCCTATTTTTAAACATCCAGTTTTCAAAATAAGTGAATTTTGAACTTTTCTGAATTTTGAAAATCTTGAGGGATTAAATATAAATTTAAGAATAAAGCCACTTTATGCCCAAAAAAATTCTGTTCCTCATAAGCCACAAAATCTGCATGCCTACATGAAATGCACAAATAGATTTTGTCTGTTTCTTCACTGGGCTGGGCATTGGACCATAGGAGAAGGTATTTGTATTCATCAGAATGGACTTGATGCTCCACCCACCACACAGAGTAGTGGTCAAGAAGAGGTCATGGGGTCCATCTCTGTTGATTATAATCTGCTGGTTATGATTTACCTAAACGGAATCTGGCCCAATAATTGCAGGTCTGCAGAATTTCATCACCATGCAAATTATAAGCATAACTAATTGACAAAGAGATTTCTTAGGTGTGATTTCTTATGGTCGACTACAACGAGCAGATTTAAGCATGTGCTGATATCCATTACAGATATGTTTAAAACAGGAGAATTTAACTTTTTTTCCCTCTGATGTTCTTGTATAATGGAGAGGTCGTTGACAACTGGTGCAGCTTCAGCCTTTCTGACTGTTTTGTGCAGACACCAAATGGTGGTGGTCAAGTAATGCCTGAGAACACAGTGGGAGGATGGAACACCTTTGCAGGACATGCCTAGGGTGGGATTTGGCACAGTGGATGACTTTCATCCATAAGAACAGCCTGTGCAGAGAGGACACTCACCAATTAATCAGCTGGCTGCATTTTTAAACATGTTCTGAATCTCAGAAGACTGTTTTGTGAACCTCTTGTTTCAAGCCACTACAAATTTGCCAAAACCAGTAAATACTTGCCTGAGGCCTTAGGATTTATGCCTGTGGGATTAAGCACAGGCTTTGTAGTCAAGCAGTTCCTAAGCAGTGGCACAAAATATTACAAAGGATGTGTTGGCAAGGTGCTTGCAGCTAGTACAACGTTGTCTTCCTTTTAATGTGAGTACACTGAGTACAGCCATCACCCCCCCACAGAGATCTTTGCTGATGGCCCTGCCCTCTCCTGGTTCCCTGAATTACAGGGAATTGTTCCTCTGGGGAGCCATTCCATGGTGAGTCAGCAGCAGCAATGAAAGCAGCTGGATTTTGTGTTTCAGATGCAAGGGGCTACAGTGGTTCTCATCAGGAGCATATAGAGAGAGGCACCTAAAGTGTTGTTAGTTATTGGGACTTAAATTTAGTATGGTTTAATTGAAAAGGTTATGTTAGAGTTTTAAAAAAATACAGCTTCCTTCATACTGGCTGGTCAGTCAGATGGAGTGATGGTTTTCTAATGAGTCAGTCAGTGAAAAGAAAATCTCTGAAACCCCTTAATGTAGTTTTTAATCAAAGGCCAAAGCAAATTCTCCTTCTTTGAGGAGCCATTCTGTCAAAAAAAACGTCACTTGTATGTACATATAAAATATTTTACTACTATATCTGGCATGGGTGGACAAAGTGAGCTTCAACTTTCTTTTTCACCTACCTCTAAAATGTATAGCGTAGTTATATAAACCTCATCTGTAGAATAAAATCAAAACCTGTCTGAAAATAACATTTCTCAAAGGAAAAACTTGTCTCACTGTAACACCTCATGTCAAAAAATACTGACAAATATTCCTTAAAAGCACCCAGAGGCAGGGAAATTTTTTTTTTTAATTTTGCATACTACTCATGCAATTTAAAAAAGGCTATTTAAGTATGGGTCATTTAAAATTGTACTCAAATATAGTAGTTTATAAGAATGACAAATCTAATCATAGTATTTCTACAGAACAATCATGTATTTAATCACTAAAAAAGAAAGCTTTCCAGAAAAATATAGAGGGAGATGTCAGAAGTAGAAAAGGTGTGTTATGGAAACAGGAAGAAGCTTAAACAATTTACACACCTCTGTGCCCTCAGCCACCACAGTGGCTGAGCAATACTATTTATTTACGCTTTTCACCCCAGCAGTGGCTGAAGTTTTATCTCCTGACAATGCCTAAGGTGAATTCTGTGTACCTATGGGTACTCATGCAGCCTGTCCATGCCTGCATATGACACCTGTGTCCCAAAATGAGGGAAGCCTTAATTTGATGCTGTGTACAAACAGAGCTGCAGGACGTGGTGGTTTTGCCTGACAAAATTTGCACTAAACAAATTTTGCAAAAGCAAAGCACGATTTTTTGACCAAGCAAAGGAAGTTATCTGGAATCAAGGTTTTACAGGCATCAGCCAAAGTGAGGAGAACTTTCCTTCTCTGTGATTGTGGTGGAAGATGAAGTGTTCTCAAGCCAGCTGCAGTGTACTAGGCCAGAGTCTTTGGATTAAAAAAAGTGTGCTGTGACCCAGGCAGAGTCATCATGCAGCTGATACAGAATAATAAGTCATTCCTAGGAACAGCTGCTACACCAAGCAAGGGTTCTAACCCTTCCAGTGTCAGTGAGCCCAATTAGGTCTTAATTAGTTAAAAGAGACCTTATTATCTCAGAAAACACAACATTTCTCCTGCATAGCAGGAGATTGCATTTACAGTGCAGATGGCTTTGCAGTTCCCAGAGGTTTGGTCACCAGTAAAGCTCTTGTCTCCCAAACTCAGACCTACTCCCAGCAGTGTGATCAGTGTAGTCCCACCAGTTTTGTATGTGTGCATATACTTTAAACAGTGTGTTTCACATTTCGGTAGTAGTGGAAACATAAAGTTTGCCAAGAGGAACAGTCAGTTTCCAATACATGTCCCCAGTACATGCCAGGCTAAATAAGGTCCTTGTGATGACGCAAAGCAATTGGCAGCAGGGACAGTCAGGTAAGCATTGCTGGTGCAGGGCAGATCTCTTCCTAGGCATGGAAATTGCAGTTTCATAGGACCCTTCATTGGCTGCAGATACAGCCAGTTCCTTTTATCTTCTCAGTCACACGCCTGTTATTAAATTATTGCCATCTGTTAGTTGGAAACTCCCTTTAGAAGCACAAAAGAGCCAACTACAGGGATATCTGGCTTAAAAGAATTCTGTTTTACCCTGCAGAGTGATTTTTCTCTCACATCAGCCTTGTGCCACAATATAAATGGTATGGTAATAGCAGTGGGAATTGTTCAGAAAGGTGTTATTTTTCAAACTTCTGAATCAAATGGCTGACATAATTCAAGTTTTCTGCAAAACAGTTCCATGACTGCTGCAAAGCATTCAGGAATGTTTTTTGATGTGTTTTTTTTCTTGGCTGGTTGATTGGTTGGTTGTTTTGGGGTTTTTGTGGTGTGCTGTGTGCGTGTGTGAAAATACAGGGAAAAAAGGAAAATTAAGTTCACGTCTTATGCAATTTGATCTTAAGGAGGTTGACAAGCAGCAGCTGCCACAAATTATATCTTTTACTCAAGCCAGCTTCAGCAACTGAAATGATCAGGTAGTTTAGAATATCTTGGCCAGGTAGCATTGACTTGTGTTTGCTGTCAAGCTTGACGAGAAAAATCTTGTATTGTGTCCTATGGGCTTTTTTATTAATTACTTTTAAAATACAAATAATACAGCGTTTGGATCAACTGTTCAGCTGTGTGGAATTACAGTGCTCCCTGACTATCAATATAGTCAAACATTGCATCCTTACCCATCTGTGGTCTCACTGCATACTGGGAAGGTCGCTGAGGGATTTACCTTGCATAAACCTGTGTTGAGGATGCTACATCCTGTCTCTGCACATGAATGGCCCCATTTTCAGGACAAACCAAACTGATGCATTGTAGGAATGAATGATTTCTTTCTCTCTCACTAAGAAAATTCTCAAGTGCTTCAAACATTCCTTCCCTTGCAATGTTCTGCGCAGTGGTAGTTGGTCATAGTAACTCTTATTTATAATTTTTAGTTACCATTTAGAGTATGATAGAGTATGTTTCTAGCCTTTTATTTAGGTCCAATATGAGATACAGTATAAATTACCTTAATTTTTTTTTCCATCTTCTACTGCTATATTTTTTGTTCTATTATGTTTTGCAAAAGATATTTTATTAACTATGGAGATGCTCCAGCTTTGAGAAGTGACTGAAAACTGATGTTCCATAGATGACGAGCCATTTTGACTTCCTATATATGAGGATAGGAAACTTTTTCCATTAATACAGTATTTAGTATTTTCTACTGAGTAAATGTCTTCTAACTTTAACTTTGTCATTTTTTCATTAATTTTTAATTCCTCTTCCCTTCCTGTGCATTTTCATCCAAAACTTTCTTCCCGTGATTCTCATCAAGTGTGACCTCATCAAGGCGTTGGAATTTCAGAATTTATCTATTCCTTTCTCCTAATGAATTCTCAAAAAAAAATTTCTAAGGTGGAGTCCCTTTTACTTAAGCAGCTTTATTTGACCCAGTTCTGTCTTTACCAATTTCTGTATTTCCTGAATGATCTCCATGACTTTTGAAACCTGGGCAGATATTATTTAGAAGAGCTAAATGAAGGTGTTTTAATATAACTATTATTAAAACAGTAAGGTTGGTTGCAGAAAACATACAAAGCTGAAATTGAGACGAAATTAAGCTCTTTTTCTGTCCCACTCCCTCCCCCCATTCATGCACTGCTCAATGGAAACACATTCTGGCAAAGACAAAAAAAGCTGTGGCTAAACAACATGAGTGGATGAGTCACTCAGAGAGAACTGGAAAGAAAAAAAGAAAAAAAAAACCCACAAGCCTCTGCTGCTTGATAAGAACAGAACTAGGTCCAGATGGTCTCTGGAAATCTTCCCATACTTTCCTGAAGAAGAGAACACAGAATCATCAAGGGCTATGCTTATGTTTTCAGTAGTTCACATTTCTTTGGTGCAACGGGACTTTCAAGCACATGGGAACCCTCTTCATCAAGCTTTGCACAGATTAAAATCAATCAGGCCATGCTGAGCACCATGTTGCTTGCAGAGGTGTTGATAACAGTTTCATAAGGATTATAACATATTATTTGGAATAGCAGCTTAATGGCTAATATGAATAACTGAAAATACAGGAGTGAAAGAACTTCATTTCCCTGACTTTGCAGAGACCAGTGCAACTCACAGCTCCGGTTGCAGAGGATCCCTATTGGGTCCTTGGACAGATTCCAGGACAGATGGAGCCTTTGGAGTAATGACAATGAAGCAAACACTCATAAGCATGCAGACTTAGTGTTTGAAATGCTTCTCTGTTCAACAAGCTTTGGTGGGTTTTCACAAGAAAAGTGAAATATGTTAGGCCATGTTCTGGCAAATTTCCACACTTTGTTCCTTAGTTTGGTGAAGTGAAAGGCTTTCAAAGAATAAGCATTACTCCTCTCCTTGCTTTGCTTCATTTTCAGAAGTGAAAGAAGGGTTTTGCCCAAGATTGTTCCTTATTATGTTTCCACTGTAGTGTGAGAAAGAGAATTAGGTCTTGGATGATTTCTACTTAAGTAGCTGTACAAACTTTCAAAAGTGAAACTGTGTGGTGACAACCACTGTGTGGTGCAAATGTGATCAAGATGATGTTACCAGTATGGTCTGAGGTGTGTGTGTTTGTGAGCCCATGTTCAGGGCAGTAGCTGTACTTCTGCATCAGAGTCATAAATGCATCGGGCTTTCCACTGCTACGTCATCAGGAGAATACCTTTGCTGTAAGGAGCTAAGGGTGTTCAAGAAACTATGCATTATATGGGTAATTTTAATTTATGTAAATTAAAGCTTCTGAGATGTTAGCTAATAATTAAAACTCTGTTAAACAAGACCCTTCAAGCTGAACTAGCAGCTCTCCTCAGCCATTGGCTGCTGTGGCCAGGCATCACTCACCACCTATTAATCAATCCATTGAAACTCAGTGCAAAGGTGATGCAGGCTGGAATATATTTTCAAACAATCATGTTAGGAAGCACCATTTTTTTACAGAATCCATTGTGTAAAAACAAGCGTAAATCAGCTTTGGAGTAGCTTAACCCAACAGGTTTGGGCCTGAAGTTCTCAGCTGAAACATTTGCAGATTGGTACAACAAAGTGATTAGGTGTGGGCCAGTATGAAGTAAAACTGCTGGCAGCTGCTCTTTGAATTATCCTACTTTGACTGTAAGCTGAAAACTGATATTGTAATTCACTCATATAGATCATCAGAAAAAAACAAGAATAAGCCCTAACTAAAGAAAGGAATGGATATGAGCACAGCTGCCTGCCCTGTTGTGCATTCACATCATGTTGTGGAGAGTTCCAGGCACTAACCTTTGACCACCACTTTTTCCTCACCACTCCCTGTGAGAGCTGCCCTCTCTTCAGCTGTGCAAAAGAAGCAGGCAGAACTGTGACCTGGGTGACACTGGATGAGGGTTTGCAGCAAACCCCTGGGTCACTCATGCATTTTGTCTTGGCACAGATGGGAGGAGTGCAGTTACTTCCCCAGAGCAGAGATCAGCCTGCAAATATTCTCCAGTGGTCAGCACAACTGGCTTCAGTTTGGCAAAGAGCTGCACAGCAATGCTGTGCATTGCTAGAACAGTTCTGGTGGATTTTTCTTTGACTTTAGTCAGGTCTCTCTTCAAAATGCAAAACAAATGTCATGCAGACACAGTCTGAAATGGGAGAAAATAGCTCCAGACAGCCCTTAGAAACTAAAGCATCAGTGTGGGGAGCACCACAGAGGGAAATGTGTTTTGAATTGGCCTTTAAACCTGACTTTAGCTGAGGGCATGGGGAGTTTGTTGTTGTTTTGTTTTAATTAGATAAAAGAGAAAATCTTAGGTTCAAAAGAGGCCTTTATTTTTAAAAAGCATGCTTGTTCTGTAAGGAGATCTGGAGGGAGAAAGAATTTGAAAAACTGTCCAAAAAATTAAATATACACTTCTGATGTACACTGAGTTAATTTTGCATGTTTATGTTGTTGGTGTTTGTAGATTGGAGATGCTTGACAAAGCTGACATTTAGGCATAAAGAGGTGGTTTTTTAACAAAAAAGTGACCTTCTACTGTAACACAGCTGCATGGATGAAAAATTAACTTGAATTAGCTTCTTTTCCAAATTAGTTTGATTTGTGCTTGTTTGGAAAGATTCTACCATGCTTCCTTGGAATTTTCACACCATTATGTGTGAAATGCTTCATGGAGTGAAATTTGTCAAAAGGATGACAGCAGGAGAAATGGACTCAACTTTTAAACTTCACAAGGTCAGCCAAACCCCAAAATTTGAAAAATCTTCTGTGGTAGTTCAAAGGATAAAATGGGTGCTACGGAAGTGTTGTGAGCATCCATAATCAATTATTTGATCCTGGGATGAAATCAAAAACTTCTGATTTTTGTAGCCTTTTAGAGCACTGGTTTGGGTTCTTTTAGTGGTAGTTGAATAATTATCAGAAAGTGATGGAAGGTTTGTCATTTGAGATATTTAAAGAATGAAAAAAAAAAAAAAAAGTTGGTTCAAATACTGCTGAGAATAATCCAGCCCTGAATTTGGCTTCCTCCAGCAGTCCATCAGTAACCATTAGTTCCCTGGTCAAGACAGAGTGCCTTTTGCATCCAGTGGCTGCTAGTAATAGCTTCCAAAAAGGAAGCATAAGATGCAGAAATTCATTCTTTACATAACTCAAATGCTGCTAAGAAACAGCACAGTGTCATTAAAGTTAATGGCGATTGCAAAATACCACAAGCAGCAAAAGCTTCTCTTGCTTAAAATCCTTTCTGCAGAGTTCTGTTACAACACATTATAAATTGTGGGAGCACTATTTATGGGATGCAGAACATATTAGGTTACGAAATAAAAATTAAAAACTATGAGTGACTTAAACAGAGTCATTTAGGTTTTATGTAGAGCTAGACATGGAGCACCCACAAGAGCTGTTTGTTTTGTGGATTGATGGTGCTTTACTCCCAGCTGACAGACAGCACAGGGCTGACCTCACACAGCCTCTTCACATGTAAAATGCAAGGGTTTGAAAGCTAGGTCAGTCTGACTCTTGGCTGCTGCGCTTCTACTCTTGTCCCAATTTCCAAGAAAGCCCTCCTCTGAGATTTCTCACAAGCTGGTTGCATGTTGAACTAAGTCAAGAAAGACTCATGCCTCGTCAGCAAGGATCTAGAGAGTTGAGAGGCAGCAGGACCATGCAGCCATGATCAGGACAGCCAGTCAAATGGATAAAGGTTCATGTTTTCTCTGTGTCTGTGTCAGCATAGCTCCTTGATCTTATATCACAATTAATCAGCTGTGCTTAAAAAAAACTAGAAATTTTCAACTGGTGATGATTAGCCATTTTTTCAGAACTATTTTATCAAAGCCATGCTCTGGCCATTCCTCCCTAAGCTAAAAGCAGCTGAAGTATTTTTGTGGTGAGGTCATTTCAGATATTAGACCATTAGGAATGTTACATTTCTCCAAAGGGCTGGTCTTACAAACACACATGTATTAGCATGATTCATATTAGCATTATACATAACTGCTGTGCAGGCATGAACCAAGGGAAAATGAGATGTTTACAAACCTCTATTCCCATTTTATTTGTTGTGGAATTTGTCCTTGGGACTCAGGCCTTCCTCCCCTCAGATAGTCCTCTTATTTTCTGCAGACATGTGGATATGAAGAAATCTTCTCATACTCACAGTCGCAAATCACTACCAAAAAAAAAAAAATTGCATAACAGTAATACAGTAATAATCACAGAGCATTAAATTTTTAGTCAGGAAACTGCAGTGTAACATTTTAGAGTCTAAGTGGTCTACAACTGCCTCAAATGGAAAGAGTGGGCCAAAAAAGCAATATGTGTGCAAAGAAAGAAATCTGAGTACTTTGGGAAAACCAATCTTGGTTGTAGCACTCAGATTCCTGTCACTAGGATCT
Organism: Certhia americana; assembly: GCA_018697195.1. NCBI lineage: Eukaryota > Metazoa > Chordata > Aves > Passeriformes > Certhiidae > Certhia > Certhia americana. The sequence goes on along the minus strand of CM031863.1, from coordinate 30,544,731 downwards.
TCAGAGCTCCAAAATAACAGTTGCTAACCATTAAGCCATTGCAGTGAGTCACCCTCTTCACTTCATGCCAAGACCAGTCTTGGTCCCTCTAATCACAAAAGCTTATGAGAATGCAGATAGTGATGCTTAGAAAGTAAGTGAAGGGAAAAAAAAATTAAATCCCAGCTCTCTACTGGGCAGCCTGAACCACATATAGCTCTACAAGTATAAGAAGCAACCATAAGCTGATAATATTAATAGATAGTAGGATATCCATGAGTAGATATCCAGAGTGCAAATATCTGCCTAATGGCTGGTGGGTTGGTTCTGTCCTACCTGGTGTGATTTCCATGGCTCTGATTAATCCTCTATAATTAAATGTAATATCCTACACTGATATGCTTCTCCAGCATGGCTATTTAGAATTTGGAAAAGAAAACCCAGCTCTACAGATGCTGGCGTGCCAGAGTTACATTTTTTATTTAAAAAATATCCAGCCTTTTTATTATCTTTGTTTTATTCTGGGTTGCTCTAGTTTTCTCTATTATAGTAAACAAACGGTGTTTATTTTTAAACAGCTATGAAAACAGATAAGTCCTAAAATAGGCAGAGCAAAACAAGGCTAAATGGGAATTCTTGTTTAATACAGTCATGCATTCTTATTCTTATTTTCCACTAGGGGCTGTTCCACAAAAGAGTTTAGGGTGAATAATTGTTCCTATTATTTCATGTTAATTGTAAAAATCTACTTTACTTGAAAGGTTTTTCTGTAAAACATTAATGCTATGAACAATGGCACTATTTTAAAAATGTAAAATTAGAAATATTTGGAATTATTTTGAGGGCGTAGATATGTTGAATAGTTATGCTTAAGTCCTGTGAGTTTTGGATGACTTAACATGATCTTAAAATGGGAAATGTACCTAAGTTTCTAATAAGACAAAGGAAGGCAGGAGGGGACATGGGAGGGGATGAAAATATCACAAAATGAAGCATCAATTTAGCAATATCTCAACCTGATAAGGAAATACTACTGTACCAGACATGCAGCTCTTCTGCAATATAAACATTTATCTCTCCATAGAAACTCAGTTTTTCTTTCTTTTACATCTAATCTACTGCTTCTCTGACACAATAATTTATTAATAGAAATGTATTGAAACATTTTCTCCAAGAAGAATATATCTTCTTATAAGTGAAATTATTTTTTTCCTAAAAAAGCCAATTTTTAGAGTATATAGTACTCTGCTAAGGTTAATGGAACCATTGGCCAGTGTGGGGTGATTGATTCTACCCTCATGTTGGAGTTTAGCTTTCAGTCATTTTATGTAAACATTGGATAAAATTTGTTTCAAAAATTCTATCAAGGACCCCAGTTTTTTGTTAGGTAAATTTGGAGACTATCAAGAATGCTTAATAAAATGAATAATAAAACAAAAAAAAAGAGACAGTCTTTTTTGCTTAATCATTAAAAAAATATCTTAGAATTCTTGAGAAAAACTATCTGCATGTCACATGGCAAAGCAGAAACACTGTTCAGAATTCATCTGCTTTTCTTTTAGAGATGAAAGTTCTCATGATCTACTGTGGAAGCAATCATAGTTTACAGAAAATTGTGTAGATAAATAGATATTCTTTGGATTTGGAGAAGAAAAAGTTCACTAAAGAAAAAAGAAAGCAATCACCAAGCTATTATGTGTGTTTTTTTCTTTTCACTAGGGGATCCAAACCTACTTTGCTTTGAATTTTTCTGGCAGGCCACCTAAGTCCTGTTCACACTTGTGGCAAGGAGATGTTTTACTCTGAAGTACAGGGAAACGAGGGCAAAAACACAACATGCAGATGGAAGCTTTGGCACAAATTTCAAATGAGGAGTGCACCGTAGTTTTCTATCAAATAAGAGTGTTTTGAAAGATTGAGAAGAGGGTGTAAATGTCAAACTTTAAAAATAAGAGAAGGGACATCTTGAATGTAGAAATTCTAATAATCTAAAACTAGGGGAGAAAAGGAATGGAATTTGCTCCTCTCCAGTCTCTATTGTTGGTTTCTGTGTAAAGTGTGTTTCTTGTGGACTCTGCTGTATATTCTTTGCTTTTCTAAACTGTTTCCTTAAAATTTAATTTTAACCTAAGGAGCATGG
>CM031863.1:30179484-30542512 GCA_018697195.1 Certhia americana | reverse complement strand
AAAAAAAAAAAAAAAAAAAAAAAAAAAAAAAAGAAAAAAAATACCAATTTGGAATAAGGAGAGTCCAGGTTAGAACATCAAGAGATTTTTTTAAAGAATTTCAGTGTCAATGAAGAAAAAAGTGGAATTTGATGGAAAATAAATTATTAAAAAATAAAAAAATCAATGAACCAACCTAAGAAAAGAAAGGCCTAAGCATGTGAACAGAAAGAAGACTGTCATCCAATGGAAAACAGATTTCTAAGGAGAGAAACTGTGATTTTGCCAGAGTAAATCCAAGCATGTTGTATTGCATCCCATCTGTTTATGCTGAAAGTAAAACCATGTAGTGCTCAGATTGCTATCACTAGGCTCTTCAGGGCTCCAAAATGACATTGCTGACCATTATGCCATTGCAGTGAGTCACCCTCTTCACTTCATACCTATCTCTAACTACTTTGGATTATTCAGATTTCTTTCTGAATGAGGGAAAACCCATCAGAAATTTAATTAGCTTTTATCTTAAAATAGTAAAGGTTTGCAATGCAGTCTGCAAAAGTATCAGGTTCTGAGTGTACAGTGTCTCTTTAATATGTCTGTCCATATGTTTTTGCAGTTTCTAAAAATTTTAAGCTGTGAGGCTCATTGAGATCAGACCCAAGATGAGTGTCAGGAGCTCAAGCTGCTTTCCCTTTGAGGTCTGCAGTTCTGGGAAAGGATATTCTGCAGTGAATATTACACCCTCTCCTTTCTCTCAGGTATCAATCTAACTGCCTGCTGTGTGAGTCCTTAGCCCAAATGATTCTCTGACAAAATTATTGATAAAACTTTTAGGTAAGGACTCTGTTTGAAAAATGCAGGTGTGTAATTCTGATGGCTTTAAGCAATTCTGTTGGATGATACTCCATAAACCACATTAGCTGAGTCAGTGTCTGCTTCACTTTTACATGGAAATTTAGATATACTCTATTGTACTTTGCAACTAATTGATTTTATTTTTCGTCTCTTCATTTAATATGTAAATTTCATTCTGATTTAATGCAGAGGAATCTGAAAGAATTGAATTTTCTTTCATCAAATTTCATGGTGTTTGGCATGACTGTACCAAATTTATTCACTCTCCTCCACAAAGTCAATGTAAAAGAGTATTGCAACTGATAAAATAAGAATTTTTTACATGTAACTAGGTTAAAAATAACATCATAGAGCCCAATGTCTTTAGTGTAAGTGGCAGGACAGACCCGTCTTTAGAGTGGCCACTGAAGGCAGTGGAAATATAACTGGCGTGAAATACAACTGGATAACCATAGTGGAGTTAAAACCAACATGTTTGGTTTGCTTGTTGCAATAGAAGAGAAGCAGTTGAAAGGATACCTGTGACTTTTAGTGGGTTGTTTAATGTTATTTTATTGCAGAGAATCCTCTGATATATTCACAAAAATAAAATTATTTTTCCATTATTTTTTGCATTTTTCCACTTTCTACTGTTAAACTTCTAATGCTCTAAGCATTCTAGAAACACGTGTAAAGATTGGTTATATATAGATAACTGAAAGTAGGCTATTAGTTATTTACTGTGCTAAATGAACAGGCAGTGTTCAAAATGGAAGTTGAGTATCCACTTCCATTCTGTTCAGCTATATATGCACAGTATGTAGGATGAGCTACTAATGGTTTTTTTGACATAGACAGTTTTCAATATGCTGAATTTATATTTTTTTTATTTGCTTCCCAAAATATCATTCTTAAAATTTCAGGAAAAAACATACTGATGGATGATAAACTTTTCACAGACTTTAACTGATCGTCTTGGAAGTAAATTACAGTTATCAAAACATTTACATACAGCACAACAAGAAACAAGGTTTGGAAGGAATTATATACAGTTGTATATAAACAAAGCTTTGGCAATGTCAAATCAAGAGGAGAGATTAATTTGATGGTTTGTTTTTCTGTAGCTGCTCTGCAAGAATTCTTTATTCTTTCCTTGGAAGCAAGTGACACCAGTAAGTATGGGAGATGGAAGTCAGAATAGTTGGAGTTCCCATCTGATACAGAATTTTTATTGTATGATGGAAGCTTATTTTTCCCTGGTTTTTTGTACCTTGAATATAGTGTTTAGCTGTGACCCAATATATAGTTTCTGCAAGAGTACAACAGGAGTGTGTTGTATCCTCATGAAAAATGAAAAGGCAACCCCTCACAAAATGGCAGAGGGTTACCACATTAGTCAAGTAAGTAAAAATTCAGAAATCTCAAGTTTGGTTAATTTTTATAATTAAAAATCTCCAAAGACCTTCCAGGACATCCAGACATCTGGAGTGACAGAGGATCCCCTACAGTTTATTACCAATCCATAGACTGATTAGTTGCAGAAGGAGAAGTAAACACAATCTAGGTTTGGAACTTCTGCCATCACTTGTTCATGTTTGCAGGAGCTGACTGCTGAGAGATAAACAGTCCTGAAGGAAAAAAAAAAAAAAAATTCTTTTTACTAGGCCTTATAGGTTAAACTTCAAAAGGTAACAGCATGCTTAACATTTGCTTGCAAGTCCATAAGGTTGGATTATAGGCTTATATTATAAAATATCAGCCAGGGAAGACGTTACATCAAATCTTTCATCTGAAAATAACCTTGAGTGTTGTGATGTTACACCTCAGTCTGTGAAAATGTAGCTCTTTTTTAATGATTTTTTCTTTTTTAATGATTTCAAAGATAGCACATTTTTAGCAAAGACTGATGGCTGATTTAGGCAGGTCATACCAATTATGGACCTTCTTCTTCAACTTCTCAATTTCTGAGTATTTAAATGAATTTTAAGATGCAAGTGGAGATGGGTTTGATAATCTGTTTGAGCTCCTGAGGGGCATTAGCACAGGGTTTTGCTGTACAGGATTTATTTTTCATACATTAAACTAGCTATGTGTGACCTAATTGCACAGATTACACTGTCTGCAGCTTGGACAGTCACGATGCTGAGCGTTATTCAAATATGTAAATTTAATGCAAAACCTTATGTCTTGAAGAGTTAATTTCCTTTTGCTTACTTAAGACAAAATGTAAGGACTTCATGCATTCAGTTTCAGCATCTTATGGATGACTATCTGTTTAGATAACCAGAACTGTTAAAATAGGCAGAGAAGAAAGGATAGAGTGCCTCTAAGTGAAAAGTGGCTCTTTAAAGATTTATTTTTTTTTAATAGTAGTAATAAATTCATTAAATGGCCTATTTTATTGTGAACCTTGGGGAATTTTTGTTGGGGGTTTGGTTATTTTATCCCTTTGTTTACATTTTTGAGCTGGGTTTAGGTAGGGTTAGGTTAGGAAGTTAAGTATATTGTTCACTGGCCTATAATTATGATGAAATATGGATTTGTAACTCAGGTGCTTCCCCACATCTGAGTTACTGTCTCTCCTAAATAGTATGGTATTATCATTTTCTTACGCACTTTCCACATCCTTGCGAATAGGATGAACCACTCAAATCCCTACTGGGATATAAAATTATTGATTCCTCCCTTTTGTGGCACATGCTATGCTTGAGAGGACTCGCAAAATCTTCAGCCTCCAGGTGTAAAGGACACTTGGTTAAATTCTGTCTTTCCCTCACCTGGATCACCTGAAGGGGCACATCTGGCACAATGTACACATTGCTCACATTTGTCTCTTCAGAACAGTTTTGAACAACCATTCAAATCTTTTAGCTTTCAGCAATTGTCCTTGGCATAAAGAGATTGAAAATCATTCCCCTTGATTTAAATGAAGTAACTTTGATACTTAGGCGGAAATGCTTGAACTCAGGGTTGCATTTCCTGTGACCTGAGTATAGCAGCTATTCAATAGTTACTGAGTCTGAGGGATGCCTGGTGTACTTCAGAGCACTTGACACTGAAACCAGAAAAGATCCCTATTTTGTCCTTCAGACCAGTAAAATTTATTGCTATAGTGTTTATGGAACTGTTCTGGGTCTCCATCCCTTCCTGAAATTCCATGAATCTGCACTGCTTGAAATAGAATGAAAATTGAGGTTTGTTTTAAATCATAGGGAAGCTTCCCATGGCACTGTACATACCTCAGAGGGAGCTCTGTGCACTCTAGGAGCCCCAATATGCTGGAGAGGGGGGAATACAATTTGGGGGCAGCTTAGAGTCAGATCTGTCACCTTCGGTAGAGGCAGGAGGTGCAGAGCAAGCCGCTGCTTTTGGGAGATGCAGCACAGCTAAAGCTGCCTCCAAATTCCATGCTGGATGTAGTGAGTGTCCTTCATACCACAAAGACTCTCAGACAGTCTTAACCATCTGAGGTGGTTGCTGCTTTAAGATGTTAGGCAGTACCTCGAGCCTTGAGGCTCAGGGAGCTTTAGCTAATGTCCAAAGAAGTGATCAGTCTCTCTGTGCCTTCTGGCACAGCTGTGCCTCACAATGCTCTCAGCTGTGCACATCTTAATGTTGGTGCTGGGTTCTGTAGTCTATCTTTTCCGTACTGTTTTGGAGTGTCATTATCAAACCCTGTTCCTTTTACGCCTTTCATTATAAGAATGTTGATCCTCATACTTGCAAGTGGAAGCACAGAAATGTTATAAAATTCACTGAAAGTGAATTATCTTATGTTACACACTGATGTCATGTTAGGCATAAATCTTCATGAATTAATTCATATTTTCCAACTTTATTTAAGATTTTTTACTTCAAGGAGACTTTGATTAAAGGCAGATTGAACCAAAGCCAAATAATAGCAGAGGGTAGGGGTGGTGTTTACTTTGACTTTAAGAGCTGAAGTTCCAGTTTTATCCAAAGCCCTGGCTGAAAATACCTTAAACCTCCTATATGATAGTTATGCTGTAGAAGTCACAAGGGGTAAAACAAACATTAGTAAACCCAGTATGCTGCTGGATATAAGGAATATTACCTAACAAACAAAGATTGATTTAGATTTTATATTTTATAATTTCACTACCAATTCTCCTCTTGTTTTTATTTTATCCATCATTATTATAAACCTTTGGCAAAAGACGCAAAAACCAAAAGAGTTTCCCACCCAGACTATTCCATGGTCTTGAGGCAAGGGAAAAGAAATAACGTTGTTGTTTGCACAATGATAGCAATGGCTGTGTGGGGTAACACACTTTTATCTCCAACACTATGATTAATATTTCACAGTACTCTTAGAAATACCTATAAACAGTATTATTAGGGTCTTTAAATGAGGTGCAGTTAGGTTAGGCATGCTGTGAAAACCATCTCTCTAGCCCTTAAAAAAAACCCTCAGTAATTTTCCATTCTTTTCCATCAAACATATTATGGACATGGAATTCTGTTCATCTAAATGTGCAGCTTGACTCATTGAACAAAACTAATGTAAATGAAATCTGAATTACATCTGCGTTGTGTTATAATGAATAACGTCTGCTTGCTAAGACACTGAGTCAAGGACCTAGTTCTGTGGAAGGAAAATATTTGTGTGTTGCACTGGAAAAGCTGACAGGCATACATCTGTGCGCTCTGCTTCACATGCTGAACACTAGGAATAATGCAAATTGTTGATTTGGCTAGGAGTAGGAAAGCCATGGTTCGAGAATCAGACCACTTTCTGTGTGACTAATTTTGAGAAGCAAATGCAAATTCTTGAGCACTTTTTTTTTTTTTTTTTCCCAATTCTGCTTATTTTGTCTTTCATATTTTGTATTACTTGCGGCATTAGCTTCAGTCTGGAATGTCTTAAGCAAAGTTCAACAAGTAAATCAACAGCTGTTTTCATCCAAGATAGATAACTGATTAGCAAAGCAGGATATGAAATAGGATATTTAATGTGGTCTGAATTTTTCATGTATGTACATGCAGCTTTAAATAAACACTTTAGCTTCCTGAACAAGCAACGTTTGTTGCAGAGTTTGAGAGGCTTGTGTGATTTGTATGAGGACTGTTCCAAACTCTCTAAATCTTTCTGATTTTGAATTTCACTGCAAGGTCAGCTCTGAATTTGAACAAATTTTAAGCATGACAATGGACTTTAGACTGTTCATGTGGTCCAGTTGCATAAGGCTATGGGAGTATGCACAAGACTTCTTTCAGAGCAATATGATAATAGCACACCAAAATATCTAAAATGTCATCTCATAAATTTGAGCTGCTCTATCCATTTTGTGTATTACATATGCCCATACATCAAATACTAGTTTTAAAACTGCAAGCACAGTTTAGAAGACATATTTTAAAAGCATGCAAAAATGTTGTAAACCTGTATGACCCTGTAACAGATGGGGATTTAATTCATTTTCCAGTGCTCAGGTTAAAAGATAAGAGTTTTGTTTGAAATAGAAAGGAAATACTTATTCATTATGAAGAGTTGCTCAGTACCTAGCCTGCTGCTTTCAGGAGGAGGCTGGAAGACTTTGGGGTACTGAGTTCTGCTGGATGGCAGGACCACAGGAGACTAAACCTTTATCATAGCAGCAAAACAGAAACAGCACCAGGGATGCTGCTCCTTCTCTTGGTGCTGTACTTTCCTCAAGTGTTGTTCTAATGACTGTGTTGATGGGTCAGGGTCATATGCCTCAGAATTTAAGAAATATCTTAATGAGCTTAGCACCCCAAGAAAGACCTGTGCAAAGGCAACCTTCTGAGGCAAAAGAACTCTATGGGATAAAAAAAAGAAAAAAAGACAGAGTGAAAGGTGCTGCCAGTTTTCACCTAGGAATCTTCTTGTTTGATATTATAGTTCCTTATGTACCTTATGCATTGCTTCCTTGCATGTCCAGAACTGCCTTTATCTGGATAGCTCAGAGCCTGTTTTTTACCCAGACTTGATTTTCCTCCAAGAACTAGACAGCTGAACAGCTAAAGACAAGGCAGCCCCAGTGCAGGGCATGCTCTAGGAGCACACATACACCACATTCTTGGGAAGCTGGGAACTTTAAAGTTGTAATAGTCACGGTGGCTTAAACAAGCTGAAAAGAGTTGCCTGCCACTATATGGAATATGCATGCAGGACTACACATACATTTTGTTGGGGAGCACTTTTGACTCTTGTTTGCACAGGTTTATTTTTAAAAACTCCAGGAAAGGCTCTAAGTGTTAGGTAGAGTGTTGAAGATGAGCTTTCCATTTCCTTATCAGCCTGAAAGTACTCATGCCTTTGTTTCCCCAGGGAGACACATTCACACTGGCTGCCTTGGGCTTCTTCAGTGTTTTTGTCTATATGCCAAAGGCTCCTGGTTGAGTTCTGCAGGAGTCTCCACAATTTTACCATTTGTGCAATTAGGAAGACACTTTTGCTGAGAGAATAATGTTCATTTGAATGAAATGTGTTTTTTTATTTGAATCCTCTCTTAATAGCAGATATGAAAAAGGAATGTGTATATCAGACATTTATAGAAAACATTAAATCACTGCAATGTTATCTTAAGTTATAGAAATGATAATTTAAGATAAAAGCACTAAAATTGTTAAGATCCACCCATCCAGCATTTCAAATGGCAATAGCCCAAATCAGTCTTAAAAAAAGATAGAGCTTTGCAACTAAATTTGGAGTACATAAAGCTTTAAAATAAATATAGATGTAATCCATATATATTGGAAAACAATTCCTTTTGAGGTGATGCTGCCATCCAAACTCAATCACACTTTCTTTGCTGCAGCACTCAAGCTCTTAGACAGATTTTGTTTTTACACTGTGGTGTTAGTCCAATATTGGCTTCATAGTTTCAATGGACACTAATTAAATCCAGTGAAATCTTTTATGAGTGTTTCAAGTAAAATTTATGTTAAAGCAAGGTGCAAAATTTCTAGGGCTATGTTTCCTACTGCAAGATACAAACAATTTCACAGAGAGGTTTTTTTTTACCCGGAGTGGCAGAAGTGACTTCTTGGTTCCTTTGTAGCTCATGCTACTTCATCTGACTTCCAGCATCAATTAATTTCCCTCAAACATTGCTATTTTTGTTTCGGGGGGGTTTTGTTAGTTTGGGGTTGCTTTGTTGTTGGACTTTTTTGTTGGTTCTTGATTTTTACCTGAATATTTTTATGTTCTGTTAGGTAAGTCAAGTTGTGAGAAAAGAAAAAAAACTAAAAACTTATTTTTATGCCTTAGCTTGAAAAAGATCTCTTCAGGGGCACACAAAAATAAAATTCTTGTCTCTTTTTCTAGAACTACACTGCTTTAAATCTGTTTGGGTTGGTCCATTATTTATTCCCCTTGAAATGCTGTATATTCTTTGCTTTTCTAAACTCTTTCCTTAAAATGAAGTCTCTCTGTGGAAAGTACACGTTTCAAAGCTGCTATGTGAGACACCGAGTCATTCTTTTAATAAATCAGAATTATTTCTAAGTTGTTTACATTTAAGTATGCCATAGTTTTCTACTTGGAACAAAAGTTAATTTTTCTAGGTTTAAGCGTAATTTAATATTACATAAGGGTTTATAATGTCAGATGTAAACCAGTCAAAACTACCATTTAATTTAGGCCATTGGCTACATTTCTTGGTGTTTCTAAGAATCTTGATTTCCTTCCCTCATCTGCACTTTTCTTCATTTCTTCTCTTTCTCTTGTCTATTTGCACAATATGATGTTTACAATTAAATTGTTTGTCCCAGTAGTTTTGTTCAACATCTTAGATTTTTGGCATGTATAGTCATGTATTAGGACACAGAGATCAAGCTTCTCTCTTATTTGGCTTCTCAAATGTGCCATAAAAGCCATTGCTTCCAGCACTTGAACAGATGCATGCATCTGTTCTGTATTAGCCTATCTTTTCTTGATAATTAGCTGAAAAATGAATAAAAGTACTTTGGTTCACATCCTTTCAGTATTTCACTCTTACTTGGGTGAATATTCAAATTTGATTGAATAACATCCTAAGTACTTTGAGCTTATATCCATTCAAACCCAATTTAAAATTTTCTCTGAGAATCTAACATGTTTGGTTGGGGTTATTTATAATATACACTAATAACTGTACTTTCAGTAGTCAGCCTTGCTTGGTATTACAGTGACACTTCGAAATGAGGCTTCTTGATTTATGAGGGGTCTAGGCAGGCTCTGTGAAATTCCTCTGAAACAAGATGGAAGATGACAAAGACAACACAATTAATTTAAAAATATGTGAGTGAAAATAGGTATCTGCAGCAAAAAAAGAAAAAAAAGTAGCCTGGAGTTCCATCACTTAGAATACCCGAAATAAATATCACACAATTTGTCTTAGCATTTCATATTTTTCTGCGTTCAGTCACCCCCACAACTGCCCAGTGTACGTCAGAAGCATGAGAGGAAACCAGGGTGAAGTTACAGCTGCTGCTTTGATGTGCTACCTTATGATGACTGTGTCAGATCTGATGTCACGAGGAAGTTTTGTTCTTCCATGTGAGTGGGAACAGAGTGGAAGAGGCAGATTTCAGCCTTCACAATGTCTTCCTGCTCAGCACCACTGTATTTTTCATTAAGTCTCTTTACTGCAAAGGAGAAGAAATCAACATCCTGGGTTTTATCTTCACACAGGCTACTGTGTTGCGAACTGAGAGACTTGGTTCTCTGCTTCACCATGAGCTGAGTCACAGAGATAAACATTCTCAGATTTGTATGGTGAGGAACTGAAATATAACACAAACGTGAATCCTGTGGCTTGTGTCTACCTCTACATGTGATTTCCCAGTCAGTGCAACTTTTATTGCCTTTTTTTCTATTCAAAGCAACCATTGCAGAAGTACAGGAAAGCTCTTACATCAGCCAAGTATAACCATCACCTCTATTCCCTGCTTTTTTCAGCCTTTCAAAGTTATTGTGACTGGATAAAGGCAGACACGTTTGGCCAAGCCACCTAAATGTAAAAACCACACTTTTACAGCACACAGTTGTAATCTGGCATTCTGAGTCTCTGTAACTTGTTGGCCAGATGGGAGCAAGACAGGAAGAGCAGCACTTGCAGAACAGCAGTCACCCAGGCCTGTGCCAGAGGGAGAGAGCTACTAGGGCATGAACCTTCAAAGTTTCACATGCAGAGTGCTCTGGGTATGGTCCAGAGCCAGAAGAAATGCAAGTACTCTTTGCTCAGTCAACAAGAGGCAAACTTCTTGTCTTGCACAGTAGCCCTTCCTGCTTCCAAGTGATCTGCACAGCACAATTCCTGAGAGACAGTGAAGAGTCAGTCAGGGTATCCATAAATGCTAGAATTTGTAGCATTCAGTCATGTATTTGGACCAACCAGGTGTTTGTTAATGGGATCTGTGCTACAGAGATCATGCGCAGTACAAGATTCTGATTATCTCTTGGCATTTTTTTTTCTCTCTCTAAAAATACAACCGTGATTTTTATTGCTCACTAATTTCTTACTTAAAATTATCAGACTCATAATGAGAAAACAGAAACACTCCTTGGTGATATTCCACTACAGGAGAAATGAAGTGCTCAAAGGAAATCCTTCGGAAGCCTTCTACCCTCTAAAATCATATGCAAGATGCTCAGGAATGTAAAAATGGTCAGGTCTTCAAAGGCAAATGTTTCTATTCTCTTTTCTCTCATTAGGACACACTGTCTGCATTAGAAGTAAGCAAGCCTGAAGAGTGGCCTTTAATAGTTTTATTTTGATTGGGGGGTTTTTAAGAAGAAATGAAAGACAAGGTTTCTTGAAGCATTATTTTGTCATTTAGGAAAGTGTTTTCCAAATTTATGACATAATGAATTATTTTCCTAAAATACCTTCTCTCTTTTTATACTACTTAAAATTATTGTGTATCATGGCATCGATCTCCCTTCCTTAAATACTTAAATATAGTATATAATTTAAGTATGAGCCAAATCTCTGCAAATGCTATCAAATATCTTGGGCTTTTCTAACTAACTTTTCAAGAAACACATTCTGATTTACTGCTTTGCTGGAAACACAGCAAGGAACAATAAGACTAGAATTTTTTTCAGATATGCCTTTTAACAAAAGTAATGAAGCCGAGGTATTGAAAGATTATTTGCAACATGGACCATCTCTCTTCGATAATTTTTTAAAGTTTAATTCTGAAAGATTTTTTTTGTTCATGTAACTGTCTTCTTATATACATAGCAACATTTCAGTAGGCATCAGATAAGACCAAAGTCTTACCTCACGAAGTATGACTTTGAGAAAATCTTGTTCTTTTTGGCATTTTTCATCCAAAAATTCAGTTGGAGAAGAATGAGAAGGGAAATTTTTGGGCCGTAGCACTGAAGTTTAATTCCAAAACTGAAAGGTCTCCCAGATGAATACAGCAAACCAGACAGCCCCGTAGACACGAACTCTGGCCCATAATCTGCAGATAAATCTGGTTGCACAGACAATTACCTCCACAGTCCAGTGATGTCAGTGGAAATCCATACAGGGGTAAGGATTTGTGGGCAGACGTTTGGCTCTGCTCAGGTTAGGGAAGCTGTTCAGGTATTCCATTTCTCTGTAAAGTGATACAGATTCTTGCTGCCATTCCATACTTTTACAGTAGACCATGATTCAGTTCAAGTCACTGAGAATTTCTGGCTGTCAGGCTCAGCTGGATGCTGCATTCATCCTTCACCATTGGCAAGTTAGCTCCATATCTTGGATAAGAGTGTGAGTAGAAATAAGATTACTTTTTTTTTCTTATCTTATTGTTATCCCTTTTTTCTTGCCACACAACAAAGCTTATTCAGTTTTGTTCTGTGTTTGGTCATGTGTGAGGATACATAAAAAAAGATGAAATTGGACTTCTAACAGAGTTTCATGGGACAGTTGACCCTTATATAACTACATCAAAACAACAATGCTGTAATTTTTGTATTTTCATGACAAAATTCAGTTCTTTCTGCCAGTTTATAAATGTCAAAGGCATCTTCTACACATACCTCCCTATAACCCAGTCATCACTTAACAAAATACAGAGGAAATGTGTTTTATTTATTTGTTCCACAACATCACTATTCCAAACTCAGATACATATTTTGTAAGTATGTTTAGTTCTGTTTCCTCCTATTGTCTTTACTTGCTTTCTCTTCTCCTGATGTCATATATGCTTGGCCAAAAAGTAACAGATGTCCCATTGATTACAAATGTAGAAGACTGACTTGCTGAAGTCTTCAGCAGAAAAAAGAAAAGTCTTCTGAATAGTTCAAACTTCCTAGGATCTTTTCCTTCACTCTATCTTTGCTTCTGTTTTCTTTCTTTAAACCCCTTTTTTGTTTTAAGTCATCTTTTTCTCCCTGTGTTCAGAAGACTCTTTTGAAAGCTTTTTCTCTCAGAAATCTAAGATAGTTTAGACTAACTTTTGATGGACCAAATGAAACGAAAGATTGCCTTAAATTTGGCCCATTTTGTTTGTATTTACTGAGTTCCATGGACAATATCCTAATTAGTTTTGTGGTTTTCAATGCAGAGTTTGCTAAGAACAAAGCACGTGACTGAGAGGAAGCTGTAGCATCTATGTCGATTGTTCTGCCTGACATTTTGATTAGGACAGGTTAAAACCCATTTAAAACCTGGTTCTTCCATTCTTCCAGTCCTAACACAGATGTTTAGAAGAATTATCAGTGTATATGCTCTGAGATACTACAGTAAGAATTATCAACATATCTACTTTGAGATACTACTGGGAAGGCATACTAAAAGTCAGTGTATGATGATGGTACTTCCAGCCTTTTCACTTTGGCCTCTAAGAAAACATAGAAGGATAGTGATGCTGCCAAGTTTCCCATTCATTATTAAATTTGAGTTCATTAATTTAAGCTGTTATCTAATTGCATGATAGCCAGGTAAGAAACATCCCACAGAAAATGAGGCTAATAGCTCATTATTTCTTGGAGCACCAGTGTTGTGGCTAGAGCTGCCCATATCACAGCCTTGCAGTTCTGCATAAATGAGGCTGTCAGGGCTCTTAGCCTCTCCAGTAGGCATTCCCCTGCTTTATTCATTTTAAGAAAAACTGACTTCTCTGATTTTTGGCCATCACTTTTCTCTGGCACATCTGAATTATTTTATAAGACACAAACCTTCCCACACTTCAGCTCACGTCTCTGGCAAGTCAGCAGTCCTTGTTCCTATGAAACCAGAATGTATGGATGGCAGCCATGTAGCTGACATAGTTTGATTTAAAAGACTGCAGTGGGAGAGAGCAAAGTAATGAGTCCTCCAAAACAGGAGGCTCTCGGAAGAAACTCTTGCTGCTGCACACGACTGACCTTTCTGTTAATTCCTTCTGGTCTCTGCTAATAGCATTTTGGCCTTCACAAAACTTATTTCCCAAAAACCTTGGACTGAATGGAGAGGAAAAACATTTTGTCTACTGTAGGCAAAATTTTCCCTCCAGGTAAATTCCCTTCTCAATTTGCCATTCAGAAATCCATACGGTTTTACCACCTTTTTGCTACAACTGTTTTTTCCTCTTTCAAGTGCTTACCAGACTGGAACACCAGAGGAAATCCTCAAGACTCTTAGACCATGTTTGCTGTGCATATTTATAAATAAAAATAAGGATAGTTATGAATTTATCAATTACAGTATGGAAAGATTCTTGGGAGTGTCCTGTGCAGAGGATTTCAATGATCTTTGTGGACCTCTTCCAATGCTGGATATTCCATGATTCTGTGATGGTTATTGCAGTCCTCTCCTTAGACTCCTTTCTAGTGTCATTGGAATACACACTGAAGAATAATAATAGCAATCTTTTTCTTTGCATGGAGATGTTCATATCCTAATAAACATTCAATTCAGAGTATTTAATTGAGAATATTGTTTTTAACCTAATAGGTTTTGTTAAATTTAGCCAAAACATGTTGCATGAAAATCCAGAAGGTACAGCTTTAGACCATATGTAGCACTTGTATGAAATTTTGTCCTGACTTAACTGGGATTATTCAGGTATTTAAGATTAAGTGCAAAAGCTTTGCTGAGCTAGGACCTTGTGTAAACATAATGTCATTCTTGCTTTTACAGAATTAAGGGGAAATATAGGAAAGCTAAACAAGACAAACTCAAGATATGTGCCACGTCCCTGGTATGTTAATCTGAAGAAAAGAGAAAAAAAATCAGATACGAGACCTGAGAAACTGAATTCAAGGTCAATGTGCGTAAAAATTATTCTCTTGAAAGATTACACAGAAAAATTTTTAGTGTAATGAAAACAGAGACATTTTTTGTTTCTTAGCAATGTTATATTCCTGTAGCTCATATAGAATAAATGTACAGTTGTGGGGTTTTTTTTTATTTTGACATTAAAATTAAGGCTGCCACTCTATCCTATGGAAATGGGCTCTTAATTTTTATGTAATCAATAATAATTTAGAAGTTTTCCTTTTGCAAGCAAACATCCTGTTTAAGACACTTGAAACTATGAAGTTGCTGTTATGACACCTTTCCTGCACAGGACTTCTGTATATTTTCTTTCCTGTAACATTTTTAGTAGCATAATTTTTATTTACAATTTCCATAGGCAAGGATCACATCTTCTGTAATCCATTAGACTCCCGTAGCATCTTTTCCTAGTTTCAGCCATAAAAAAATTCCTGTCTAGTTTTCCAGTTTTGAGGAAAATAAGCATTTACTGTAGACATTCTCAATAAAAAATGCAGGAGCATGGGTTTATGTAAACAAATTAACACTTTTGACAACCTTGGAAGAACAAGCAATTCTATAGCTACACACTTAGTGTTTAAGTTCCAATTAAGCAAATCCATGTGCCGACAGATATCTGTGCCTCATTATTCATTCAGCATTTTGAAATTCTTGTTCTTTCTGTATATATTAATTTCTAATTGGCCAAAAGTATAAAAATGCAGGTAAGATGGTGATGGCTGACTTTTTTGTGATAAATCATCTGTTAGAGGCTGGGATGATTCTCTACTCACTTAAAATTTTCCAATTTTTTGGCATTAAGTATCATTTTGCTGTTGAAGCCTCTCAGAAAACAACCACCTAATGCAACAGAGCCTGAAAGGGAGAACTGAGTTGAAACAGATAAGGTTTGTATCTGAGAAGTCCATATCTGTTTCTGAACACATTTTTTTAAA
This sequence comes from Certhia americana, assembly GCA_018697195.1. Lineage (NCBI taxonomy): Eukaryota > Metazoa > Chordata > Aves > Passeriformes > Certhiidae > Certhia > Certhia americana. The sequence continues at coordinate 30,527,538 of CM031863.1, read as the reverse complement.
GGATGCACTACAGCTGAGACAGTGCACAGACAGAAGGGATGATATGCCAGCTTTGTCCAGTATGAATGAAATTTGCTGAAGTTTTACCTCATGACTACACTGAAACTTAAATGTTGAGAAAGAAATGAAAAGAGAGAAAGTATTTCAAAAGAACAGAGTGAAAGAATTAGTTATATGATGTTAGAATACATATCTAGCAAAAGCTTTGTTTCTTGTTAGGTTTTATTCTCAGAAAATTATTGTTTATGTTTTGGTATAGTCTGCTGAATGTGTCAGCTGATTCCTTTGCAGCCCAGTTATTCCCAACAACCAAAACCAAACCAGTATATTTTGCAAAATAAAATATTCTGGACATTCTAGTGATAAGTATCCAAACTCCTTGTGTTTATGCAACATCTTCAAGCAGTCATGTGATCTTTAAAGTCATAGAGACTTGTATTATAATTTTTAAAGAATAATGAAATCCAACCCTCAAGAAAAAAAGCCACAAGGAACAGCTGAAAAAAATGCCATGATTCTGAAAAGAACAAGTTCAAGTATACTTTGCGTGAAATATCCTGTTACTTCTCTGCTTATTTCTTGCTCAGTTACTTTCAGTAAGTTCTAAGTTTATCTTAAAAGTCAGAGGATAATTCATGTTCCTGGCACAATGATCAATCTACTTTCCATAAAACAGTGACCACACATGCAACAAGCTGAACTCTTTTGGGGGAAAGATGGGAAGGGACGCATTCTGTTTTTCTCCAGGTCCATGTGTCTGAGCGCAGAGCAATTCCATGCCTGTGTCTCTCAGCTGGTAGAGGAGGTTTTGAGATCACTATTTGGTTAGAGAACAACAATTTGACCAATGCTCCCCAGCCTCAGAGGCAAATCCTGGAGAAAGACTTTGCATGGTTTAGGAAATAATGAAAAGAATGAAAGAAATAAATAAGGAATGGTTCTGTGCTGCCTTGAGCTAGAGGGCATTGAATTAAACTAGCAAGTGCCAATATCAAACTACACAAATGGATTATTTCTTCACACAATACAATGAAATTCAAAATGCCAAAGCCGTGGGCCTTGCCATGGGATGCTCTGAATGCTGTTTGTATAGGTTCACAATTTTCCCAGAGAACTTGCTTGCAAGGAAAATAAAAAAAAAAGAAAAAAAAATAAAAAAAAAAAAAAAAAAAAAAAAAAAAAAAGAAAAGAAAGAAAGCAAAATCCCATTTGGAAGAGATTAAAACAGAAACACTGCCTGTTGCAAATCCCTTAGCTGTAAATTGTTAGAAGCAGTTTTACTCTGGGAGAGTATCAGTTTGCAATTACCCTGCTCTAACACTCCTCCTGAGGAATCTGCTGTTGGTCACTGGTCAAACAAGAATTTGGGTCAAGAAGGGCCTTTAGTCTGATCCAGTACAGGGAAAATAATGTTCTTGATCTAAGTGATGCATAACATTTTGCAGCAAACTCCCTGACGCATGGTGGTTCATCAGTAAAAGGACAGTGTTAATTGAAGTAAATTATGTTTCTGACCATGTTAACACCTTCAGTGAAGGAAAGAATGTGGGGTGAGGAGTAGTGACCCAGCAGCCAGACTAATTAATGCAGTGTTAAATAACAACTGCTTGATGCTTCAGTAGAACCATCTCTTAACATAGTGCAATTATGTTCCTATAAACTGGACATAGCGCACCCCATATTTACAAAGATGTTCTGCATAGAAGAAATTTTCTCATCTGTGACTTAGATTCCTTTGTTTCATCATTAAATAAGGCCACATTGACAATGCTGATCCATGTGTTAGGCCTAAATAGCTATAAATATTCATTAATCAAGGTGTTTTTCCTTATAAATACCCAGGCATCTAGTATTGATGACTCATTTAAATTTACAAGTGGTAATAATCTCATTGGGCAACTCTAGGACTACATGAAAATACAAATAAATTATGAATAGTTATTATAACATAAAGCAGTCAATATGCAGTAAAATTCAGTCCCTCTCATTATTGAGTTCTTACAGCTCAAACCAAAGTCTCATGCCAGCAGATTATTTCAGGGAATAGTGGGAGGGAAACATGGAGGGAATAAAGGGAATTATTTATATGCTGTACAGCATAATGTAGTCAGTGTGTATCTATGATTTCAGGAATAAAACATGCACTGAGTTCATAGGTTTAGTAGGGCTTTATGCCCATCATGTTAATGGTGACAACGGCATGGTCAGAGTTTTTAAAATGTTGCTGTTACCTGTGCACTTAGGTAGGAATTGCATATAGTATGGTTTTTCACAATTATAGGAATTTGCAGAAGTCAAAATACGTAAAAAAACAGAAAAAACTGAAGTGTTTTCTCTTAGAGAAAGGAAGGGAGTAATTTTTAATGATGAATTTGTCTTCCGTGCAGATCACGAAGTAGTTTGCCTGCAGAGAAGCCAACAGCAGATGAAATCTGTAATGGAAACAGAGAGAGCAGGACACAGACCAAATAAATATGTACAGTATGTTATTTTTATTCATTCCAAAGTCTGTAATTCAGAAAATACTTTCATCCTGTTCTTTCAATTTACCAAATAGACCCAATTCATACCCTTTTTCTATGTGTACAAGACTAAAGAGCTAATGATGGCTTGCCTTATTTGCTTTCTTTGTTTCTAACAATTTCTTTGGTTAAATGGTGTGCAGTTAAGAATATGGAAACCTGCAATTTTCACAGTAGAGTAAGTGTGCTCCAAAAAGTAGTTGAGCTGATAGTCAGCTGATCATAGGCCTTGTGCCCTTTGTTTTCTGAGTTAGTTAAGAATCCTGTTCTACTTTTTTACTAATTAACTGATTTTGTAATTAACTACATTTTGGTTTAAAACTTTTTCTAATCTGCCTGAGGAGAAGACACCATATTGGCTATTTTTTGTTGTTTAAATCATGTCTGCATTTTAATATCAGGTCCATTTCCTTTGATCTTTAGATAAACCCTATGGCTATTTAGTACCAAATTGGGACAGCAGCTGTTTTTTAAGGCAATGGGTTTTGCAAAGTCTAACTTTCCCTTTGGGTTATATATTTTCTCCCATTGTCAAGTTGTCTTTTCAACTTCACCTCTGGTTTAGTGTTGTTTAATACCCACATGTACAGTAATCCTGCATGCAGTCAAGCATCATAAGTGAGACAAGGTATCTTCTTTCATTTTCTGGTACTTCTGATAGTCTGTTTAATGCTCTACAACATCACCCATTGGTTCATGTCTTTTTTATCCCATTATGGAGACTTGGTAAAAACAAGTGCCTGTGTAATTATTTGTAGCAATGCATATTTACTTTTAATTCCTGATTCCAGGACTTCAAACTGTTAGTATCTGTGTGGTTTTGTAAACAACATCCTAAGTGATCATAAATAAACACTGAGATTGTTTATGGTGTAAAAGATACATTTACTAAAATTTAAGTTTCCAAAGTCCCACTAGAATTCCTTGACAATCCTTGTGAAGAACTAGTCAAAGAAATTAACACAATTCAAGGAGTTATCTAACAAAGTTAAGTTGTAATTTTCTTTTTTCCTGGCTTCTACAACACAGAACTTTACAAAAGGTTCAGTACAAAATCTAATGCTACCCACGCTGTCAGGAAATACGTTTTCCCTTAGGTAGCATCCCACATCCCCTAAGAAAACATGTGGTCTAGGGCCTACAATCCTTTAAGACCACATCATGTTGCCTTAAATTCACCAAGAGCAGCCTTAATTTAACTGTTTGTATTTATAGGATACATGAGTTTGTAATGTAATCCTATTACTTTGAAACTCTGAATCTTGATTTCTCAATTAATATCTGATAGAAATCTTTCAAGTAATTTCGTTTCTTGCCAAACCAAGCAGCAGCAGCTGCTTCCTTCCTGGTATTGGGTGTGGAAGCCCCAGTACCCTCAGTCAGTATAGAGAGCACCTGCACACTGTGCACTGACATCCTCTGTAGCTGCTCACAGCTGCACAACAGCCCCATCTGACAACACTGCCTTCACAGAGGGATCTTCCAAAAATGAAAAAAAAAAAAAAACAAAGGAAAAGGAAACCATTCATTGTCTCTGGTGAAGATTGCTGTCCTTGCCAGCAGCACAGCTTGTAGGCTTTTTCTTTACAGTACTGGGGAGGGGAAAAGTACCACCTAGGAACTGTAAATAGCAATGCCTAGTAATGTATTCACTGCCTTTTTGTGAAACTATGTACAGAATGAACTCTAGCATACCCTAGCAGTTGTAGCTTTTTTTCTTGCCCAGCCTTTAAGGGCTGATCAGACTTCTGAGTGTTGTACCTTGGAGTACCATTATATTCAGTTCGTATTTCAAGTGCTGCATAAGCAGTATAAAGTGGAAGCAGATTTTAAGAATCCCATTTTAGCACATGGATGGAAATACTTATTAGGTTTGCTAAAAGCTGTCGTCAAAACAGCTGGTCCTCTGGTCTGGCCTGTCTGTAGAGAAGCTGCCTACTGCCCTGGATGCTGTCAAATACTGTGTCAACAGCTCACAAGCCTGCATGGAGAATTATTCTGCTCTTTTACAAAAATTTTTCATTTTCCAAGCAAACTCATCTTCAGTTGGCATTTTAATAAAAAAAGTTCTCTCTTGAGGATGCTCACAAAGTCTTGGAGACTTGGAGACTGGAAGTGGAAAGGGCTTTTTAGGTCATCGAGTTTCCACATCTGACAGTGCATGATTGTGTACTGCGTTGCAGTTTTAAATTCTCTTTCTTCTGCCTTTTTGTGCCATGTACAAAGGGAAGCAGGACTTAACAGTTTAGTCAAAAAATTTGGTGGAGAAAGGCTCTCATTTTCAGATTCTGCATGCCTTGTTCACCTTTGTGGTGATAAAGACTTTATGATTTTGCATATTCTCCTTTAAGACTGAGAACACAACCGGCAATTTTGGCTTAAAATTACCTTGGAACTGAAAAAAAAGTGACTTTTGAAACTCATTCTTCAGTTGTTTATCAGATTCATTTACATCAGAACTTTCATAGTTTTATGTGTGGGAATAGAGTACAGGGTAAAATTGACAATTTGAATTGTTCAGAAGCACAAACTTTTATCTCTCTTTTGCTTTTTGGGGGTTTTTTTGGTTTTTTTTTTTTTTTAAGCAGAGCTCTGTTTTCATTGACAACATCCCCAGACTAAATCTTTTCTTGCCTTCCAGAAGTCAAACATTGTTATGCTGAGGCTCTATAGGCCATCTCCCATGCTATCTCACTCCTGGCTCAGCTCTTTCCCTGCACAGGGCCTGATGCTTCTCAGATTTTAATTGATTTACAGTTACTTTGTTCCTATCAGTGGAATCTTTATGAGATTCAGTCCTCAAAAGTAGGTTCCAAAACACCCTCCATCAATGTAGCAAGGTAAAAGGTAGTTAAGCATCCTCAGAAGATCTATCAGAACTACCATAAAAGCGATAGTTTGCTACTTAAAATCCTTTTGAGCATAAGGTTTCTGGAGAGCCAAAGATAAATGTCTCTTCGTGGTTGGATGTACATAGTAGGTCCAAAGTTTCTGTTGCTGTGCTCACAAAATCATAGAGGAAACACAAATGCTTTGATTTATTAACATCTGCATAGATTTCCAGGGCCTGCTCTTTTATCTTTTCTTCTTTCAAGGCACTTGCAAAGAAACTGACACTGTTCCGTTCCAAAACATAGAAAATGCTGTTAATTCTCTAAATAACTGTTCAGTCTCTCTTTGGAGATTCTGAGCAACAACTTCTTGTTTCAAGACTGAGGATATAAGACCTTAGAAACTGCACTTCTCTAAGTTTTGCTGTTTATACACCAAATCTATTTCCTTACACATGGCTACATATTGTGTCCTAATAACATTTTATCTTTTATTTCAGATCTCTTATTGAAAAATCCTTGGGAAAAAAAACAAAACCAAAAAAAATTATATGAAGTTACTGAAGTGAACACAATTTCTACACATGGTTAAAAAACACAGTAAGAGGATTAAGATATTTATGCTGAATTATACCTTGTACAAGGAAGTAATTGATTCTAACATACTTAAACACAGAATTTCCACAAATTGTTACATTGTCAATTGTCAATTTAGTTGCTTACAACCTCTCTTAACACTAAGTTCCAGCTTGCCTTGATTGTTAGGTTTTCATGAAGGCAAGTGAAATGGATTTGACAAGAACCAAGAAGTATTAATTTCAAAAAAAAAAACTTGTTTACCTTGAAAGATGTACCCAGATATCAGAAGACTTAGCTCAAATCATTCCATGAATCATGGAAGCAGTTTTGAACTTTGTTCTACTAATATATTGATTATAATGATAAAATTTTCTTATTTGAGAAAGGACATAAATTTAGAACACCTAATTGAACATTCTAGTCCTTTTTTTCTATTGGCTCCAGGGAAAGGGCCAAGAGCTCTTCTGGATGTGATTGCCTTAAAAAGAATACCCTATAACTGAAAAAAACCAAAACCCAACCACAAAGAAACCCAAAGTGATTCACACTGAAGCTGAAACATATGAAGCTTACTTAATAACATGTACTTATTGGTCATTATGATATCAAAAATTACTGACAGTTTATATGTTTTCTGGAACTAAGAAATCAACTGTTCATTTTTTCCCAGGCTTTTACACATCTCATTGCTATCTAATCTAACGTCCACAAACCCACTGTAAACACAGACTGATGGAAAGTAAACACTGAAGCCTCAGTATCAGATAAACAGAACATTGAAGATTCAAATTTTTCTCCACATAAATCTTCCCAACTTAATTTACAGCAAACTTTCCATATGTATCAATTTACATGGGACAATATAAACTTTACACTGTTTTCTTTCATGAAGACTACAGTTTTCATGACCATACTTTCTGTAGATGGGAATCTGGAAAGTAAAGGAGATGCTGTGTGCAATTACTTATTTATTAAAATATTTATTATTTAGTACAGAGGTCAGAAAGAAAATATTTTTCCCTTTTCCCAGAAAAAGAATAAAATTTATTTAAGGCCAAGGTTTTAACTCTTGTGAGAGCATTTATATGATAGCTTTAAAATTTTTGTGCTTCTCTGCCATTAAGACTTCCACAAAAGACAGGGAGTGTTAGTGGGAATTTTTGTAGACATGCAGAAAAAGTTCTGTCTCAACGTCCCTCCTTTGCTTCATTTTGCAGAAGCTAGGGGACAAAAAAAAGCCTAAAAAGTGTTTTTTAATGAGCTAGGGGAAGGTACTAGAAGGGAATTTGATAAATAATACTGAAGAGGAAGACAGTGGAATGTTTTGTGAGAAAAGAGATATTTGGCCAGTTGAGGATTATAGCATTAGCAAAGACCAAAGTGATGAAGTGTGAAACCAAAAACTGAGGAGTTATGAGTAACTTTATGTCCAGATACTACTATGGGTGCTTTAGGGAAAAAAATAATTTTTTTAAGCATAGTAAACAAGAGAATAATTTCCTACTTGCTATCACAGACAGAAAAAAAATTTGCAGGTGGGGTCTAGTCACCTGGATTTTTTTAGTTCACTCAGAAAGTTCTGCCAGCAATAATCTGCAATTTTCTACTTAGAAAAAAACAGGGATATATTTATTGAAAAGGCTGCAGGAAATGGTAGATTAATAATTATTACTTTTTTTTTTTTTTTTTCCCAAACCTGTTACATTTCTGCTTGAGTTAGCTGAACAAAAAATACAAAAAAAGACTGCTGGACATGGAAATAAAAGTGCAGGACAATGACTAGGACAGAGGTGTAGTCCAAAACTCAGTCCAAACTGGAAAAGACTGATGTGGCCAGGACCAAGGATCTGCAATCCAAACATTCCAGAGGAATGAGTGACATCTTTTCCAAACACTCCCCAACATAATTAGTCTTTAGTTTTGTGTGTTCTGATCATCAGAAGGGTTTCCAAAGCTGAGGATTCAAAAATATTTCCACCTAATGCAAATTCCTAACCTGCTTTCACCCTGATTTTAGTACTCAGTGACCAATTAACATTTTAATTTTAGATTTTCAAAGCAGCTTATGTCCATTTATTGTAGAGGACAAAGGTTCCTCCATGTTACTGCATAAGCCTATGTTTGCAGCACCTAAAATACCACTTTATCCAGGTGAGTTAGAATAATCCCTGTGTTTACACACATTGTTTGTGCTCCTGATAAATTTATTAATAAATATTGAAAAAACTGCACAACCTAGAAAAGGAATCACTGGGCAGTATGTAGTCAATTTATTTGCCATAAATTAAAAAAAAAAATAGAAAATCAAACCAGCTTTTAAATAAACATATATCCTTCAAGAAGATCACATGAAAGACATGCCAGAAATTTGCTTAGAGGGCTGGGTTGTTGAAAGGTTGGCAGACAGATCAATACCTCTCTGCTTCTACTGCAGCAATGTCTAAAGTGGTTGCTTATTTTGTGGGTGCTTCTTTTGCTTTTCAAATTCTCAGCCCTCAGTTCTGGGCTGTGACTCTGCCTGGGCCCTTTCCTTCCCCAAGTATACAGAGATTGGGGAAAGGAGAACTAGCAACTGTGAAAATAACTTGGATATCCAAATATGTTTTCCAAGGTGGTCATCTCATGAAATGGGCCAAATCTTGGGAAAGTAAGGATAGTTTATAATAAAATGAATTATAGAAAACCATATTTATTTCAAGTGTATTAGGTATAAAAATACTTTTAAAGCAGAATGGCAAGTTATACCTTAAAGAAATTGCACTTTTAAAAAAAGGATGGTTTGTGTCATTAGGATAAACAGAGTGAGATTTTGTTTTCAGATAAGGAATTATAAGTTCAGGTAGATGCAGATGAAGTTTTTTTTAAGTTCTGGTCCAAGACAATATGCTAAAACCACAAAATTATGTTAAAATGTTCACATGATCTGCAGAAAAGTATAACTGTTATTGCTCTGTGAAGTAAGAAAATAAGATTTGTCTGAAATTCAAATGTCATTTTATCATTTTGAAAATTAATGTAATTAAAAACTACTCATGATTTGTAAGGTCCTTTTATTAAGATAATTTTTTAAAGCTCAAAATTCACAAATCCCAAAGCTTCTTTATGTACTGAGTGGCAAAGGCTAAAGGTGAAGTGCATGAGGGTTTTTGTTGTAGGGTTTATCTCATTCCAGAGTGCATTCTGGAGCACAGATGGATCAGTCCATATATTAACTTATTTCAGGCAGAATACATTTTATTTATTAACGTGCCAAAATGTCTTGACTCCAGTTCAGTTCAATGGGTGGAGGTTGTCATGTGTAAAGAAAATATGCTGTTCTGTTGTTGCTGGCTTTGCCTCATGAGTTTGGAGGCAGCAGACAGGAGCAGAGCTCCTCCAGCCTGCTCCCACAAAGGCACTGATGGAGCAGAAAGCTCCAGGAGGGCTGGCAGGGCTGAGGGGTCAGCCTTTCTGCATTTCTGCTCTGTCCTTGTGTGATCTGATGTTCCGGTTTTCTCCATTCACAGACTCTGTGGCTCAAATGTTGACCTGCAAAGCTGCTTGGTCTGGTTCCTCCCAAACCCAAAGTTTCTCAGAATCCCAGCATCCCTTTTCCTGGTCACTCTAGTAATGCCCATCCTACACACCTTGAGAGTTCCTTCCTTCAGCAGCTGACACTCTATGAATTTTTAGTTACCTGTCATAACAGGTGATTGTTTTGGAGGTATAACATTAGTTCTGTTTGAAGGGAGACCAAAAATGCAGAGCTGCCCAGTTAACTCAACAGAGGTTAGATGGTAACCCATGGCAGACAAACACGCTCTCATAGAAATAGAGCTGGCTAAAGATAAAGATCATTGGTGAAAATATTAAAAGTATTTGTAATAATGTGCAAAGGAACAATTTACAACACTTCTTTTACAGTCTCACATGTGTGAAGACCATTTCACAGTACATCTGGCTTAGAATTGAGTGTCCTGTAAAAATTCAAACGTTTCTTACATCTGAAATTAATGTTAAAAAGCATGAAACTTGAGAAGTTAATTTAAATTTGACATAACTGTTAAAGGAAAACACAAAGTAAAAATACTGGAAAGTCTTTGGGACACGGTTTTCTGTTCATGCTACAAACACACTCTAGCAGTGAAATAGCAGCACACAAAGAAGCAGCAATTTAGCTGTCCTTAAATTTTTATTGTGCTAAGCAGTTTAGAAAAAAATTATTAGTGTGATGACTGTGAAAGTCAGAAATGTTAAAAGAGCAAGCAGCTTCTAGCTCTTGATTCCCTGAAGCTAGCTGAGAGCCTGCAGGGTCAGCCAAGGAGCCACTTGTGGAAGCAAAGTGTCCTGCTTGTGCCTTGCTGGCTGGCTCTGGGGCTGCTTCATGGCTCTCTGGGGACAGGGGTGAGGGCTTTGGAGAGCAGGCTCTTCAGCTGCCACAGGTCTGAATAGCTCCTCTTCTGTCTCACTGCTGGGGTTTTTCCTTTGGTCCAACTGGACTCCAGATGTTCCCAGTCTCTTAGTTAACCAAATGATGTATAAGTGGAATGAGGACAGGTCAGAAGCTCTAAAAAAGCAGAATGCAGCAAGTAAAAATGGCAGGCATATATACTATCCAGGAGCCTTGAGATCTGCAGGTGCTCACAGATTCCTCTTCTTGTAAATAACACAGTTTATATTGGGGTCATATTTCTACCTCATAGTAGCTTCTCTCTCCAGACAAATTGACAGCAATTTTTAAATTTTTTTTTTTTTTTTTTTTTTCCTTTGTGCTCATCAAGGCACAGTTCAGATGCATTTGAGCCTGGATTCCCAAGGAGATCAGGCCAGCCTAGACACAGTTAGACAAATTACTCTTGGGAAATCAAAAGTACTTCAATAATAAGGTATGTGGGAAGTGACTTTGTATTGGCCTGATACAGTTGTGATGTTCACATGATCTTTAACATATTCAAGTGTCTGACTTACGTGTTAATAACTAACATTGTTTCCCACACCCATTGCTGAATTAGTAGAAATAACTCTACAGTGCAAGAATTTCTTTCATGTGCCAGTTTTGCCTGGCGCTTTGACAGAAACAGAAAATAGAGAAAAAATCTGGTTTGTTTATGCTTTCTTTCCACTACTCAGTTCATTAAAAAGACCTTGGTTTGTCTATAAATATGTTTCCTATTTATCTTAACACTTGCATAATGAGCATCTATGTGTTTTGGAATTCTGATTTATTTTAAACAGAATCTTCAGTTTCCTTTCTGCTTGAAACTTATCAGAATGTCATACTTCAATACCAGTTCCAGAAAGAACCAGAAGCAGAAATTTCTGGAAAGGATTAATATTATTTTTCTTTCTCTTTGGAGGGATCACTAGCTCTGCATGAATAGATGAAAGATTCTTTCTCATTGTATTCCAAAATAGCAGAGCACTGGGTCCAAAGAAAAAGTAGTGCACATTGCTAAATTGATAACATTATAAGTTATTCAAGGTCAAAGTCTCTGAATTCTTATGGTTTGAATTATTTTCACTCTTTTCTTAGTAGAAATCACAGTCCAGTCTACTTGTGTACTTTCACAAGTACCACATTAAAAGCATCTTATAAATATTTAAGTATTGCTGCTGACAGCTTTGTAGTTTTTCAAAGACAATGATGAGGTGAATTTTCCTGATGGTCATTTGTTTGGAAACAGTGTTAAAATAAGGGTTTAAAGATGAACTCTGAAAAGACACCTCATTTGCAACTTTGAAAAGGTGTTTTTCAAAAATTAATTAAAAAGTCCCCATTCTCCCCCTCCTCCCATGTTTGAATATAGGAAATGTTTGATTCAAATATTTGTTGTTTTCTCACCTACATGACATTTTATTCTCAAGTTAATGAAAAAATAATATGACCAAAATCCATTGCTGAAATTTTGCATGCTCTGTGTTCATCCATCTTTATTAGAAGTCTAAGGTAAAATTCACAAATACACTAAAATGATGGCACCATAAATTCACCCTGAACACGCACACACTTTGTGTACTAGCTTTCTTTGTATCTCAATGTCATCTGCAATTAGCGATAGGGAAACTCAGGTTTTCCTACTACATAATTTGTGAGACTTTATTTTAAATGGAGGTCCTGACACTCAAAACTTTTTTGGTGATCACATGGCACCAGTTTTTAGTTCATACACCGTAAGTGTTGTAAATTCTCACCACATATATTGTGCTGCTTTCATTCTCTTGATGTTTGTAGAGGATGTGTGCCCTTGATTTTGTTGAAGAGCTTGTGAGAGCTAGCTGTGGCAGGAGGGGGGTATCTGCTGCAACAGCAGCTGCTTACGCAGAAAGCAGCTCTGACATTGAGGATAGTGAGGATCTATCCCACTGGAAGTTCATAAACCTCTCCATGATCTTCCTTCATCCTTAATTTTAACAACGGTATACCTCACACAGGCTTCTCACCGTTTTACAAAAGGAGTTAACTATTAAATATTACAAACTGTATCATGAGACAACCTCTTGCAACATGTAGCAAATTTGCTGCTCCTTTTGCCACTAAAGTTTCAAGGTGCTGCTGTGCCTTCCTGCACTGACACAGCATCCCTCAGAGCCAGGCACTGCTCAGCTCTGTGTGCAAAGGGTGTAGGTGAAGGAGCTGCAGGGCTATTCAAAAGGAAAGGATCTTTTATTCTCTGTTGCAATGTGGAACCAAGTAAATACTCTTTTCAGTAAGTTCTTCAGGCTTTGTAACCTACAGGCCTCCTGGTTTGTATCACACCCAGGCTAACATGCATGCACACACCTGTAGAAGGCTACTGTAAAACTTTATCCTGAGCTTTCCCCAGGCTAAAAACATGAGTACAGACACTGATGGAAAGCATCCTGCAATTTTTCTCTTTTTCTGTTGTTTACCTAGAGCAGTCATTGCAAACCATGAAAACAGAGGATTGCACTTATGGAGAAGAGCAGGCATAGGGTAGAAAGTCATTTATCATTCGTATTGGTAATTTTTGTATCAGTTAGTAAAATTGATAAGTTCCTTGGCATATTTTGTACTGCAATGCCCAATTTAACTTGAAACATGAACCTCAACAGCAGTGCAGCTCTCTGTAGCTTGTGCACATGCAGGATTTTAGAAATGTTAGCCATCATAAGAATATTGATTAAGTACATCCTCAAAAATTTGTTCTACTGTATTTAAGAAACTGATTTTTTTTCCTTCAGAAGTTCAGCCAAAAGTGTAGAAGATCTGAATCCGGGGATCTGCACTACCTGAACAGTGGCAGAGGACTAACCAATTTGCAGTGTAATGCTCCAGAATGTTTTACTGTTTCGTTCCCTGGTGGCACAATTTTGTTTCCAAATGTACCAAGAGTTTGATGGGAATGCCAGTTATATTTCTGAGGAATAATGAGTGTCATCTGGCTGTTGAGAATCAAGTTTGAACTACCTGAAAATCTGCATAAACTGTAATTCACTAAATGTGGCACTGGGTTGGGACCAGTGTTCATGCTTATTCTGCACATGTATTTATTTTCTATTTTTAGAATATAGTCTGTCATCCTTATGTTGTAGTTTCCCATTTGTTTAATGTGAGGATTGCACTTGATAAACTTCTCAGACCTCCATAGATGGTAAATGTGTAAAGGAGCTGTCATTTTGAAAATTCATTGCTCTTCCAAAGGAAAATCTTTTCTTTCTGAGTAGTTAAAATGGCCATAGGTGATACCTTGGGAGCTGGAAAATTCATGGTATACAGTGGTATAGTCCAAAATGGCAAAACATGGAGAGGCACAGGAAGGCAGCTTATGGGAAACACAGTACAATAACAACCCTGACCTCCTGGCCTCTAGAAATTAGGAAGTGCAATTCCTAAATCAAAACCAGCACCAGAAGTTATGGGAATAGAAACAGGCTTAGTTCTCTGTAATGCAAAAAACCTGAGATATCTGTCCCAACAGCTCACACCCATGTACGTGTCCGCTTGTTTCGTGCATTCCCAAGAGCTCTGTGTTCTGCTGGCCTGGGGAACGAGCAGGAGACAGTGGAGGAGGTGCAGGGTGGGTGGCAGAGGACTGGCAATCTTTCCATGCCAGTGGGATGCAGAGTTGCCCTGGAGAGGGGGGATTTGTGTAGTCCTCTCTTCCCACCAGGGGATCTCCTTGCAATCAAAACTCTGCTTCTCTCCTGTAATCCCAACTGAACTGGCTGAATGCTGCCACTGCTGTAAACATCAGAAAAGAGAAAGTCACTCACACCAGATCTCTAATCTTGGAATAAATACTAATCAGGCATAGAGGCATTCTCCAAGAGATTCTTTCTACTGCTCTTTCTTCTAATTTTCTGCGTGCAAGATTTCTCCAGTGGTGTGGGTTCTGGAACTTGACTGATCTCTAGCAAGAGTTTGGTGGAATATCCCTTTGAGGACAGGGTGAAGGTGGGATGGGTTATGTCTTCATTTAAGGCATACTCTCAATTATTTACTCTCAAAATCATGACTACAGTATTCTTCTGTAACCATAGTGCTGGGCTAATAGTGTTGTTTTTCATTGTAATCATGCCCACATATTCACTGTTCTGCCATATGAAAAAAAGGATGTTTAATACCATTCAAATAAGGATTTAATTAATTGGAGGAGGCACTTTTCTGAATTTTCCGTGTGTAAAAAATTATATGCTGAGCAAAATACATTCTTATATTAAGGAGTAAGAAGATTTCACACCTCAAAGCTGTTTATTGGAAAAAAAGTTATATTGTTCCAATTATAAAGCATATTTCTCCGATTATATTTACTTCTATTTTCCATGCGACATGATTTTTAGGAAAGGAGACAGAAAGCATTCCTTGCCTTTAAGAAACAAAGAGCAAGTGGATCTTGAATGAGGCATAGCAATTTTCTGATTCACAGAAAAGTTTGAATCCAAACTTAAATAAGGGTTTCAAGTAAAAAATTTAAAATAATTATGTTATTACCACTTTTCATGCCAAAGAGTCTGCAGAGATTAAAATGAATGAATGTGTGGTATTACCATTTGGTTTTCCAGATGATTCTTTCTAAGTACTGAACTTGTTTGTAACAACCTACTATAACTTGGTTGTTTCTACTTTGGGGCAGGGGTGGGTGTGGAGTTGTGGTATTTTTTTTACTAAGGGTACCTAAGAAAACTTTCCCACTCTTTCCTATCATAGCCCAGACAGGTCTACTGACTCTACTGACATATAGTTGATCTGTTTGAAGTAGGGTTTGGTGTTCTGTGCAATTAAGATAAAACTGGCAAACCCATACAGAGCTTAACCATAAAATCAGTTCAGATCAGTAGCATAGCTACATACCTATCTATATTTCTTTAATATCTCCTTTATATGCCATTATACTTGATGTTGTTGGTGTAGACTTTGAGACTCTTGATAGCAGGTGGTGATGTAATGCTCTTAGGATAGGATCCATCTTAAAAGGAAAGGTTTTTTAGAAGCTGCCTTTGAATACCAGAACAGATCAACCCATGTATCTAAATTAGGCTCTCAAGTTGCTGCTCCATTCATGACATGAATTCGTAAGTGGCACCACTTTCCAACAGCAGAGGTATGGTGGTTCTATGACAGGATACTGGAGTTAACAGCAGAGAAAACAATGGGTTGAGGTCACAGATCTGAAAAAATCCCATAAAATACACACAGAGAGAATCCTTGCAGTCAGCTCTCTGCAGGCTGCCCACCCAGCAGTGTAGGCAGCAGCAGGGCTGGCCCCAGTGTGGTACATTTCCCCTCTTTCCAGAAAAGCAGCAGAAGGCTGTTTCTCCTTTCTAGGAAATCAGTGTGCACTTTGAGACACGTGGAACACTTTCAGTGTAGAAGAGAACATCATACCTGCCTTGTACCATCAAAACTGGGCTGTCTCTGTTCCTGCAGAATGCTATTTCTTTTCTTTTTTAAACTGGGATTTCATTTTTTAGTGGAATGCTCTCATGCTGCAACAGTCTCTGACATTCTTGCACAACTCCAGTGGCCTTCATTTAAAAAAGGTTGGTATTTTTCCAAAATGTCAATCTTTTTTGCCTTGGTAATTTCTTTTGCTTCACAGCCCATTAATATTGAAGATATCAAGAGTTAAAACATTTAATCCTGTGTTCTGTTTTCTGTTTTTTCTAATGGATGAGTCATAGTGCGGATGGCCTTTTGTTATTCTTTAGTAAATTCAAACAAGAATATTTATCCTCTCATTAGAAAAAAAAATAAATCAACAAACACAAAAATGTGAAACAGTGATTTTTAAAAGATATTGGCCACATCTTACAGCTTTTTTTCTTTTTTTTCTTTTTAAAAGAGATGACCACCAAAAAGTGCTCCTAAAATTTGCTGGATTGCTATTGCTGAAGCCTGAAGTCAGGAACATTTTGGTGGTGAGGTCCCATAGGAACAAATGGCTGAAGTAAAATAAAATAAACCTGGGCACTTTTGGGAGCCACATGTGCTGTCTGGACCAACAGTGATTTGAGCAGAACCGACAAGTAGGAGTCATTTGCATGATGTAACTCCACTTTCTACACCAGTCCCAAGGTACAAAGGATGTCCTGGTTTTTACGATAAATCATTCTTGGACTGTTCTTCTGATGAATTTAACACATTTTTTGTTATTTAGAGGTATACCAAAATACTATTTCTTTTGTGCTTGTATAAAATTAAGCATATACACAAATTCAGAACCGAGTTCATTCTTAAATTTAAACATATTTTCTACCATCTTCTATTATTTTGATGTCCAACAACCACAAACTTCAGAGCACAAAAGCTTTCATGAGACACTGTCCTGACAGAAAGTCTTGTTAGCTGTTTCACTAAATACTTCCTTAGGTGCATAGCACTGTGCTGTTTCTTTAAGAACTGAAGACCTGGATTGGTTTTTGTTTTGTTTTTTTTTTTTCAGTTGCCCAATGGAAATCTGGATTGGAGACAAGAAGAAAGGATTCCATTCAAAATAATTTTGACACCTCGGTGGAAAGGAGGAGCATCCTCACAAAGGCATGGAGCCAATGTTCTGAATTAACAGATTCTGTCCCTGGGGACAGGAGGAGGTGGGTGTTCAGTACAGAGAAACCCCGCCCTAGCCATGGATGTCAAATTCCCCAGCATTTGGTACACCCAGGGGTCATTAAACTGGTTTGGCTTCTGTCCCTCCTGCTGGGAAGAGAAAATGCTGTGGGTGCTGTCTCTTCTTCACCCGTATGCAGTCATAATGTTGGCTCTGCCTTAAGAGCCTTCACAGCTGTGCTGTAACACAGTTCCCAACATGACTCAGATGAAGGATTTCATTTAATCTGCACAGGACTTTGGAAAAAAAAAAAAAAAAAAAGAGAATATTAGTTTGTGGAAACCTTGAGAATGTACAAAGCTGAAAAAAGAGCACATGTGCACAAGAGGCTGGGCCTCAAAACCTGATTTCCCATTGTGTTAGGATAAAATTTCAGTGAAAATGGAAAGATGGGAGAAGAATGAAACCATTTCATTGCTTTGGATGCCTTCATTCCAGTAATTGTCCATTAGGGCATCAATCATAATTTGCATTGCTTCTAGCTCACATGGTTTCTAGCTTCTAGAAATGGTTGAGATATTGACAAGTAACATACTTGTCGTTGTGTTTTGGGGTTTTCTTTGTTTAGTGGCTCTAGATTCAGTTTTTCTTGTAGTTTCCTTCCCCACTGTACTTTCTGTCACTATTTGCTCTATTCACAGTGCTTTATTTCTGTGAAACTCTGCACTCCTTTTAAAATTTGGAGATGTTTTACTATCATTAAAATCCACACAGAACAAAAAAAAAAAAAAAGCTGTCTTGTTGTTGGCATAGGAGTAACTGCAATGGCAAAATTCGAAGATTTGTTATTCAGATGAAGCTCTCAGAAACAAGGAATATTTACTAATTGATTCTACAGGACAGAACTTTGGGAACTTTTAAAGCAACACTTATATAATTTACTTACTTAAGGACTGACCTTTTGGCAAGGTGTACCAGAGGTCACCCGATATATGCGTAAAAGCAAGTCTCTCATTTGTCTTTCTTAGGTAGAATGTCACTAACCACAATACTCAAACAGGTACAAGGAATCCCAGATTGCATGAATATTCCAGCATCTGATGGAGAGGTAGTCAGCAGTTTTGATCTACACATCTTTTATGGTGTCTACTGTAGAGCACAAATACATTCAATAACTTATACAAGCAATTGTTTCAGGTTCCTCCATCAAAGGTGCACCAATTTTGACATGAGTACCTTTTCCAGTTTAGTCCAGATGCCAAGACATTGCATCCCTAGGAAGATGAGTATTAAACAAGAGCTATCTACTAAATAATGCAAAATTGCCTGCAGAACTCAAGAACCTGTTTTTAGGAGGGGCTGTTTCTGTGCAGAGGATGTTCAAGGAATGTTGCTCTGCCACAGCCTCCTTGGGCCATGAAAATAAAATGATGAATGCCGCTCAAAAGGAATTGACTTGTTACAGTAAGTGGTAATTGCCAGTAAGTTTTATATTACAGTTATAAAATCAATTCTACAACCACTGTTACGTGAAGGTAGTACTGATGGGGGATTTTAGTGTAGTTGAGCATTGCTGTGCATTGTTCTTTGAACCACAGAAAATACACTGCAGAACCCATGGAAAGGTTATTGATTTTATGGGATGTAATCACCAAGAGATATGGTTTATGCTTCTATACAGAATCCCCAGGATTTATTTCCATAAAAATTAAAGCACACATGTTGATACTCCCATGCCTGTGGCAAATAGTAGGTGTTATGGATAAATTTGGGTTCATAATCTAGCTATATAATAGCATAATATCTAACGTGTATAATCCAGAAGAGTTAGAATTTAAATTTTACTCAGACAAGGGTTGTAGTGTAAAAACTGAAGGCAAGCATTAGTGAAAATAAAAAAGTCATCAAGGGTGTTCTCTTTTTCAATGGTTAAATTTAAGAAATTTAGAGAAATGTTTATTGTGGTCAAACAGGCTAAAAATTTGCAGAACTCAATGTGAAAGTGTCTTTAAGACAAAGACTTAAATGATTTTTTTTCCTCAAAAAAAAGTAGCAAGTAGCAGTTATTAGGCTTCATGAAAATTAAACAATTGCTGTGAAAAAACACATAGACATTGTTGCAGAAAATTGACCTGCATGCAAACTTCATAACAGTTAATTCAGTTTAATTCTCTTTCTATAGCTGAGAATATTTTTTATCCAGGATTTGATCTGTTCATACATTTTTTATTGAAGAGAGACAAACAAATCCAGGTTCTTGATTTACTTCTTGTTCTATCTTATGTTCTGAGCATAACTCTAGAAGAGGAGAAAACCTTGTAGGTGTTTGCATAAAACTTTGAAGCCTGTTGTCTTATATTCCAGGATGGCTCAACAGGGGCTGGTTGTCTGTTTGTTGATTGCAGCTACTTGAATGCTGTAAATCAAATAAGCTAACCTGTTAAGTGATATCATCCTGCTGATAAAAACCAAACCTGCAGGAAATAGTTCTGCCAATGCAACAGAGACAGTATGGAATATTGGGACACTCAGGGAAAAAAAGTGGTGTGTAATTCCTTTGGAATGTATCAAGGCATTCATACCTTATAAACATTTAAGACACAGAAGAGACACTCAGGATATGTTAAAAGTGACATCAAATTATTTAAGACCTCTTCATACTTGCTTCAACCTACTCCACCTCAGGTGACCCCAGAAGAAGAGGGTGTTTCAGTTTAAGTGCAAATTTTTTTATTTTTTTTTTCAGACAAATAGGTTTTGAAATGAGATCCAATACCTACTAAATTAAACATCAGGCTGTTCTTATTTTGTGATGTATAAAGAGATACAGGCCCCTTGTTTGGATGACAGCTCATGAGACTCACAAATAATTGAGAGGAGGGAGAGTTCCTTGGGTCACTGTAATCTCAGCAACACTTGAGAACAAATGAATGAGCACTTTTGCAGGACATGACCTGGATCAGATAGATTGACTGAGAGCAGCAATTGTTTTGATCATTTTTTTAGCAGAGATGTCCACTGTGACAGCTTTCTGCATTTACTTTGGGGTCTCTTAGGGCTACATTCCCAGCAAAACTAGATTCATAACAAAACCTGCTCAAACCATCTGATTTGGTAAATAAGTTTGTGTTCTGATCTTATTCTCAGTAGAATTTTGTGTGGAAAAAAGAAAGAACTGTGTTGGAAAGGCATTAGTAATCTCAAGATTTCTTTTTTTTTTTTTTTTTTTTTTTGTCCTCGTTACCTTCTTGTTTGAGGAGCAAACAGACAAGAAAAATAATCTGCATTCCTTTCAAATGTTGTAATGACAGCATCAAACTGAATTACTTGAAAAGATTTAGTTGGAGAGATTGATGCTTATGATTTGCAATCTTGTTCTCCTCATAATTTTTTTAATGTTTGCTTTCTCCCCAGGTAAGACAAAATCACGTTGTGAGGTGGAAATGGTGAGAAAAGCACTGGAACAGAAGTGTGATTTTAAGTCCTTCCTTTCATTAACTCTGATTGCTCATCAGCAGAAATACCCAGGTTTGCTCCTTCGCTTCTGTGATTCTTTCAGTCTGTGCAGCTACATTTCTACTTACCTTTCATCTTTATTAGGGAGTACTAGGAATTAAAAATTCTCTTTGGGTTTTACCTAAATTGACTCCTAATTAACATGAAAAAAATGCTTTACCCCGGGGCCTTTGGCATGGGGCTGTTTTTTCACATGCATGTATGTCACATAGAGTGCACACTAATTGTTCATATACAGTGTCAGCATGCGTTTTGTATGCACATAAAAGTTCCAGATGTGCTGTGTATCTTGTTTAGTTGACTTTAGTCTTCTGTAAAGCCAAGAGAAATATTAATCATTCATTTACTGTTAGGGGATGGGTCTTCTTCTCATGTTTCAGTAAAGGGGGTGGAAAAGAAAAGTAAGCCAATTTTTTTCCTATTTAAGGCCAAAGCTGGGGAATGCTTGTGGCTGAGTTCTGTACATGGCCCGGTGCTGGAAGGGCAGGGAACAACCGATGTTGCTATTTTGAATAGATTTTTTTCTTCCCCCCCCCATTTTTATTTTTGCACAGAGAGTCTCATGTCTAATATTTAGACATGATGAGCTCTGTGCAAAAAGTAACTTTGCTCATTCTTGCCGTGTTTCAACCCTCAGTTATTTTGGCACAACAACTCGGTGAGTAATTCAAGCTTCTTATGATTTCATGTTTTTATTTTTATTTTCACCAATAATTTTAGTAGCTTCTAAGAAATGTGTGTGCACAAATCTCACCAGAACACTTTTCCTTCACTAATTCAGCAGTCAGATATTTAATGGTGAAGCTGAAAGCTACAGGGATTTGCAGTATCATCACAAAGTTTTCTCTTTGCTTTGCTTTCTTTAAAGTTAGAAGGACTGTACAGTGCTGTCTGCCCTGGCTGCATTTGTTCTTGTTCTTACTTGTTTTCCTGCTACCGACACCAGAGAGATTCTATAAGCTATTTCTTTTAACTCTTGGAATAAGATTTTAGCTGTTAGCTCCATGCTGCCTGGAAGCTCTTTGTCACAAGGAATAAGCTTTTCCTTCCAGCTATTTTATTTGGAGTTCTTCTTTGTACTTGTTTGTCTTACACTGGCAGTGTGGGGGTTTCTTTCAACAATTTGCGCACAGAAAAAAAAAAAAACCTTAAAATCCTGAATGGTTTTGTTGGAGGAGTTTTTAAAGAGTGATATATGAAAAAATGTCAGCTTACAGAATTTTTACTTTGGCATAGAACAGGAGGGCAAATTAATTCCCTCAGCTGCAATAGTTTGAATCAGGCATTGCAGGCTGTTTCAGCCCTTCACAAGACTGATTAGCAGTGGTATGTGGAAGTTCATGAGAGCGTGTGTGTGTGTGTGTGTGTGTGTGCATGTTTACAGAGAGCAAGAACACCAAAAACCAAGTGGACATGGAATTCAGAGGGGAGAGAAGTACTTTGTATACAGGAATTCAACCTAGAATGAAGATAAGTGTGGTATGAGTATTTAAGTTAAACAGATGACATTCCACAAGTACAGCTGACCTTTTTTGGATGTGCTCAGTTCCTGCTTGCCAGATACTGTAAACCAGACCTTCCTTAAGATAAAACACTTTTCTCTCCTGCAAATATGAAAGATCAGCAATTTATTTGTTCCTACCGAGAAGCAAGGAATAACCTTACAAATAACTCGATAAGCAAATAAGGAAAAGAAAGAAAATGTAGTGCTGCAAAGGAAAGCCAAATGCCTTTAAAATCACACCTTACAGTAACTACTCTGTAGGACACACATCGTGCAAACAATTACTTGAGCCAGTACATGGCAAACCCATCTGTCTCACCATACCTGGACAGGGACCTCTGCCGAGGGCGAGTGTGAGTCCACCAGGAGCAGCCTGTTGGCACTGGAACACTTGGAGCTCAGGAGGATTTGTGCATGAGCAAATCAGGCAACAGCCTTTGCAGCACCAGCCTCCCTCACCTAGAAAAGACAGGGGCTAAGCCTAAGTGTCTCTTAAAAAAAACTTCAACCAATGCATATAAGGATATTCTGTAGAGAGTAAAATGAATTTTCTGTGAACTGATCCTTTTCTGTTTCTTCTTTGCCGCATACAAACTCTCTATCCAATAATCCTCAGTAAAGATTATAAAATGCTGTGATTATAAAATTCGAGAAAGTGTGTGCTGTAAGTTTTATCTGCTTACAGCAGCAAACTCTTTCTCTCTCTCTCTCTCTCTATATATATATATATATATTGTTTATATTTAACACGCAGTAAGTCTTGTTTTCTATACCTTTGTCTATTGTCAGAGGTATAAGCACTAAGAGACCAACCAATGTAAAGAGAAGGAACATCAATTTTATTTCTCTCCATAAACGAACCCCTCCTGAGTGCCAGGTCTCTTTCCCTCACTCTAGTCTTATCCCTAGACATTTCTGAGGTGAAGCATATATATTTGACTCAATAAATGGTAAATTTTGGGTAGGAGAACAACACACAGATGAAGTGTGAATGAGTGTTCTCATTTCTCTGCCACATTCCTGTTTCATAGTGTTGTAACATTTCCTTACTGGGCTAACTTCCATACTACTTACAGGGATGAGGTTACACAGAGAGACTGATAAATCACTAGTTATCCCTTAAAAATTGGATTCTCTCCTCACTTTAGAATGTTTCTTTCCACACATTTGAATGTGCTTTTCCCACAGAAAATAATAATTGAAGGAGTTGATTGTTCGTATCACTAATTCATGTGCAGGGCAGGGAATGGACTGGGAAACCAAATTTTCCACAACTGAAAAGAGAATTTCCAGACATGCTGAAATGCTCTCTCTTGTCAAGAAAAATGTTTATATGGTTAGTATCAAATGTAAGTCAATATAAAATTTTCCTTGGGAAAGCCTGCCAGGAGACAAGACTTGGCAAGATATTAAGGAAACTGCTCAGTATACACTGAGTTTAGGGTAGTCAGATGTACCCCTGGGCTATGTGCTTCTTTGTCTTGCTGTAATAGTTTGGAGAATGGAGATTTGAGTACAGCCTCAGGCTAAATCTCTTCTAGAGCTCGGGTCTGGAAACTGTGCAGCAAGGAATATTCTGTGAGTTCCATGACCAAAAGCTGTGTGTCCTTGAAACCCACCGGGATGTTTTTAGCCTGGAGGTGAAATCCCCTTGACACAATCCAGGTTTTCTGATGCGTGTCAGGGCTTTCAAGCCCTGACCACGTCCAAGATAAGATGCCCACTGATGGCTGACAGGGCACAACAGACAATTCAGAGTCCAGCAAGGTATGTTCGTTTCCACCCTTTGAAGACACTTTTACACCGTGAACATTAAACTACTCAAAAGTGTAAGATCTTAGAATGCTTCTTTAGGAAAGAAATCCATTCTCCACCCACAGAGCACAACTTGTACTCAGCCTTGCAGCCTGTACTCATCCCATTTATCTTGAGTTTGTAGAGGCAATCATGACAGCTACTTCTAGAAGACAGCATAAGTTTTAGCTAGACAGACTGGAGGTATTTGGTAGTTTCCACTACCTACAAAGGAAGCACATCCAGAGCACCCTCACATCAGTGCCAAAAGGGAAGTCAGATGGGTTTGGGCCTGTCCTAGCTGCATCTCTGATGCTTAAAGGACACCTCAGCCAGCCAGAGCAGGACACTTCTCATAGGTACACCCCAGTCCTTGAGGAACTTCGCTGAGGTCATTAGGAAAACTCTACTGCTCTGAATGCAGTGTGACAGCAATGCCAGAAACCCTTCAGTATTATTCCAAGTAATATTTTGCTCTAAGGTAATTTAGTGTTTTCCTTGTAATGCAAGTATTATCTTGGATGCTTGGTCAGGAAACTCATTTCTGAGGTAATGGCTGAATGCTAAAATCTCTCTGACAAGACTTATTGACCTTTCATACTACTTTCAGTTGCAAATTGCAGTATTAAAATGATATATAACCATTACATGTAGGTTTCAGGAGGCAGCATGCAAATGACTTTTCCTGCTGAGTACCCATTTCTGATCCCAGAGAAAAGAATTATATTTTAGGAAAACTTGTAAACAGGTGATTTGGACATTTTACTTTCTTTTTTTTTATTAACTGGGAAGGATTAGATAGCATGTGAAGTGGATGGGTACAGATGTAGTTTATTTGTGACACTGCCAGACTGTCATGTTTAGCAGTTAGGTATACGGAACACTGCACACATGTGGTCTTTGTTGATAAATTTCCAGTTTCAGGGTAATGCTTACAACAGAACTATCTCTTCTCAATGCTTTTGGTAACTCAGAAAGGTTCTCCTCCTGAATTTTGGCAGTAAAACCAGATGATGCACATCTGTGTGCCAAGAGATAATTAACCATTATAAGTAACCTGGACTATGCAAAGTAATGAAATATCTGGGGTCTACTCCTTCCATTTTTCCTAGCTATTTTTTACCAAGCACATGGCAGACAAAGTTATGCTTAGGAAAGTTGAAACATTCCTTTCTGGTCTGGAAAAATCATGCTAAATGAAAGCCTGGGGAATCCACCCCCTCTAAACATTATATATATGTTCTTGGAAATATGACAAATTTCATAAATACATTTTATATCACACACCCCTGGAACACATTAGCCTTAGGAAAATGAGACTATTATATAACCCTTTCATTATTTTCCAGATTTTTTTTTGACTTGAGACCAAATCACCAAATCTACACAGACTGATTTTTCTGACAGAGGAGGTGGAGTTGGAAACATCCACTGCTTTATTACAGGGGGAAGAGACAGAGGTAGAAGGGTGTTGTTGCTGGCACAAATCTCACTGTTGATGCTTCAGTCAGAGTCATTACATTTGCTCTCCTCTTAGTGCTGCAGATTACAAGCAGATCCTATTTCCTCTTCCAGCTTCTGCCAAAGTGTTGAGGTTTGAAATAGGCAGCCAGGTGTCACTTGCAAACTCTGCTGATGCCAACTTTACACAACAGCTGGGGGAGAGTTGTAATTACTCCTGCTCAAAAAAAAAAAGAAATTACCATCACTTTTTTGTTCCACAGGCTGGCTAAGAAGCCAGACTGATATGTTTCTGTTAGTCATTGTCCCAGCTATGTGCTAGTGTTGTTCACACCTTGTTTTAATCAGGAATCTGCAGAAAATGGGAAATACCTGCCCTTGTCATTGGGATAGCATGCTGAGGGTCACTAATGGAAATGATGTAGAGCGGCATTTAGCATTTGGGGTTAAAAGCAACCTCTTTGGAGTTGAAAGGTTCAGCCTACCAGGAAATGCAAACAATAACAAAGTGCACTTTCCCAGCCTAGCAGGCACCTGGAGCACTGTATCTTGATGTTTCTGTGGTAGGTTCCTAGTCTGCTGAAGAGCTGTGAAACCACAGCTGCTGTAGGAGTTACAAGACTTAATTTGTTGGTTTGGAGCAATAACTTGTCAAAGCTCACAGAATTAGATATTAGTGCAATGGTCATACCATTAATACTCCAGATTATGCTGTCCTTTAGTCATGCTGGTTTAAGAAACTGGGCAAAAGATCTCAGTTAAGAAAAGAGAAATTGTTGGCAATGGCAAAGATATGTTGTTAACAAATAGGGGTTTCTGTGGTTCTTAAAGTAACTGGATTTGAGTCCTACATCACTGCAATTTGATATGATGGAGCACAGTTTAATTTATTATTGGCAGCACTCAAAAAATAAAACAGACTTGAGAAAGGTAAAATAAAATCTGTTCTGATTCAACATTGCTACTGTTAATTCATTCTCCATGTTTTAGCCTGGTAAAGTGTAGATTACATGACTTTCACATTAAGTTTAGAGTTCAGCATCTGCTGCCAATTGCCTATTGTCTATAATTTTGAGACATTCTGATTTTGGTTTTTGGCAGATGATAAATTACCTTCAACCCTAAATGGAACAAAAAATCTTAGTGTCATCATTTACCTGCTGCAGTTCTTTACCACACTATCCCTCCTTCTACATATCCACAGTAATACACTTCATACAGAAGGAGAACAGGGCACAGATGTGATTCCTGCTCCAGGAGGGGTACAAGAAATGTTATTGTACACCTGTAGCTTCAGGTCAGGCTGTGAGGGTGGCGTGGCTGGGTGCAGAGAATGCAGCATCCCCTCAGTGTGCTGCCTGTCTGCAGCCCAGGGGATGCTGTGGATTCTCCTGCAGGGCTGGCTCTCTGGGGCTGTGCTTGGCACAGCAGGGGTGGCCCTGGGACAGAGGTGCTGTGTGGTGGCTCTCTGCTGGTGGCTTCCCACAACCTTGGTGAGTGCTGCAGGACAACTGCTCTGGAGATTTTCTTTCTTCCATTGAAACTTTTGATGCACAGGGTTCATGAAGCTTTCCTTTCTGTCCTCTCTGTGGCTTCCCCGACAGGAGACGTTTTGTCACTGGAAAAATCTGTGAGGAATTCCCACAGAATCTCCTGATTTTTCTCCATTCAACACAGTCAAACTTTGTTTCAGGGAAATAAGATTTACATATTTATATGTGATGACTATGCTATTAATATTTCTCACATGGCTTTGAGACTGTACAAAAAATAATGCAAATATTAATCCTTGCATTGTTTTTGACTGTGGTTAATCAAGAGAGAATGTCCATAGGCAGTAAAAAATTATAAATTACAGGAATCAGAAAGTCTCTTCTGTAAGTACAAGGGGGGAGGGGTGATCTAACTCATGCTGGACGTGTGCAAGGAGGAATGAGATCCACCATTTGCTGTAGAGTAGCTCATCTTTCACACAGAGGTACATAATACATTATATTTTTCATTTATATTTTCAAGCAGTCGTTCTTTTTTCTCATGTTCTCTTTCATAGGAAGGGTTCTTTGAATTTTGATTTGAGGAAACTTAACCTAGTTCCAACCACTGCTTCTCTTTATTTATTTTCACTTCAGAGACAATCTTGTCTCTGAGTTTGCAAAGTGGAAGCCTCTGCCTGTTTCATGTCAAGATGACAATGGAAAACATGATATAACCCCCTCCAACAACAACCATTTGTTGGCTTTAGTTTGGATAAACTTCAGCTCTGGGACTTCTGGCTTTGTTTAGTTTAGCAGGGGAGATTCCTTTCAGATTAGCTCAGAGGCTACTTCCATTTTCCCCCATTTGCATCAAACCCTTCATTTAAACATGAACTATCAGAATGAGAATGAAAATGGTACCTCATTTAACAATTTCTGCACATTTTTGCCTTGCTTTGATTCACACAAGTACTCCACGGAGAGAGAGGAGAGGGAGGAGAAAGCATGCACAGCACTTTGAACAGGAAGAATGTGAGGGGCATGAAAACAATATATATTTTGAGGCTGAATGTGGTTTTTTGTTTTGAAAGCCTAGGCCTTCTCCTACAGCTAAAGGGGCACCCAAATAACAGTCAAGAAATGAGGGATGTGACTTGTAGATTTAAGATTTCAGCAGAGTTCAGCCTTCAGTAAAAGGCAAGGCTATCCACAACCACTGGAGACACATCACTTTCTGCTGCTGGATTGCTCTTTCAAGTCACTGTGCATCCCACCCTGCAGGGTGGCACAGTCACCTGTGCTCTCCCATCAGGTGAAAACTTTCCTCATGAGTGCAAACCTTTCTTGGACTGGTAGGGCAGCTTCAGGCAACCCTTTATTCCCAACTCCAGCACTGCAAACAGCAGCAGAATCACAGGAACATCCCCGGCACGTTTTGCAGCAGTAGATGTTAAAGGATGATCTGTGTCTGGAAAATACTTCCCACAACGATTCAGCTCTGGCATTTCTTGAAAAACTTCTGGAAGTAATTAATTCCCACTGAAGCTCCCTGCAGTTCATGCCCAGTGACCAGTCAGTGCATTAGAAGACTCTGTGGCAAACATCTTTTCTTCTCTCTTCTTTACCTTTGTGCTCCTCCTTCTCTTTTCCTTCTTTCCTGTCCAAGGAAGGCTTCTGCCTTCCCAAGCAAACACCTATCTTTCAAACTAAAACATTTCCATTTTCTTCTAGGAAAATAAGCAAGAACAAAATTGCATCCTTTTTTTTTTTTTTTTCAAACAGACGAGACAGAAATAATTGCTCATCCAAACAGAGTTAATGGGAAATATGGGAAGCAATGCTCATTGTTCATTTGATGTTCACTGTAATAGCCATGCTGAGCATCAAAGGAGAATAAACTACATCCCCCATGCTTTCCTTCAATTATAAGCAGCAAAAATAGGATTCATATTTTCTTGGAAAACACTTTATGTTCATGAGAACCTCTTTAAAAAAAAAAAAAAATCAAAAACCTAAATCTTCTCTGGTTTTGCTTTAAATCTACTGTATGGTGTTTGCTGGTTTCCCTACAGAGCAGTAGTCATTCCCTGCCAGCTGTTTAAGAGAAGAATGTCCTAGTGAAAGCAAACAATGGGCTGTGTAGTGGGAATTGCAAATCTTTGAAAAGAGTAATTGAAATCTGCTCAGACATTTTGAAGATTCTTTGCACAATATTCTAAGGCTCTTGGTGGTTTAGCTGTTGGCAGGGTGGTCCTCTTTGTAGCTCCCTCTTTTTTTTTGTATGAACAAAAGAGCATTAATATGGAGGATTGGGGGGAAGAAAGACGAGAGGTTTTCAGGTCCGACTGATTATTTCAGAGCAGCTGAAGCTAGAAAGATTGCTGTAAATGTCTTTCAGGGGAGAATCCAAAAAAAAGGTGAATTGTACAGAGCCTTTTCTTTTATCAGGTGTTCTCTGGCTCTGGCTCTTCCACTCACACCTTTTAAGGGCTATAGCAGATAAACTGTGCTGGATCGAGTTGTGTCTGCTGCAGATGTTCCAGCCCTCCTGGGCTATGTGGTGCTGTTTATTCTCATCCTGTGCCAGCTGGGATTGTTGCTGCACAGAGCAGGGGGAGCTAAATGTGTGCCAGGCCTCAGGCAGCCACTTCAGTAGCAAGGCTGCTGACCTCTGATATTAATAAAATGCCTGATCTCTGCTTGCAGGCTCCTCGCTGCATCAAAAGTGTGAATTTTCGCCCCACAAGGGAATTAGTTAGGAAGATCCATAGGTCTTCATGCTTGAAAAATGGCCAGCCATGGAACTTGATATTTCAGTGTCTCCAAAATTAAGTTGTCTTTGGTACCCTGAGAAAACCCTCACAATACTTACTTTAGTAGCCCTAAGAGGTTGTCAATAAAAGCATTGTATCCAGTGTACAAATAGCCATTTAATATCCTCTATGAGGCAGATTAAGAAGAATTTCAAATGCTGCCGTCCATATCCAACAAACTGTCCAAAATGGATGTGGGGTGAATTAGTACAAACTGGAATCAGGAATGAATGAATACAAACTGTTTAGCAGATGAAACTAGGTTAATGATGCTCTATGCATTCAGAAACCCACCACAACCTTCTGAATTACAAATACCCTTAATTTATTGGCAGCCAAAGATATGATTCTTTTCTTTAGACAGTATGCCAGAGCACTTTAATCCTTCACTGGAATATGAAATGCAAGAACCAAATCCTTCATTTACTTCCAACTTCTGAAATTACAGGGAAACCAATAAAATCATGCAGGGACTTTGGCCAGCGTAGGATTTGCCCCCCTGCTGCTTTACTCATCTCAGATGGAAGTTCATTATGGCTGAGGAGTTATATTGGGGTGACTTTGTCCAAGGTATCTGAAAATATAGATGATATTACCACATGTATTATACTCCCATTGTAACATTTCCCATCTGCTTCAGCCTCAGGAGAGAAACATTGAATCAGGCTGATCTCTTCCAAGGCAAACCACAGAAACAGCATTGCATAAATCTGTTAGCCCTCTCACAGAGCTGAGGGGAAAGAGAGGATCACGTCCCACTTGAAATTTTAATTGCCTGCCAAAAATTGTTTTAATTACAAATTTAGACAATGCAAAAGTCATACATTTTTCCCCACACAGTGTTTAGGTTTTATCATGCCAGAAGCTTAAAGCATCATTATTTAATTATGTTTAGTTATAGTTCAGTGTTTTAAATGAGGTTCTGTCTGGACCAAGCTTTAACAATTATCAATTTCCATTTGTTCCCTTTCTCTTATCAGATCAAAAGCTGAACCTCTCTTTCACGATGTTTTGGATCCATCAGAGTGGTTGTAAAGTCTGGGAAACCTGTGCACAATGACTTTTCCAGTTTTTTTCTTTATTCTTCCCAGAACAGACCTACTGCAAGAAATGTCTCAAAGAACCTGCCAATGTTTTTAACTCTTCCTGGTCCTAGCTAAA
Organism: Certhia americana; assembly: GCA_018697195.1. Lineage (NCBI taxonomy): Eukaryota > Metazoa > Chordata > Aves > Passeriformes > Certhiidae > Certhia > Certhia americana. Next base: position 30,496,894 of record CM031863.1, on the reverse strand, counting down.
ATCAGGAATGCAGAAGTATGTCTTCAGTCTACACCTTGGGGGGGATGCTGATTTGTTTGTTTGTTTGGCAAAATCTCATGCTGTATTTTAGTAAATCTTTCCCCTTAATTGATCCTAGTAATGTTGAGCTTGAATTACTGCTTTTCTTTAGAAGTATGTTAGGCCTGCTTCTTATGGAATACAATTGTAATTGGTCAAGTGTTCAAAACTAACACCTTGACACTTGGATTCTGACTCCAGAAATCTTCATTGACTGCCCAAAGAATGAGCAGGATGCATGTTCAAAGATATTAATAAATCCATTAAATCATCAGCAATCACATTAGAACTTGAATTTGTGTTCAGTTTTGCTTAGTTTAAGACCCAAATTTTTATGCAAGAATTTGGAATCATTTACTCTAAGTATAAGAAGCACATTAAAAACATATTACTTCAGAGTTGTATTAAAATTTATGCCAGCACTGCCTCAAACAAAGTTCTTGCAACATGTTGTTTTTTTTTAGCATGGAAGCACATGGCACAAAAGGTGATGTGCCAAAAAATACTGTTGTGTATGAACAGAGGGGATGGAAAAGTCTCATAGGCATTTTACCAATAATTATAGAGCAGCTGAAATACAATGCAATGGTCACTCTAAAAGGCATTGAGTGCACTGAATTATGATGAAATGTTCACTGTCTTACCTTGTGTCCTGCTCTAATGCTACCCTTAGCATTAGAGCTATCTTAGTAAAAGATTTGATCTGTCAGGCACTGAAGAGCTTCAGTTACCACCAGAATGATTAGAAGCTAACATTTTTAGGTCTGATTCAAAGCCCAGTAAAATCAAGGAAGGTTCTGATCAGGCAGTGATTACCTTTAACTGGGGAGAAATTATCTGAATTCTGCAGCTTATGGCAAAAAGAGGTTGTTCTCTACTAAAAAGACAGAAGCATAGATATAATTGGTCACAGAATCAGCCTTTTGAGAGGGGACACTGGAGAGGAAATCCCAGAGTAACATCTCAATACAGATGGTCATTTAGGAATATCTCCTTCATGTGCAAAAAGCAATTTGGCCCATGATGTTGTCAAGGAATAACTTACGAACAAAAGGGGTCACTTGAATCCAGCAGAAGTTTTTTCCTCAAAATTACTTTTATGAGTTCAGGAACAGACAGCCAACCTTTCTGTGGGCAGGCCCCAGGAAGAAGCAAGGTGATAGATGCAGAGCAGTCTGCTCTATCCTGCCCCTTGTATGACTCAACCTGAAGTGACAGTTCTGCCAAAAAAACAACCCTCCCCAACAGAAACAGCAAAGAAACTGCCTTGCACTTTGTTTGCTTATTACCAGTTTTGAGACAAGCAAGTTCTTTTGCCACGGTTTCTCATGCCAGACACCAGCTGAAGCAGTGAGGCTGCTGTGTAACAACATCTCTGATGGGATATCTCTGGTCACTATTTCATTGCACTGCTGCAGCAGGGTGAGCTTTGGAAGTTGTATGAAGAACATAATTCCAGGGTCTCAGCATGCCTGCTCAAATAGAGCAATTTGTGAAGCATAAATGTTGAGATAGGACAGTGTGACAGAATCAGCTGCTTTAGCCCAACGTTTCCTTTTGAGAAGAACAACAGGCCTCCTAAGATAAAGCAGAAAAATTCAAGTTTTTACATCACACTTTGAAAGATTAGGAAAAAAGCCAATAATGTGCAGGGGAAATAGAGGCCTCTTGTGTTTTACTTGGTAACAAATATGCTTAGGATGTGTTCTTATCCTGATTTTTCTAAAATTTTTTAAAGGCTGCCGAAAGGTTGTGGCATTTGGAGCATATAAAGACCAACGAAGGGAACAAGGAAAGAGTTGTTTAAAATGCAAGCACTTGTTTGTACCAGTGCAGGCCTGCTTTTTTCTTATTTATTTTGTAATCTAACATACAGACTGGGTGGGTGTCAAAGCAAGGACAGTTTGGCTGTGTGACACAAGGATCCAGACTCTCCTGTACATTGCCAGTGAAACAGCACGTGACTCCATCCTGCAACACCTCTGACAGACAGCTACAGTATTATGCTTAACCAGCATTCTTTTAAGCAGCTTTCTCTTTCTTACTCTGCATCTGAGCAAAGGGGAAAACTGGGACTGGCGCAGCAGCAGAACTGTTCAAATGCCAGCTTTCTTGGCAGACAAGCACCACTAGAAGTAAGAAAACTTCGGTTTCATTCTGAAAGCACAGGATGTAGCCATCCTTTTTGGTGTGAAACTTGGGAAATCTGTGAACTATTCGTTCTCACTCCTTTTCCATTCCACCTGACAGCTGTTCTTCCTTCTCACAGAGCATGAAAGGATTTTTAAAGTTGACCCACTCTGGTTTTTCACTGTCTGCGTTTAAGTGTTTAACAAATGGAGGTTTCATTACCTCCAATCCCATGTGGACAAGCCTTACAAAATATAACATCAGTACTATTAAACCTGAAAATATCCTAATAGGTATGGATACCTAAATTGGCCTGTGTGAAATGGATTCAATTAATTAGCTGTCTAAGGCAATTCCATCTGAGAGAATGTCTGATGGCCTCGCAGTTCAGAAAAACCCCAACTTGTTAAGCCATTTCTTTTCCTTTTTTTCCACTCTTTTCCTGACTCCTGTGACCCAGACAGGATTGGAGCCCTTTTGAGTATTCAGCACTGACCAGACATGCCAACAAACCAGGCCATCCTTGCTCCTCCAGCCAATTCATTCATTATGAGAGCCCGCTTGTTTCCATTACTAATGATGGGATGGAACGAGTGTGTTTGGCTTTTTTATAAACATCATCCTAATACCAGACAGGCAGCCCAAACCATTTGCCTCGAGGTAGATGCTGTGGCATTCTTTTCTGCTCAGGAAATGGAAAGAGCATTGCTGCACATGCTGGGGTGGGTTCCTCCCCCTACTCCAGTAGGAGAGCATGATAGTATTTCTGTTGAAAATGGTCAGTTTATCTCCTTTCTGCTTTGTCCTTTGCTTAAACAATGTGTCAGACAGTGCTGGGGTATGAAATTAACAGATGTATTTACTACAGAAGAAATGTAAAGCAAAATAAGTATTCATCCTGTAAAGCAAATGACCAAACTAGGTCAGAGTGAGGAAGCACAGTTTTTGTACAGTTAAAAAAGTAACACAAATGCTCTTAAATTCATCAGTTTTTGGATTCTGTCAAAGTTAGAGGCAAGTCCTTCTTCATCTTGGTGCTTGAGCCTTTACCAGATTCACTTTAAATACAGCAGAAGTTGTTTGTTTGACTCATTGTGTTTGTGATCAGATTCTCACAGACCAAGGCTACTCGGTTTTTCTTCCCAGGCCATCATCAGGCAGCTGCTGGAGGAGCGTGAGTCACCCCAGTGTGGACTATTGCCCTCTCTGAGGCAGAAACAGACAAGCTCAAGATGTTTTTTAATTTCTAACCCTTTAGTCATATCTCTGAAATTGGGATATATGAGAGCCTGCTACTAATGCAATAGCTGGACATTGTTTTTGTCCAATGTGGAAAAGCCTGTGGTTTTTGAGGATACTATTAGGAAATTTTTTCCTTTTGCCATAAAATTGTGGTTAAGTTATGATCATGGTGCTTGCACAAATGCAAAGCCAAAACTCTACAGAGCAGGTCAGATTCTCATGTGATAACAAATTTCCTTTCATCTCACTGGGAATGGGATTAAATCCCATGTGACATCTGTCATCTTCCAGGCCATACAACAGTGGCCATCTCTGTTTTCCCTTGCACACATTTGGGCTCTTCTGTGTACCCCACTTATATGTCCTTTGGAACTAAATTGTCATTTTCCTTTCGGCTTTCGCTATTGGTCTGCTTAAGGGCAGTTGTCAGTCTTCCTAGAATGGGAAAGAATTCAAAACCAGCATAAAAGTCTTGCTTTTTTTGTTTTATTCACTATTTAGGCTAGCCCAGGGAAGTGCTACACACAGCAAAACCTACAACAACATGATTGCTCAGTAAACAGCACAATTTCAAATTAATTCAGGCTTTCAAATATTAAACCTTTTTAAGAGTGCACTAGAGATTGACAGGGGATCCAGCAAAGCATTGCAGCACGTGCCACAAAAGTGAAGTTTTGTACAGCCATCATATTTAGGACTTTGTGAGGAAGAATAAGATTGTGCATTGCCATAGACAAATACTGTTGAATTCTAATATTACTTAAATCTCAGGTTAATGGGTATGTTTAGGAATCAATAAGAAAAGCTGGCTAAGGCAAGTATGTGGCTGTCATACAAGTCTAGAAGCAGACAAGACAGCTTTTTTATAACCTCATTATTCCTATATGTTACTTTCCAGTGCTTTAGCACAAATCAGCTTTCCAAAAGATTTTGGAGCTAATGGTTAATCTTTATGAGCAATGCAAAATGCATTATGTCATAACATGCTGACACACAGATCTACATCTGAGCACAGAGAGGGTGTCTTTAACACCCTAAGTCTTCTCAGATGTAAGTTTCCTTTGGAAATATATTTAATACTTTAATTCTGCCAAAGGCCACAGCAGTTTTCATTGCTGCCCTCTTAGCCTATTTCTTAATTCATTTAACAATGTCCAGAAAGTCAGAAGCAAATATGAATGTCATTATATCCATATGGCTTCAAAATTTTTGTTGTCTCCCTGTTAAATGATGCCATCTACTGTAGCATAACTGAATGACAAGCTTGTGAAAATGCAATCTCTTTTATTTCCTTATTAATGTAAAATTATCAGTCATTGTGACATATTTTAAATTTCCACGTTTTTTACTGATATTGTTGATTAATATACAGCAGGTATTTGCAGTGTGAAAAACTGGGCACTGAGGAAAGACTGTTTCTGTCTTGAAAGCAGAATCTTTTCTACCTAGCAGTGTAAAAACAGGGGAAAGATGGCTTTTTCTGCTCCTCACTGGAGCTGTCCTCTTTGCGGTAAGGCAGCAAGATCACATCTCTGAAGGTAAAAAAAACAAATCAATGATAAAGAAGTAAGAATGATGAAAAAGTTGACATATGGAGGTTCAAATCCTTGGATATGAATTTCCTGGTAAATAATGATCTTGTGTTAAACACACAGTTAAAAAAATATGTGTTTTTGAAAGGCTAAGAAAGTGATACTGGGAGCTGACAATCAGAGTATTACAATTATTCAAACACATCTTTTGGGTACAGAAAAGTGTGCATGCTGCACATCTTTTAATATGTGTATGCAATTCACCTAACTGTATATTACAAGTGCAAATAATAACAATATTAAGTTCTTTTAGGTCCATTCAATGGTACTTTTTATTTAACAATTATGACTTGCCCTAGAAAAAAAGTAATTTCTCCCCTTCCTTATTATGTTTACAAATGAAAAGAGCTTAATCTGTGGAGCTGGTATGTGCTCAAGCAGGGTGACAGCAGAGTAGCCCATTGCTCTGGGTGACATGGATCTGTGCCCATCCATGCTCTCCAGGGTGCGTCCAACCACTCCTTCAGGATGGATTACAAACTCTAATTTCCCCAGCAGCTCTGTGAGGTTCTGCCTCCCACAGCACACAGCTTTTGAGGGCTTCAGATGTGCAGCAAGCCACTCTTGGTGATCTGTTTCTTCTCTTGAGTCACTGCAGAGGCTATAAAGGTTTCATTCATAATCCTTCACTTCCAAGTTTCAGCCTTCTTGTTTGTCAGGAAAATTTTGTCATCAGCCTTGTCAAGACTGGGCAGCCTGGGTTTTTTTCCCTTAGTGCCCACAGCGAGATCCTGGTTTGTGAAAAGGAAGAAAATATTTCTTGCAGTAACAGTCAGCACCTAACTGAGCAGAGGATCAGCTTGTTTACCTGGGATCCATGGATATGGTTCTGTAGGGTGAGAACTGGGAAGCCAAGCAATGTTTATAGAAAGTAGTTCTGTCTTGGCAGAGTAAGGAAGGATGTCTAGACCTTCTTCAAAGGTAGGCATTGCTAGGCAGTGTCCTTTGAAACAGCATCCTCTGATACCATAACCCTGTGACATGTAGGTGGGGGAAGAGGCTGTCCTGGAAATGAAAGAAAGTTCTTCTCCATCTCTCTTGTGCAGAATATGAAGTTTTTAGAGAGGCCCAAAAGGGACTGAAAAGGAAAATTTGAGTTTCTAAGTGGTAGAGAATGTTTGAGGGGAGTGAGTTTCCATATTCCATTGGAAGGTTTGCCATTTCAAGATTTTTTGTGTTGTCAAAGGAAGGTAAAATGCTGGATCCCAGCTTGGTATCAGGCAAATAAAAAATATTGGCTTGAAAATGACTGGAAGGGGGTTTTGAAGCTTTGTTGTTCCAATCAAGATAGCGGTGAAAATCAACTCTCAACCATAAGGAGTGCCAGCCTTAGCAAGTCAACATTTTCCTGTTTGCTTCTTTTATAACTAAAGTGAAAAAATAAGATGGTGTGCATGGACATGGACATTGGAACTGGGAAAAGAAACCCTCCTGTCCCATGGAGTGCTCTGCCCCAAGATCTGCATTCTGGCTCTCCCCTCAGGGAACCAGGATTGCATTCCCCACTGCCTTTGCAGATGATGAGTTTCATGGGTGAAATAGAGGAAAATGTCAGGTCAATATGACCAAGGAGAAGCAGCTGAAAGTGGAAAGGGAGCAGGGACAAACTGAGCTCAGTTGAGCACATGGCAGTAAAGAAAGGGCACTGCTCAGTACAAAATGAAAGATGATTTGCAGAAGATGAAAAGGGAAAATGCAAGCTATGGGAAAGGTGAAATGCAGAGGAAGCATGAACACATCTTAGTGTGCACATTGCCAAAGAACATCGGTGTGGAATGGGAATACACACCCACAGATACAGAGAGGAAGAAAAAGGAAAAAAAGAGACCAGGGTGGTAATGCAGTGGTGGAAAGATTAAAAAACAGAGATTAAAGATGCAGGGAGAAAAGAAAAGGGGACTGTATAACCCATAGGAAGGAACTGCAATAAATTTGGGCTCAGTGTCATACTAGATAATTGTGGCCATTACAATTTGATGATATTCAGAAATTTCTGCCTGGAGCCAGTAGCAATTTTAATGTCAGAGACTTGAATTACATCTTTTGTCATTTTGTTTTTCTTTTTGAAGGGTGGTATATAGTAGGTGAATTATCCTCATATTAAAGTTTTAAGAATGATGTAGGCACAAAAATAGCTCTTTCTCCAGAATGATGTTTTTATAAACCAAATTATTTTTAATTAACCATGAAAAAGTATTATTATATTATTCATAACATTCACTGATACTTATGTTTTTCTAATAATATCTACAAAACTTAAAATGAGCTTGTAAAACTGCACTTAGATGCTCTTGGTGCTATTTTATATTGGTTTCATAAATGATCTGGCTTTCTGGATCATGTTTTTCTAAGAAAATACCAACCCAAAATTTAATGTGTCAAGGCAGTTTTTGTCAGCTTTTTCATATTCATAGTCTATAACAAATTTCATCAGTGAAACAGCTGTTGGAAGGAATTCACTAAGCCATGAATATTACAGATGAACAATCTTTTTTTTTTCTGAAAAAAAGACACTTGTACCATTAGAGCAGGCCAGCTGATACAATAATTGCAAACCATTTGGGCAATTAATGGGAATGTTATTTCAGATCTGTCACACACTCTGGCTTTCACAAAACTCTTTGAAACCCCTTGGTGGCAGCTATTAATGCAAGATGCTGGAGACAGGAATTGGTGCTGGACAGATGGCTTATCCCACATCCATGTGCAAGTGCTCGTGTTGGCACATGGGGCCAGTGGCACTCTTGCTGGAGAGCTTTGGCATGTTTACTCTTTAGCTGAAGCAGAGAATTTGATTGCTAATTAGACAGTAACTCAGTCTGACACTAAAATTACTCAAGACAGAAGACTATCAGAGATTTAATTGGGCTTTGGCTCAATTCCAGGAGGTTTCCACTGATGTCTGTTTATAGACTCAGAGCAGAGTCCACAATTAATGTAACAGATCCGCCCCAGTACCTGAAGAACAGCATTTAGCCTTTTGCTTCCCATGCACCAACCTGAAAACTAAACAAACAATCCAACAGTTTTCACGTTACTCACTTGTAATTTGGAAAACACAGCGGAAATAATATCCAACACAATTTTGTCTCTCTTTCCAGTCACAGGATGTACCCATCTTGGGCAGACTTATGCTGACAGGGATGTTTGGAAACCAGAGCCATGCCAAATCTGCGTGTGCGACTCGGGATCTGTTCTCTGCGATGACATCATCTGTGATGATCAGGAGCTGGACTGCCCCAACCCAGAGATTCCTTTTGGAGAGTGCTGCCCAGTTTGCCCACAAACAACAACACCACCTCCAAGAGTAAATTTATTCTCACTATTGTTTTTTTTTGTCTTCTTGATGCATGTCAGCCTCAATTCCTTTTGGCTTAGATGTTCTTAAATGCTTTTCTTTTCAATGCCACTTCCTGAATTTAGGCAAACACTTAGGATGGAAGATGCAGCTGATAATATTAATTTTTCCAGCTCAGTTTTATATAGACAATGGGCACCAAAATAGTAGAAAAGGACAGAGGGTAGCAATTAACTGTTGCATTTTTCATTTTATGGAAAAGCATAGGAATAATGCAAACACCTTATTATTAACTTCATACTCAATCTATATCCATGAAAATAATGCCAACACAGAGTCAAAGAAAATTAGAGTACTTTCATAGCGTCTCTGAGTCTACATTTCTTATCAACTCAATTCTACATCACCATAGAGTGAATTTCTTTTTGCAGGCTTATTGCTTAATCCCCTGTAAAGGAAAGGTGATTGTACTGTGCATCCCTAATTTATTACCATCTCTTTATAGACAGCTACATTATATAACCCAGTTGCAGCAACTTAGCTTCAGAAAATCAAGAATACTAGTTTAGGCCAAGGCCCCTGCCTAAGTGTTTCAGCAAATGAGGCAGCCATACTGAGCTTTCAGCTTGTTTGAACATTTCACCAGTGCTAAAGATCCATGAGGTTCTGTTAAAGTACCCACAGACACATTGGAGATCCTTATCTAGAAAATAAGAGTGAAAGAGATGTGAGGAAGAGAGAGAAGATGCTTTTCTGCAGGTCTGCAGCACATCTGTTTACACATGGAATGTCACACACAAATCTGCCACACACCTAGTCTTATTTGCACCCCACTAGCAGTACTCCACTGCTTCCAGAATCCCCTGAGCTACTTCACTGAACATGTTGAGAGGTGGAAATGAGTGGTGTAGACAAGCATGATAGAGATTTAAGTACACCTCCCTCTCTTGTGTTTAGACACTCATGAGTTCTGGAGTTCCTGATAATGAAGAACATGTGAACAATTCCCCCAGCCTCTCTCTGTGATGTAGGAGTTTTGGTCAGGCCATTGGAAGCTGTTCTGATGACCTTGGGTGGTGTATAGGAAAATGCCATCTTGAAAGACCCAGGATCGTTTCAGCTGAATATTCTTTGCTACTGGTAGCAGCTGAACACAAACAAAAATTGAAAATCCAGGTAGTAACATGTAACTGAATTATTAATTGAAAAATAAAAATATTGCAGCAGTAGATCTGAGAATTTTAAATTAGCTCATTACGCTTCACATGCTGGAGTGAGGACACAAGAAAACTGTCACAGCATTCCACAGTGGACTGCTGTCCCTATTGCACACAGTGGCAAAGCTGTACTTACTTCATTAGTGCCATGTTTTTGCCTCCAGGGGAAGTATAATTCTGTGGATGATCCAAGGAATACTAGACTGACTGACCCAAAACCCTACAGCTTTGAAATATACTGAATAAGCATTAATGGAATTCATGTGATGAAACTATATTCAAATGTTAAAGTATTTTGGTCTTGTTTATGTGTTTTTAGTTTTATTTTGTATTTTAGTTTTATTTTGATTCTCTTTTTTGATTTAATTACCTTTCTTTTTTTTCATAGACTCCTGGAGTAATCAGCCGTGGCCCCAAAGGAGACCCTGTAAGTGCAGTTTTGATTTTTTTTTCCCCTGAGGAAACTAAAATCAAGACCCCATTCCTCTAGTGCTATATATCCCATTCAAGCTGCCAAGATCTCCTGCTTTCATTGATGTCTGAGCTGTCTGCAGCAGGGCTGTACCATATAGTTATTTTGAAGTAAAAGTTTAGCTTCAACAACATTCAAAATTTTAAAGGGAAAGAACACAGAGTTTAGTCCAAACTGTATCTCATTTTTTATGTTTTGTTATATTTCTTTACAGAGGGAGGAAAAAATCTTTAAGACTCTACCAGCAGTAAAAATTTCAGATTCAGAAATGGGACTGCTATATATTTCTGATGTGTTTGATTATATATCAGTGTAATAAGGTTCCAGCAACCAAGTGTTTCCATGTGTGAATTTTGCCTGTTTTCCCTGAATGTTTGGTTGTGGCCTTGTTTAGGAGAGGTTTCCCACCACAGCCACACAGACTTTGTTATGAATCGAAAGATTTGTCCTTCACTGTCCTTGCAGTTGGAGGCAAGTGACAGCATCTGTATCTGCTCTGTTTGTGTCTTTGCAGGGTTCTCCTGGAGTTCCAGGCAGAAATGGTCTCCCTGGCCCACCAGGACAGCCAGGGAGCCCCGGAGCTCCTGGGCCCCCTGGAATCTGCCAGTCATGTCCCAGTATAAGTGGAGGTGTAAGTCATTGTTATGTTCAGTTTCCACCTTGGTGCTCATAGCCATGAAAAGCAATGCTGTAGGCACCTGTCCCTTCCACCTTCCCATGTGCTTTGCTTTCAGTGGCATCCATCCCATTTGTGCCTTTGGAAAACAGAGCTGGGTGGTAGGTGGGGTTTTGCCCTTGTTCTGGGGGTTTGTCCATAAAATTTCTCTGAAGTGCAATTAAATCTTTGCCTTATTTTTTTAAACCTTTTGAGGCCAGATCTGCCGAAGGACTTAGGTAACTCACAAAAAATCTGATCAGAAACAGTGCGATGGAGGAATTCCCCATAAGCTTAATAGTTAGGGAATATATTTCATCAATTCATGTTTAATAATATAACATCCTAATGAGATTAGACTGAAGCAGTGCTCCTCAGCTGGCAGGGAAGTGCCATGCACCACTTGTCATGGTGCCTCATTTCTGGCTCTCTGAATGCTGAAGTCATTTCAGGAGAGCTGGGCACACTCAGCAAGGGAGCTGATTGTAACTAAAGTTTATTAGCACTGAGCCTCAAGCCCTGCTTTGTTACCAGGTGATGTCATCCACACAGGCCACCAAGCCCAGATTTACAAGATGGGACTTCTTTAGCACAAAGCTGATAAAAATTGTGTGTTAAAACAATTGCTGCTTTGAATACAAGCCACTGATTATAGCTTCCACATATACTTGCCACTCCTAGGTAAGCCAGAAACTGAGGAAAGATGTTTTTATTTAATTCTGAAAGGGATTAGCTCTGCAGGAATGAGCTGTGGATCAGTTAACCAGTCCCAGTGGGCACAGGTGACACTGCTTTGGGGGTTGGAGAGGCAAGCACAGGGGAGGACAACAGGCTGAATTAGTCTCCAACACTGTGTCAGAGGTGTGCTGTTGGATCCTGACAGGAGGGTTGGTATCAGGAACACAGGAGTCTCACACCTGGTCAGTGCAGGAGATGGATCCACAGTGGTTTGGGAGAGCAGGGAGAACACTGCATGTGTTCAACCCTTCCTGCTCAACCACCTGTGGGCCAATAATGCATCCCTGCACTGATGCCACATCATTTCACTGTCTGCTCATGTGAAACGAGTCATTCATAAGCCACAGGTAAAAGAAATCAGGAAAATGACAATAATAAACAGTTGGGTTCCTTAGTGCAACAGAAAATATTTCAACTTCCTTGATGGTAACTAAGTGCAATGGAAAAGAGACAGAGAAAATGGGGAAAGAAGCTAAGAAGGAGTCAAACCAGAGTAAAAGGGGAGGGAAAGGTAATTTTGTGGTTCAGCTGAGGCCCAGCTGGCAAGAAGAAAAATGGGTATGCCCAGCCTAGGGAGTTAATGTCACCATGACCTCAGGAGGAAGACACTGGCTGACTTCTCTAATGTAAATATATGGCAGCTATATGTCAAGATAGTACTACTCAGCAGATACAAATTAATTATTTTCCATGCATTTACCATACCACTGTAAGAAAAGACTTATTTGGTTTGTAGCAATCACATTTTTTTTCTTTTTTTTTTTTCTTTTTTTTTTTTTTCTCTATTTCTTTTGCAGAGTTTTTCTCCACAGTATGACTCCTATGATGTGAAGGCTGGTGGAGCTGGTATCGGGTATCCACAACCCATTGTAAGATGATAAAGCTTTTTTTTATCCTTGCTTCTTTTTAAAGAACAAATTTTCTGCTCGTAGATTATACCTTGGATGTGTATGTATCCTGATTTTAATCTAACAATATAAGTTTTCATTTAATTATTGCCTGCAAGTTGAATGTGATGTAAGGCACCGGTTTGTTCAGCAATACTATTCTAGAAAGTAGCTATACATCATCTGAATTTTTTTTTTTTTTACACTTTCTTTCTTCAGTTTCTTACCTTCCCTTTCCTCATCTCTGTCTGTGATTCACCATATTACATTACCTAAACATTTTTCCCTTTCTGTCTCATGTACATTCCTCATTTATCTGCTTGACATTCTTCCCCTAATTTCTTCCCTTCCTCCCAACAATTTTTACCTCTTCCACTGCCTTTAATCTTCCTTCACCCTCTCAGTATCATTTGTCTTTACTGAGTATGATATTCCATACTTGCTAACTTTTCCACAATTCAAACTTGCCTAACAAGTGAATAAACCCTTCTTATAAACTTCATTCATTCCAAAACTCAAAATATTTTCACTTTTTACAGTTACCATTTTTATACCCACAGCTACTCAGACTGTGTACTAAGGATGCTGTATCTGCCTGCTAGGCCTGGTCCAAGATTTCCAGGTTTTTAAGGGAGAAAAAACATGGACTGCCTCAAAGAGTTATACCTGAGCTATGCTTCCTGTGTAATATAAACCTGAATGTTGCACCTCATGATTCTCCTTTTAGGCACTGGGATTTAGAGATATTCAACATGAAGTGTTCTTGATTCAGGCAATCTGCTACATAGAGGGTGTGGTGAATTGTTGTTGCCGGAAAATGCCTGTGTTTCATTAAGAATAATCATTATTTTCAGACCAATTCTGCATAACATGGTTTGGGTATCACATGTTGTAGCATATTGAGTCAGAGGGAGGGAGGGAGGAAGGAAGGAAGGATTTCCATTGGATCATCTTGTGCAATAAGGTTTATTAATCACAACACCTCTTTTTCCTGAAGTACAGTCATTATTTTCTCATCTTTATTTCAATCTACTTCTGTCATTTGCTAATATGGTCATCCATGCATTTGTCTTCTTCAACCACCCATTTTTGTCCTTGTTTATTCATTTATTCTTATTTCCTCCTCACAGTTTCCACCCACAGCTGTCCTACCATCTACATTCTACTCCATGGTGTAAATATGGGATGTGCTGAACCAGACAGATAACTGAGACACCTTCACTTAACAACTATGGTTAATTCCTCTCTATTTTAGCTTTTTCCCTGGAAGTGATTAGTGATTTCTCATGCTCTGACAGCTGGACGTGGTTTAAAAAACCCCACTAAACTACTTCATTGAGCGCCCTAGAACATCTTCAAGGTTATCTGCATATTTTCAGGCCATAAGGGCTTTTATATTGCATCATAGCATACATGACCTCAAAGTAAGTACCAGCAGTTAAAGGCTGATGTGGCTGAAATCACTAGAGCTAAACAACATTTATAATTTTCATTATAATAGACTATTATCTTTATTATTTTATAAATTTACCAAATTTCAATTTAAATACTCCTAATGAATAAATATCCAAACTGAAATAATTTGGAATATTAGCAAAACAATAAAATACAGTACCAACAATTCTTGTGTGTGGTTACCATGCCTGGTATTTCTTCAATCACACATCTCTCCATTGCTGCATTCCCATGGCTTTTTACCACTTCTGGGCTGATTTTGTGCTTTCCATCACAGTTTCTCTTCACTTGTTGATGTTACTTGCCCATGTAACATCCACATATTGTCTTTGTCTCTTTCCACCAGTGCACATTTTCTAACTGAAGGATGCTCATCTGTTCAAAGGCTGGAGATTCTAGCAGCAAGCACACCCCTATCTATCAGTTTATCTCTTCAGCGTGTAACTTGAAAAAAATGATATCTCATTTGTTTATAGCCATATGTCTAATTGATTGATTGCCATTGATGAGTTGATGGCTTTAATTCTGGTTGGATCTATAGTTGCCTTACACCAAATGAGTCCTAAGAATTAACAGGAGCTGCTTATTTTATTCATGTATCAGAGGCAACCCCATTTCCCAAACCCCCACAGCTCTACCTCTTGCTGTACTTCTCTCTTAGAAAATAGCAAATATTAAAATGGCTCACTTTTTTTAGACAAAAGACAACTGTGAACTAGTATTATTTATTTTTGTAGTATAGTAGTGTATTGTCCTACATATGCCAGTATAGTACAGCAATACTGATAATCCTGTATTATGAAAATTAGGTTCATAAAATTGTAATACTTGACTTTTTCTGACACAATATGACAATATCCCATGAAATACATTATTTGCAATATTAACTATGGAATATTCTATGGAATATTAACAATGGAATATATCCCAGTACTGCAGCACACAGTCATCCTCATATCATCCATGTGATTTTTCTGGCTCTAGGAAACACATGAAGAGTTTAATTTAACAAAATCTTCTTTAAAAAAGAACCCCCTATAGCTGCAGTAGACCACTGTGCTAACTTTTAAATGTTTTCTGTTTTGAAGTATCAAATGCTTTTGTGGTCATTCCTACAAGAAGTAGAAATATTGAGGTTTGGGTTAGCCCGGACCTCATTTCTTTCTTATGGCTTAGTACTGTTAAAGTTCAGGAAAGATTTCACTGGTGAAAACGTTGGCCTTACTGACAACAACAAAAGTATGGCCTTAATTCAGTGTGTCTCTAGGTCATGAGGAATCCCTAGTGTTGGGCTAATTAAGCTCAGTTACACAGCAGAGAAGCTGATACTCATTTACTCTGTCTAACAAATTCAGTTCTACTTCCTATTCTTCCCCTTCAGGCAGCTGAAAAGCAGAGTTCTGAGCATCCCTCTGGGGTCTAGAGAAGGGCAATAGTGACACAAAAATGAAAAGTTGCAGCTCTGAAAACACCTTGGGAGTATGTTAGCCAAGCCTGAAAGGAGAAACCTAGTGAAGGCTTTTCTGAAGGAACAACTAGACAATGTATTTCTTCAGCACTGTGAATATACTGCTGCTTCCTTTTTACTGCACCAAGGGCAGGTCAACGAGGATTTTTCTCTGACTAATCACGTAAAAGTTTATTTCACAGTCCTTGATGACTATTGCAACTATGTTAAACTTTATAGATATATTAAATTAATGTAACTGTTTTTTAATCTATGCTGTAGAGTGGCTTTCCAGGACCCCCTGGCCCCAGTGGCCCCCCTGGCCCACCCGGTCATGCAGGTCCCCCTGTAAGTAACATTAATCTTCTCATGATCACCTTGTATTCTTTTATATGAGCTCCTCCTTTTCTCTGTCATACATATTAAGTACCTTTCCAACTGATAAATCTGGATACTATGCTGAAGAATTTTATGCATAAATGTTGCCTTCTTGGGCTGTACCATCACCAAGGCTCAAGAGCTGAGGTCAATATACTGTGCTGGCTTAAATCCTTATGTACCCCTTGAGATCTCTGCAAGTCCATGGGGTGTCAGCTAACATTATCTGAAGACATGTCACCATCTGACATCCTGTTGACATTCCCAAATGTCTGTCCATACAAAAATTTAACAGGAGGTAAAGGAAAGTGGGATATGCATTCAGTGAACACAGTAAGGGTCTGAGTTTTTCAACGTCCATCTCCTTTTAGGGGAGCAGTTTAATTCTGTTTTCATGGAAACGTGTTCTACCTGGTTCTGATAATTTCATCTTTGATCATTTGTTGGCTGATCTGACTACAGTTTTCTTTACAATTATGAGATCATAAAATATAACAGCACCATGAAATGCTGCCTGTTGTTCACTACATCTTAAGATGTTCACATCTTAACTGAGATTTTTGCTGCATTCCAGGGCTCTGCTGGATACCAGGGTTCCCCTGGAGAACCAGGACAACCTGGCCCTCCTGTAGGTACCCATTCAGTATCACTGTGTATGTTAAAATATAAAAATGTGTATGTTAAAACATATAAAGACATGATCTTAAAAACATGAATCTGTGGCACCACTGTATCCAATGGAAATTTTGCAGTTTATCCTAGTTGTTTATTATGATGCATGTTTATTTATGATGCCTAATGCATTTTTAGTTTGAAGGAGACTTAATATTTTTTATTGTTGTAGTTAATGCTAATTACTTTTCTACAGGGACCTCCAGGCCCTGTTGGAATGATAGGCCCAGTTGGTCCACCAGGAAAAGATGTAAGTTTGCTGTTATTCATCCAGTCATTAATAAATTGGAAGAAAAAAGTTCATTAAGTTGCAAGACAACAGAACACATTGCTATTATTGCATTTGAGAATTTTTAAAATACCTCTTTTCTCCATTTGACAACATGACTTTCTTAAAGTAAATTTGGCTTACATAAGGTGTAATTGCCCGTTCCATAAAAGGTTCAGTTTTAGCAGGCAATTTGATTTGATTAAAAAAAGCCAGAAAACATAACAAAACCCCAACAAAACAAACACCCCATAAGCATGAAACATGCTATTTATTTGGTGCAAAATAAATTAGCAGTTATAAAGAAAATCAGACAGCTGTGGTAGCTTTCTGCTCCCTTTAAATCTTACTACAGGACTTACAGCCATTGACACCACTGTAGGTGTGAGTTCAGACTGGGAGTCCTGAGCAGGTAGGTGGAGTACCAGGCAAAGTGCAAACATCTGCAGCTTGTGTCCATTTTGAAGGTCTTACTAAGAAAAATAAGTTTTCTGGGATCATTTCTTGCTAAAGGGTGTCCTGAAGTAATGTAGAAATTAACTAGAATCTTGTTAAGAGCTGAGTTTATAAATTCTGGCAGTTTTCCAGGAGGCAGTGACAGAGTGAACTGTCACCCTGAGAGGATTTACAAGACCACGGCTGTCTTTGGTGGAAGTTTCACCTGCTGAGAACAACTCACCTTGTTCTATCACGACTGATGCTTTGCCAGTAATTCAAGCAATAACAAAACACTAAAATAATATATTTTCTTTCAACAGGGAGAGCCAGGACGACCAGGCAGGAATGGAGATCGTGGTACCCCTGGATTACCGGTATGGAAAATCTCTCAATAGCAATGGTCTTTTAATCATAGGTTTTGTTTTCCAGTATCAATGACATACAGTGAACATTGGCTTGTGCCCTGCATACAGTAAGTACATGATTTATTAATCTTTCTATATTTGTGTTTAGGGTCACAAGGGACACCCTGGAATGCCTGGGATGCCTGGGATGAAAGGCCAACGAGTAAGTATTGAGTATATTGATTATAGCTGAGTCTATTGCTCTCCTTGAATTATGGTGTTACACATTTGTGATCTTTCAGTCATCATTTCCAAGACTGAATCATGGAATTAAAGTTAATTTCTGCACGATGTAATCTGAACTTCCATAACAAAGATTCAAGCTTTTTCAGGTTACCTTAGCTGTAGAGCTCCATCCCTAATGCCAAAAAGTGTTCCAACAGCTGATAGCACTCATTAT
The DNA here is from genome assembly GCA_018697195.1 of Certhia americana. Classification (NCBI taxonomy): domain Eukaryota; kingdom Metazoa; phylum Chordata; class Aves; order Passeriformes; family Certhiidae; genus Certhia; species Certhia americana. The sequence continues at coordinate 30,479,162 of CM031863.1, read as the reverse complement.
TGAAAATATACCCCTTTGGGAGCTTAATATTTTGCCAAGAGGAATCAATTTTTTCCAGAATGCAGTAAGAATACAATTCACAGATATGGTTTTACTTTCTCACAGGGTTTTGATGGAAAAGATGGTGCCAAAGGTGACAGTGGTGCTCCTGGTCCAAAGGTAAAAATCTAGAATGTCATCTTTCTAGTAGGTACAGTAATGACCCTCATTAGTTTTGTAAAGCTGTTCTTTGCATCTTAAATTATAAAAATACAATAGGCATTAAAGAAATCCATTTAATACCTCCATGAAAAGAATACCAATCATTCCAAAGGAGTTAGGCGTTCTGGACCACATCATGTCCCAATTTTCCAGCCATGATAAGCATGAGATACCAAAATGAAAGGACATGTCTCGGTCATCTGACTTTCTTGCATAGTATTTTAATAGCTGAGTCTTTCTGATTTTTATTTCCTGTATAATTTTTGATTTGACACTTGTTTAGACTTCTCAGAACTCAGTTCATGCTGAGGACACCCCATAATAAATTGGGGTTTTTTTCTGTGTCTCTTCCCCTTAAATAAACCAAAAATGTTCTCACCAAAGTTCATTTTGTTTTCTCTCTGTAACAGGGTGAAACTGGTCTTCCTGGAGTAAATGGAGCACCAGGCCAACCGGTAAATATGTGCATCCTGGAGTGTTTAAATTTTAGCTAATTTGTTCCTCATTCTTTTCACTTTAATTACTTCACCACATGCAGTAGACAATAGTGAGTTATACATAAATAATAATATTATTGTATTATTATATATTATTATAAATAAGAGCACAATGTCTCTTTGTTCAGGCATCTTATTTTATATGCCCTTTAACAGATCCATTTTTACATGTTTCCTAGGGACCAAGAGGTCCAGCTGGAGAAAGAGGAAGACCTGGGAATCCTGGTGGCCCTGTAAGTAATTGCAGACATTGTTCTTATCCAGAGGCAGCACATATTTGGATTCAATATATGGAGAATTCCCTACTTCCTTAAAGCAGTTGTAATGCAAAGGGGTAAAAAACTATAGAGCATCTATAAAAATCTCACATGAAAACTTTTCAGTCCCCAATTAAAGATGTAACCGTTGTAACCCGCAACATGTTTGCCATCTTATTTCCTGTTTCACTTTTTAAAATGAATAGATTATACATTGAGGGAGAGTTCAGTATTTCAGCATAAGCTCAGGTTTGGCAAAGAGAAGCAGGGAGGAGGAGTGGAAGCAAAGAGTGGCAGGGGATGGCAGAGAGAGGGAAAAATGCCATCTCAGAAGTAACTTGTGGGAAATGATAAAATTCCCCTTTGACAGGTTAGAGGGTACATCCCTTGCTCTGAAGGAATTCTTAGTTTATATCATTCAACACAATCAGCAAAGCAGTTTACAGCCAGCACTTTGTTTGTGCAGACACTGCCTAACCTGAGCAAAGGGTCTGGTCTAACATAGCTACAAGACAGGCAACAGGGTTTAAGTCATGGGTGTTCATCAGCTTTTTGGAGTGAAATTTAGTCACTTGTGTGAATCAGAAGTATTTGTTACTTTGAAATGCACATCTGTTGCAATCTTACTTATTCACACAGATTAGCTTTGTAGCTGTTTACTTCAGAAATTTATTAAGAATGTATTTTTACATTTTCCTGTCTCAGTGCAAGTCACAATAAAGTGTTGGATCTTCTTTCACAAAATATTTAGCTAATTATTACTTTGGAATCTCTCCTTTAAGGAATCCTTGGGTCTTAGTCAACTAAGTGGGAAAGTACAGACACAGAAGTATGGCCTCTGAGTCGTGGACATGAAAGGATGTGGGTTCTGTGTCCAGGGTAGTGCTGTGTACCCAACACCTCTCTTCTTTTTGTAGGGTGCCCACGGCAAAGACGGATCTCCAGGAGCAGCAGGCCCACCTGTAAGGCAACTCTGACTTTCAGTATTTGTGTTGCTTTAGTCTGATTACTTCTAGCCGATGTTCTGCAGTACCAGCAAGCCCAAAACTGAGGTGCACTCGTCCAACAATGAGCATTTTATTTAATTGTATTTCATAATTATGTTGGTTAATATACTTAAAGGACACAGTGCAATAGAAGAGCTTTAGCACTGTAAATCAGGAAATGCAAAAATCCAATCCCAGGTTTTCCTGAGAACGTATAGATGGATGGAATTGTTACACTTCACGAAGATGAAATTTTCAATGATCTTATCAAATTAATTATTTAGCTGTCTGGAGTTGGCAAACATTTTCTTTCCCATCTGCCTAGAAACCTGAGCATGTGCACTTCTGCATGTAACAGCTGTATTGGCTTTCTTTTCTGCTTCTTTTTTTATAATTAGAACAATTTTTGAAAGATAACTAAATCTCCTTAATGATAGATTTCATGCTTTTAAATTTAAAACACAGAAATTCATCTGAACATGTAAAAGTCAGGGTAACTAAGATGTAGGTGTGATATTTTAGAACCAGCCAAATTTCGTCTTTTACAGCATGATTTATATTTGCTATTTTCCAGGTGTTTCCTTACTCAGAGAAAAGTCCTGTAATCAGACTCCCTTTTTTAACTTAAGATTAATTCCATATGGCTTTTACCTTTTAAATTAATAGTATTTCTTTCACTTTTAAGGGTCCCCCAGGTCCCCCTGGAACTGCAGGATTTCCAGGATCTCCAGGTTTTAAGGTATTCAACTAAAGACACATAACTACATGGGATTTGGTCCCTTCTCTAGTTACACAGCTTTATGTCACTCTACATCATTATTTCATGAGCCCACCTTTTCCTGGCAGCTATTACACTGTTTGCAAGCCTAGAACAGATGTGCTGCCTTATGCACACCATAATCCAATCCAATCCTCATCATCTCCATGAATGCCCACAACAAAACACCACTAAGTGGTAGAGACCATCAATGTAATGCTGATTGCCTTGGAGATGACTAAAATGCCTTCATTTTCTCCTTTTGCTGTGTTTTCCTGTAGGGTGAAGCTGGTCCTCCTGGTCCTGCTGGTGCTAGTGGTAGTCCTGGAGAGAGAGGAGAACCTGGTCCTCAGGGTCATGCTGGGCCACCTGGGCCTCAGGTACATCAACAACACTTGGGATGTTGAAGATGGATGAAGAGAGGTGCTGTCACCTGCTCTTCACAGAGCCCCCTAGGAGTCCTTTGTTTGATCTTGGGTTAGCAGCATTGTTTACTGAGATATTTATTTTTCCAGGGCCCTCCTGGAAGAGCTGGAAGCCCAGGCAACAAGGGTGAAATGGTGGGTACTGTTCACATCTCTGCCATTGCTATGCTCCGTTGGTGAGGGATGCTGTTTGGGCTGGGTACAGTCCATCAGTGCTCAATCTCTTCATCTCTGCCTGTTGTTCTCTCTCTCCAGGGACCTTCTGGTATTCCTGGTGCTCCTGGCCTGCCAGGAGGCCGTGGTCTTCCAGGTCCTCCAGGTGCAAGTGGAAACCCCGGGGCGAAAGGCAGTCCGGTGAGTTACTAATGATATTTACACTGTTTGTACAAACAGATATGGTGGAAGTAAACCTGATACTGTTAAGAAAACCCCACTGATCTTCTCTTATCCACTCGAAATGGTCTTACGAATTATTTTATAATGAAAATAGACAATTATTTTTATAAATATATAACACATTTTGTTTCACACATATAGGTATTGCTATATAAAGATTATACATAAATATGGTAATAATACCTAATTGCTTCCCTAAGATATCTGCCAATTCAGATACAACAAAGATACTGCTTGTGTTAATTGGCTACATCAGTCTGTTGTTTTACGATCCTGTTTTCACCTGTTTTAATTCCCAAGGACTGAGTCCACAATCCACTGAACCCCATGAGTTGTACCTGGTTTTGCACTGTCACTTACCCCAGCAGGCCCTTTGCTTACAGCCTTACACCACATGTAGCTCTTAGTCAGATAAAATATTCAGGATCCTTAAACAAAAGACTCAATGATGTCTGAAATAGCTCAGGAACAGACATAAAATTTTACTGAAAGGTGTTTAAGATTGTATCACTTCTTTATTGGATTTTTAAGAAGTCCCATGACTTCCTCTTAAGGTTCAGGCAGTGCATGCTGATTCCTTTGCAGAATGTTAAAAAAAAAAAAAGAAAAAGGATTCAATAATTTGAAATACCATGTCTACTTCCTAGTATTTCTAGGAAGTATTCTTCCTAGTATTTCTAGAGTCTAGTAGCTCTAGAATGATGCCTAATTGCAACCCATAATTTTATTGGGATTTTCTACTTTTTAGGGAGACCCTGGTAAGGACGGTGCAAAAGGAGATCCAGGCCCAAAAGGCGAGCGTGTAAGTATTTTCAAAACGTGTCCAGAGACTTCTTTCAAGGAAGCCTGAACCCTGAATCCAAAAACACCAAAAACCTGTTTTGGTTTTTTGGAGACTTCTAATTCACTGTTGGGCTTGATTTCTGATTTTGCCAGGGTGAAAATGGCACCCCAGGTGCTCCTGGGCCTCCTGGTGAGGAAGGGAAAAGAGGTGCAAACGGTGAACCCGGGCAGAATGGAGTACCTGGTACCCCAGGAGAAAGGGTGAGCTGTGCTAAGACAAGAGACAGAAAATTCTGAAGTTCAAAACACTTCCAGGAGAAATTTGACTCCATGTATCTTCTCAGCAAATTCCAGATGTGCAACTGGATTACAAAACTGGGGGAAATTCTTATCTAGTTTCTCCCCTGAATTGCAGCTTTCGGGTCTATCTCAGAAAAAAAAAATAATTTCCTTCAGTTTTTGATATAGAAGAAGCAGTGATCTTGTATATCTGGGAGTTTCACCAAAAGATTTTTGCTGAGAAGCAATCATAAACTAAGAGAACTACAAGGGGAACAAATAATCAAAGTTTCAAAAGTACTTACTTCTCAGTTAACAAAAATAAACAATCAAAGGAATTTCTGCTCTGCTCTGGAAAGTGACATTAATGTAAATTCTTCTACATTCAAAACATGTCTTTATGCCAACATCTCTAATGTTAATATCAGTATCAATAACAGAAATATAGCCAAGCTTTCGTCTATGTTATAATATTTCAACTGCAAACAGGTTTTTTGGCTAATATATTAAATAATTCTCCAAAAATTTAAAAATTCACACTGAGGAATCCACAAATTGTTTTATTTAACAAAATAAATAGCAACATCATTACAAATTTTAGATTTCTGTTCCCATCAGAAACAAAGGAAATTGTGCTGATCTGTTTTTCAGTCCTTACTTAATAATTGATTGCAATATTTGCTGAAGCTGTGAGGAAACCAAAGATGTGTAATGAACTAATTAATCATACTAAACATATAAAGAGGGCTGCAAAATGAAATTTAAAATTCAAATTTCTATTATAAAGATAGTAGTAAATATGAATATTAGAACAACACAACAGAGCTCTTCCCAGTATTAAGTTAGAGGAAAATAATTGCTCAACACTGAATGTGATTTTTTGGGTTTTATAGTACTTTAGAAAACCACATAAATAATGATGCAGGGTGAGCTAAAAATAAGAGGACAGGCTATAATTTTAACAGCAGTACTACAATCAAAGACAAAACAGTCTGTAGTCCTTACTACAGTGAAATGCCACTTTCATCTTTTTTTTTTTTTTCCAATTAGTTTTCATAATGATAAGTGTAATGGTAAATAGTTTAGAAGCAAACCCAGCTGCTATTACCTGTGTCATACTGCCTATGATGTATAATTTGGTTTTTTTATCTGGCAGGGCTCCCCTGGCTTCCGTGGCTTACCCGGCAGCAATGGACTTCCAGGTGAAAAGGTATAAATCTTCCCCCCCAAAAAGTCCCCTAAACTTTTGGAGAATCGGTGTGAATTTGGATGGAGAGTTTCAGATTCAATATGATGCTGGTCCCCTTGCAGTGACTCTCCACATCTCTTTCCAGGGTCCTGCAGGGGAGCGTGGCAGCCCAGGTCCCCCTGGCCCCAGCGGACCGGCAGGAGAGCGCGGACAAGACGGGGGCCCAGGTCTTCCTGGAATGAGAGTAAGACAGGACATCTCCAAGCAAATGGGATAAACTCTGTCAGAGATGACTCATCTGAGCTGATGCAATAGAGGAGTCCAACTAGAAATCCTTTCCATGAGTTCCTGGAGGCAGTAGTATTATCCATTCGTGGTGGGACAGGGCACTGCCACGACAGAGTCAGGAAGCTTTGGAGAGGCTCCCAGAGCATCCAGGCCCTACCATGAGAAATGCCTTTAATATGAGTTAGCACTGGGTGATTTCCTGCATTAGCTCTTTACATTTCAGCAAATTCTAACATTAGGCATTTAGGAGTTTTTTTTAAATATGCTTATATTTCAATTATTATGTGAATAGACTTAAATGCTGAAATAATTAAATTAGACATTAATTTAAGCATTTCAATATACATAAGGATTATATTTTTGGCTTATTTGTAATTAAAGCAAATAAGCTGTTGGTCAGTTTTTTACAGTACATATCAGTAAGATTTCAGAGATGGCCTATTGTGTAATACTGACAAAATGTAACATCTAAGTGACATGGAGCAACACTCTGGGAGCTGTACTAAGAATTAATGACTCCTAACAACAAATATATTGACATTCAAAAGCCCAACTGCATGCCTCTGGGAGCTAAATGAGATTTTATTGGCAATAAAAATGAATTATTTAAAATACATCAAAAATAATATTTAGAAATTTAAATAAGTTAATGAAAAATTGTTGCACATCGTGTTGCTTTCAAGTAAAGGTGTGTAGTCAGAATTGTTTAATTTCTTTTTTTTTTCCTATCTAAATATGATTTGCTTCCAATATAATGAAAGAAAATTTTTATGCCTGCCAGTTGATTAATGTTTGGTGTCTTGTTTATATACAACTCTCAGAAAAAAAAATAAAATAAACCCAGGCTTTGTTTGCTTTCTCCAATTTTCACCCTTCATGGGATGAGGGAAATGGAAAGACAATCTTTATTAAAGAGGATGATAACAAGCAAGCATTTTTTTATGTATTTTTATTTATGAACTGAAACTTAATAATGTACATTTTAAACTGGAATATAATACTCTTTTTTTTTTCCTTCAATTTGCAGGGCTTGCCCGGAATTCCAGGAAGCCCTGGGAGTGATGGAAAGCCTGGCCCTCCCGTATGTACATTGTGCAAATATTTTATCCTAGTCCTCCTGCTGACCCAACCCTACCCTCATCCCACAGTCTCCACATTTGGTTGTTATCACAGCCAGATGAATTGTCTCCTTCCTGTTTGCTGCAACTGCCAGAGCACTTTTTATGTTGTATCACTGTAACAGCAGCCTGCAAACTGTTCTTTCATGCTGTGCAAATTACAGAGTAGATGGGGCACGAGCTGCAATACAAAACACATAATGAGTTTTGAACAGTGTCTCCCCATCACTCCATGTTCAATGTGTCCTGGGAACTGTTTTATTTCACCTCACAGATGCCACATCTTCCTTTCTGTTTTGCTTGTCCCAGGGCAATCAGGGTGAATCTGGACGCTCTGGCCCACCTGGCCCTCCAGGCCCACGTGGCCAGCCAGGTGTGATGGGTTTCCCTGGTCCTAAGGGCAATGAGGTGAGTGGGATTTCTCTTCCGTGCTGATGCTTGATGAGTCAAACTAAACTGCTCCATAGTGGGGCTATCTCATGCTGCTCCTTTAGATGATTATCCACTTACCAAAACCAAGTATTTCAAATGTAGTCCTTCTTTTTTGTTAGGGTGCACCAGGCAAGAATGGAGAAAGAGGCCCTGGTGGACCACCTGGACCACCTGTAAGTTTTGCTAATAGTTGGTTTAATAATGACACAATATTAATAATAACTTGATGAGTCTTACAAAAATGGTATCATTCTAACCACAGCCTAATTTTGTCTTTGAATAGGGTCTTGCTGGGAAGAATGGTGATGTTGGCCTTCCAGGTCCTCCAGGACCTACTGTAAGTGTGGCGGGCTCATCCGAGGCAATGATTGGGGTCTGGAGCTACAGATAGAGACTGGGAATTTGGTGGAAGGAAAATCTTTTTAATGATATAAAGAAATCTCCTTTTATGAAGACAAATAAGAGCTCTTCTTTGTCATTATTTTAACGAACAAATATTCAAAACTGTTGGGAGGAACTTGAGTCAGGTATACTTGGTGTAGATTGAAATGAAAAGTCAATTTAGAGCGCTTGGTCTATTCAAGCAGAAGTGTATTGTTGCTCCCTTGAACGTTTATAGCATTTCAAGCTCCTGTCAAATTAAAATGTGCTTGCTGAATCACATCTAAGAGTTGGAGTGAAAGGAGCAAATACCACAACACCAACATACTTTAGTTTTTGAGCTTGTGCCATGTCGTTATCAGGTCACAATAAGAAGGAGTAGATTAGAGCTGCTGTGGAGGTGTTTATATGTTGAAGGGTTCTCAAGCAAGTTCATGGATTTTCTTCCTCATTTTTTTGGTTCTAGGGTGCTTCTGGTGAGAGAGGAGAACCAGGACCAGCAGGCCCACCTGGCCTCCAGGTGCTGTGTGTTCATTGTTTTCTGATTCTTTTTTAATAGACTAACACAAACACACACAAAAAATAAAAATAAATATAGGCATCTGAACATTTACATTGGAGTGCCAGATATCATCATATTTTGTATATAATAGAATATAACAACTTGATAAAAGTTACTGCATCATAGAGCACTGTGTGTCACCTAAATCCCATAGCTATGGAACTAGCATCTTCTTGCTGAAGCATCTTCTTGCACAGATCTTTGTGCCAAAACCAGAATTCTGAAGATGGAAAATGCATCTGTCTAACATGGATAATACTGTTCCTTCATATAGGGGTTGCCTGGTGGACCAGGACCAGCTGGAGAGAATGGAAAGCCTGGAGAACCAGTAAGTAGTAATTCCTTAGTTTTTTAAGTAACAAAAAATTAATGAGAAGCTCTTCCTAAATTATATATAATATAAAATATAATATAATTAAAAATATATTATATTTTTAAACTCAGACACCTCTCAGCTCTCCTCAGAGCAGTAAAGTCTGATTTGGGAAATAATAGGGGCGAGAAACAGGATGCCAACCACAATGCAAATGTCCTAAGTTCATGGATAACTTACATTTATTTTCTCATGACCAGGGGCCAAAAGGTGATATTGGAGGACCTGGATTCCCAGGCCCTAAGGTAAATAACAAAGCAAATTTTGTAATGACATAAATTAATTAACAAAATATGAGCATGAAAACAAAGAATAACACATTTTTGATCACAGGGTGAAAATGGCATCCCAGGAGAACGTGGTGCACAAGGTCCCCCAGGACCTCCTGGAACAAGAGGTGGACCTGGTCCTGCTGGCACAGAAGGTGCCAAGGTACCCACAGAATTTCTTCTTTTTCTGCTATTCTGCTACCATTTGTGTTAATTTTGTTCTTTCTAATTATTTTTTGTTACTCCATAGGGTCCTCCTGGCCCACCTGGTCCCCCTGGAGGCACAGGACTGCCTGGCTTACAGGGAATGCCAGGAGAAAGAGGAGCTTCTGGAAGCCCTGGACCAAAAGGGGAAAGGGTAAGCCACACACACACTTTTGATTTTATGCTAATTTAATGTTAGCATCCCACAAGGCACTGGGTTTGCCCATGTCTTCACTTTGGCCTGATTTCAGCAGTGTAGATTGTGTAGCAGTAATGTTGATTTAGCAATGTGATGTGGGTCCTAGATGTTGAAAAATATGGGGTTTTCCCTCAGCTTAATACATAATACATGCTGAATATTTTGCTGCACTGGATCTCTTGGAGGATGGGTACATCAAAAGAGTTCTAATGAATCTAATTAATATAATATACCATGAGAAGACAATTTGGCCTGGACTTCATTTTGACTCAGTTTGGGGTTTTTTCCTCATCAAAGAATGTAGTATCTGATGCTGAATACTGAGCAGAATATCATCTTGTTTCATTGAGGAAATCTGGCTATTGAGAGACCCTCAGCATGAGATCCTTCCCCCATTTAGGCTCATCTCATGCTTCCTTTTGGCTCATGGTTTTTTTGTCTTACACTTCCAAGGGAGAACCTGGTGGTAAAGGTGCTGATGGCCTTCCTGGTGCAAGAGGAGAGAGAGTGAGTATTTATAAATCCATCAGCTTTACACTGCCAGCTCTTAGAACATGAGTAACCCCAGAGTAAATAATACTGTCTAGGGCAGATAAAGTTTTAATCTCATTCTGTTTCATTCCAGCAGTGTAAAACTGGGTTTGTAAACTAAATTAGCCCTAATACTAGTTTTTGTGATTGCCACTCCTTGGGTAAATGTAATGGAATTTTTTTGGGAAAGATTGTAGTTGACTGCCACAGTGTTTTAGAAGAAAAGAAATCATATGAAAGAGAAAATCTACCTGACTGATCATATAATGAATCACAAAAAGACATCAATAGTAAACATTCTCATACAGAATACTCCTACAGGTTATAAAATACGATATATTTATACACATAAAATAGACACTTGAAATAATACATTTATCAAATCACTACCTGCAGGTAATACATGAAAGAAATGAGGAATGACAAATATATAAATGCAGCTTGGTTGAGTTGGAAGGAAAGATAAAAAAATTTATTTCAGACCATAAGATACACATTAAATTTTCAAGAAAGAAATAAGTCAGGGAGCTAGTCAGGAGATGCTGAATATGTGCTGAAGAAATGTGGATCAAATATCTGTCTGAAAATTAGGGCAACAGGTCACTTTTATTGTATACCATTGATAGAGATCTATGAATTTCAGGTGAGTTTGGATGAGGTTTGGATGGTGGGGAAAAATAAAGAATTACTCAGTTGGAGGTCTCTCACACTGCAAAATGGTGTGATCGCAGAGCATCACTCCAAAACATGGTGTGACAATGTCCACTCACTTCATTGAAGTATCTTTGGCAATGTTTACACTGAAACATAAACGCTATTGATCAAAACAGAGGAGTTAACATTGTCATATTTTTGATACAAAACATACGATTTTCTGATTTTCCAATTGTTTAGGGCAATGTAGGCCCCATCGGTCCTCCTGGTCCTGCTGGCCCACCTGGAGATAAGGTAAAGCATCTTCATAATGGTGTTTGTACATAAAGGGTGCCAGGGGTGGCTGTCTCAGGGGGAAAAGACAAACACCCCATGACCATCCTTGTTCCTTGCAGGGAGAGACTGGCCCAGCAGGGGCCCCTGGCCCGATGGGTTCCCGTGGAGGTCCTGTAAGTGACACAACTTTTCTTCCTGTGCAACTTCACCATGGCTCCTCTTGCTGCCTGGTGTAGACATCAATGCTGCACCAAACCTGTCAGCAATACACGTGGCTTGGGTTATGCATAAACTAAGCACATTCAGCTCCTGCTGACTCTGGGGGTTTATCAGTGCTAAAGGCTTCAGGAAATCAGGGCTTTTAACACTGCAAAAGGGTCAGAGGGCTGCAGTGACAGGGCAAGGCAAGAGTGTAAGCAACAATCATGTCCATCTAGATTTAAAGTTAAGTAAACTTTTAAAAGTACTATTTCTTGTATTCATTTTTGAATTTGTTGAACACTGGGATCACAGTTGCACTCAGTTGTGCTCAGGTTTTATGGAATAGCTGAGTTAAGTTTACCACATTTCAGATAATTATTAGATAATTAAGAGTTGTGTTTAGCACTTTGGAGCAACAGTTGTTTTGGTTCAGATATTTGGGGGTTTTCCTCCAAAGGCTGGTAAGACAAAGAAAATTCTGCAGCCTTAGCAGCAGTATTCTCTAACTTTTCAAGTGAAGTTTATCTTTCTAATATCTTCCATTGCTGACGTGGTTTTCCACAGGGTGAACGAGGAGAACAAGGTCTTCCTGGGCCTGCTGGCTTCCCTGGAGCCCCAGTAAGTGTCCACACTACTCTTCCTGTACTCAAGCACACATAGGGCAACATGGCTTTGTCCTTCCCCTCCTGCATTGTTAGGGCAGTAGAGTCTGACTGCATTCACACTTAATTTAATATTCAAATTCCCTTCAGAATGCTACCTGGATAGCGTTTCTTGACACAGTATCATCTGCTTTTTTGAGTGGTAATATAACAATATAATTTTTCTACAGGGCCAAAATGGGGAACCTGGTGGGAAAGGAGAAAGAGGCCCCCCTGGTCTCAGAGGAGAGGCTGGACCCCCTGGAGCAGCAGGTCCACAGGGCGGCCCTGGTGCCCCAGTAAGTGTTTGCTGTTCCTTTTGCTGCAAAGAGGTTCTTTCAGCCCTCCCTCAGCCCCAGGGTAGGGAGATGAACTGCCTGAAAGTGACTGACACTTCCTATAGCTTTAATCTTTTGCTTTATCTACTTCCTTCCATGTAGGGTCCACCTGGTCCCCAGGGAATAAAAGGAGACCGTGGATCTCCTGGCGGGCCTGTGAGTATCTCTTCAGTTTAGTCTCTGCTAAATGCCTCTATTTATTACAATAAATGTGATGTAAATGAAAAATAAGATCTTCAATGACTTTAGTATTGGCAGTTCAAGAATATTTAAAGTGTTCTAGAAGGAGTAATTGAGTTGAAACCTTTAGTGATTTGGATTACATTGATTTTATTATAAGTAAGGTGTCAAAATAGTTTTTGACACAATGACCCAAAGCTCTACAATGGCTTATCTCAACAATTATATTTATTTGCCATCTTTGCAACTTTCTCAAAACCCATTAGCTCGAGTTTGAAGAGAATATGCGACCTTCCCTTGCAAAAATTAAAAAAGAAATCGTAACTTTTTGTTCCATTTCAGGACATTTAATTCAATTTCAAACAAAAAATTTGTTACATTACATTTGTTACTGTAATTTAAACACAGCAGGTGTGTAAAAATCAATTTGGTCCTGTTTTTCCAGTCTTCAGAAAATGACAACTAAAAGTATTGGTCTCCTCTAGGGTGCTGCTGGTTTCCCTGGTGCCCGTGGTCTGCCTGGTCCCCCTGGTAACAATGTAAGTTGGTTTATCCCCCTTTTCTTTTAGTCTTACTTCATGGATACATTTAGGCATACATTAACATATTAAAATATATTATGTAAAAAATATTCTGAATATGATGGTTGTACTTCAGGAAAAAAACTGCAAAAATGAGTTTACCCTCCTTATGGTATGGAATAGAAAGCAGGATTTTAATTAAGGTACCATTAAAGTCAATGCAATTCTTTCCATTCATTGGCTCAGCTATGATTGTAATGAAAGACACTTCATTCTACACATGTCCAAGACACCATATTAAAGGCATATTGCAGGAGTGATTCAAGAAAACAGAAGGGCCTGCTCCTATTTCCAATTTCTGTGGTAGAGCCATGAGTAAGAAATGTGTACCCTGTGTTGGATGCATTGCAGACACTGGGCATCCAAAATGTGCAGGTGTATGTCCAGACAGCAGGGATAAAAAATACCAGTTGTGAAAGTGACACATGAAAGGATTCTCTTACAACACCAGATCAAATTTGGGTGCACAGGGCTGGACCCTAAATCTGCCTTCAGGCAATGACTCAGCTCTGGCTAGCTTTCATGAGACCAATACCAGTACATGTGTGCAGCTCACACTTTCCTTCTTGAAACTCTTTTCAGGGCAGTCCAGGTCCCCCTGGTAATGCAGGGCCTGCAGGCAAGGATGGGCCTCCCGGACCCCCTGGCAGTTCTGGAGCTCCTGGAGGCCCAGGACCTGCTGGAATCAGAGGTGAGCCCGGTGCACCCGGAGAAAAAGGGCCCCCAGGAGCACGAGGAGAAAGGGTAAGCATCCCTTCAGCCAGGGACTGTTCCACCAGGAGATTATGTCTGTCCAGAACAAGCAGCCACCTAAGGAACATTCAAGATGCTCCCACTGACTGAAGTGACCTTTTCTCAAACAGGGGGCACCAGGTGAGCCAGGTCCTCAAGGCATCGTTGGCGGCCGGGGGAACACGGGTCTGCCAGGTCTGCGTGGCCCCAGTGGCCCACCCGGGATGGCAGGAGCCAAGGTGAGAGCCCTTCACTGCAGCTACAGCCTCAACCCTGACACAACCCTAACCCAGCTGCTAAAGATAGCCTAGAGATGCAAAAAGTGCTGAAAATAGCTAAGAGACACAAAGAGTAATGAATGTGTTGGGGATGTTGGAGGGTTTAATGCTTTTTAGTCCAGAGATGAGAGAATTTACAGTTATTTGTGGATAAGATCAGGCTTTTAAATGTCTGGTACCCAGCTGCTGTGGGATGCAAGGTTGTCTTTGAAATTCTATTATATATATATTATATGTATCTATATATAGAGAGAGATATAGATATAGATATATATTACCCATTTCACACACTTTGGGAGTGTCATAAGGAGAAGACTGTAACCTCTCCTGGGTACAAGATCCAAGTCATAGTCTCACCTACCACTAGTTGTTTACCCTTGCTTAATTCTCAGTATGTTTCTTACTTAAATATCATGACCCAAACAGAAAAGTACCCTCACCTCCCTTCAGAAAAGGCTTGGGTTTTATTTTATCACTAATACAGTGATAGACCAGCATTTTTTGGTTAACTGCTTTGGCCACAGTTTTTGGGCACATAAGAAGAGACATACCTGTTTATTATTTCTTAGTTGTCAGTTAATGAGGAACATTTGATGGCCTTGCATGAATATTACCAGCAATGAAAAGAAACCAGCTTGGCCAAGTTTTTCTCTCTTGTTTTGTGTATTCACAACCAGCAAAGCCACATTGGCCCATCACTTCATTAGGTCTCCTTCAAAAACCCTGCATAGTTAATAAGAGGAAAAATACACTGGTATCTCCTAAGAATGTTATCTGCAATGGAATCCTTTCCCTTTTTGTTCAGGGTGAAGATGGTAAACCAGGCACCAACGGTGTCCCAGGAGAACGCGGTGCTCCTGGTCCCCAGGGTCCTATTGGACAAAGAGGCTTACCTGGAGAGCCTGGCAGAGATGTGAGTGGATGGGATTTCCCTGCTGGCTTGTGAGTTACAAAGGGGAGTCTCTGGGAGCAAATATGCCTTAAGGTTCACAGAGCCTGGTGCACAGGGGCCTGGGCAGATTCTGCCCTCCTGTCCCTTCATTGCCTGGGGACATCGTCCGTCTTGCTTGGAACAGGAGACTGCACTGCCTACAAAATAATGCAGGCCTTACAGGTCTTTTAGGAGCCACTCTGCCTCCAGGAACTCTTCCTTGTTGAAAACTCTTTCTTTGATGAGCATTGTTCAAGTTTACTGGGAAACAAGCTCTCTACTGGTCATGCAGTTTATGAACAAACTGTGCCACTCTGTTTTGCAGGGTAACCCTGGCTCTGATGGCTTGCCTGGACGTGATGGATCCCCAGGAGGCAAAGTAAGAAATCACCAATATCCTTAGACTGCCCAATAAATGAGACATGAACTACATGACAATATATGTAATGTATTGCTACGTAATTTGTTCCTTGAACCTCCTGAGCTCCACTGAATATACTCCTTATATTGAGTTCTATAAAACATGATATTTAATATCTCTTACTATCTGCAGGGTGACCGTGGTGAAAGTGGCTCTCCTGGCCCTCCAGGACCCCCTGGCCACCCTGGACCTGCAGGTAATGCTGGCGCACCTGGAAAATCTGGTGAAAGAGGATTTCAGGTAAGACCAAAGTAAATAGGTTACTGCTTACTTACACAACCTCCCTATGCAAAGTCCATTTCATGCAGGAATAAAGAGGGAGTTTTGAAGAGTCATACATTTGTTACTGTCAGAGTTTCTTGACATCAAGGACCTGTTCTATAAGAATATCCAAGGGAAAGACATCTCAGAGTTTTATATTCTGACAACTTATATAAATTAAGCTCAAAGTCCAGGTACTCCATAGGATGCCAAAAAGCACATCATCCCACCACCTGTCCTAATTTCCATCCCATCTGGTGCTCATGCAGCACAAGCAATGTGCTATTTGTTTAAATTAAGGGAGTAACTTTGGAAGCCCTCAAGTTATTTCTCAGGAGTGCTGACACCTGCACAGAGAGCATTGAATACCTCACCAAGAGAGGGAAGAAGGGCTGCAGTGCCCATGTACAGATCAGTGCCTACAGGCAGCTGAGAAAGGCTGACATTGATACAAAAATGGCCTGGCCAGGATTCTTGCTGATTCTAGTGTGCACGGAGCTTCCCCTTGTTTCCCAACACCTGCTGGCTGTGAACATACAGCTTATCTAGAAATAAAGAGGTGGGATAGGCAGTTCTAAGTGATCTGTACCTTCTCATTCTTACCATGTCACAGGGTCCACCTGGCCCTCCTGGCTCTACTGGTCCTGCTGGTGCTCGTGGTCCTGCCGTAAGTCATATCTAAAGTATTTGTGATGTCATCCGTTCACTATTCCCTGTTAGGTGGGCAAAGCTCTTATCTCCCTCTGTCTTCCTTTTATTGCAAATCTACCCTTACAGGGTCCTCAAGGTCCTCGTGGTGATAAAGGTGAACCTGGTGAGCGAGGCAGTAATGGCATAAAGGGTCACAGAGGGTTTCCTGGTACCCCTGGTCTCCCTGGTCCTCCTGTGAGTATTTTGCATTGGATTGGGAATTACAGCTGATCTTAATTTCTGTGTTTAGGCCTCAGGTACCTTAATTAACCTTAGCTGATTCGATGGGAGTCTATGTAGATTTGATTGTCAGATGTTTCAAAATCCAAATTCTCTGAATCAACCTGACATAAGCATAATTAAAGAACTGGAAGAAGCTGTTGGAAGTAAAGATGGGTTTACTACAAACCTTTCAATAAAAGCTTCTTATATATTCATTTATGATATAATCAGGCTATTCCTGATTTAATTAGGAAAGAGAGAAGTAGATGCTGAAATGTCTATGTCTGTCAGAAATCTATCCTAGACACACAACTAAAGCTTCTCAGAGTCCAAATACCTCTCTTCTGCCATGTATCTTTTATAGAAAGTAATCCTGGAGCAAAAAACGGGCAGGAAATTGTAAACTAGTGAATTGTGAACAAGCATTACCATTTGAACATAGTTAAGAGAACTGAAGGGCAAGAATAGACAAGCATGCCATAGATATTTATGAACCAGTAAAGGTTTAAGAAGGGATTTATTCTTAAAAAAACTTACAAATACCCCTCTTGATACCAGTGAGAATCTCTCAATTAACATACCAAAGATGGCACTAATACCAACCAATTGAACAACACAATAGAACCTGGAGTCTAACATATAGCATGAGAAAAAAAAAAAATTGATAAAGTCTCATTTGATGATTGATAACTTTTAAACAAATGGCTTAGTCCTTTGCAGTGCACACACTGAGCAAATTTGTAAATGTATTTGAAATCATGAATGTTTGTCAAACAATGTTTGACATGTTAATTAATGTTATTTAAATAACATTACTGGTAAAAGTAGTAAAACTGCAGCATTTTAGCTATAGCTACGTATTCTTATGAATATTAGAGTTCATCCAAAACTCATTGGTGTCAGTTGGCTTTCTTGCATTTTGGATAACACATCTCTATATGAAAATGTATTAGAGAACATTCAATATATTTTTCCTGATTAAAGAATGGCTACCATTCTCTCATATCTGACACAGCCTTTTTATAAGGACGTGTTTTGTATAATCTTGAAGATGTTCTCAGTGTTTTCATTTAAGGCACATCCAGATAATTGTAAGATATTACCAGGAGGTGTATGACTGACTTTTCCTTTTTTCATAGGGTCCCCTGGGTCCACAAGGTGCAATTGGAGGTCCAGGAGCTTCAGGTGCAAGGGTAAGAAAATCTCCTTACTCAGCCTAACTGCAGTGAAAATTCTGACTGCTTAGTTAATATATACATAGATACAGACATAAAGTTTAATTGGCCACCTTAACAGACAGCAGCAGAAGAAAAAAACACCTGATAAATCATACAGAAATATTGGAAATACCTCACAAAGTACTTCTGAATTATTATTTTGACCACATTGTTTATGTTCTTCATTGTTTTAGGGTCCCCCAGGACCAGCTGGGCCACCTGGAAAAGATGGCACCAGTGGCTACCCAGGTCCAATTGGTCCTCCCGGCCCCCGCGGTACCAGAGGCGAAAGCGGCCCTGCCGTAAGTAAATGGCGCAAACTCACATGAGAATATCAGGAATATTCATGAAACATAGCATGCTCAACTCTTTAAATATCTCAAAATTTAAACATCTCCCTCAGAAACTCTCTATCTCACGGACAAGGTTTGTGGCAGGAGGTATCTAGCTACCAAGGCTAAATCCAAAACCACGCAGCAGTTTAGTGTAACTCTTGATGCATGGGGTGCTGTGTTGGTCTCAGCTGATCACTGGCTTTTCTGCCTACAACAGGATCTCCTCCTGGCTGCTGAGCACAGGCTCCCTTTGGGTCAGGGAAGCCATGGAATGGGGGTCCTAGACTACTCTAGAGTGGCCAGAGCTGCAAAGGTGTCACTATCACAGTCATCTCCTAAATCCAAGAAATGATCATTCTCTGGATTTTAGTGGAAAGGGTTCCTTCTCAAAACCCAAACATTAAGAGTGTCAAACTTGACAAGATGAGGGAAAAAAAAAAACAATTTTAAGAAAATAAGGGCCTGGAAAATCTAACAGATGTTTATACATCTGTTTAATTAATGAATAAGTAAACTAAATATTGGTGTAAGAATTCTCAATTTTTTTCCAGACTTTTACTTTTAACCTGTTCACTATTTTTTTTAGGGTCCACCAGGGCAGCCTGGTCTTCCTGGTCCTTCTGGTCCTCCTGGTCCATGTTGTGGTGGTGGTGTAGCTGCCCTGGGTGCTGGTGAGAAAGGTCCAGTTTCCTACGGGTATGAATATCGAGATGAGCCCAAGGAAAACGATATCAATCTGGGTGACATCATCTCCTCAATGAAATCAATTAACAACCAGATTGAAAACATCATTAGTCCCGACGGGTCCCGGAAGAATCCAGCTCGTAACTGCCGGGACCTGAAATTCTGTCACCCCGAGCTCAAGAGTGGTACGTTTAGATTTGTCTTGGGGATTGTTTTGGTTTTCTGGGTTTTCTAACTTGAGTATTTAAATGTGGATATCTTCCATGAAAATTTGACCTTTTTTTCCAACAGATGTCATGAAAAAGATGATAAACATAAAAACAATTTTAAACATTAATTAACTATTTACACAGAATAGATATTTGACTGCAACTCCTCTCTTTCGAA
Organism: Certhia americana; assembly: GCA_018697195.1. NCBI lineage: Eukaryota > Metazoa > Chordata > Aves > Passeriformes > Certhiidae > Certhia > Certhia americana. Next base: position 30,460,006 of record CM031863.1, on the reverse strand, counting down.
GTGAACATGTGTTTAAACAATTTTAGGGAAAAAGAAACATTCTAAATTTATTCCAAATTTCAGTCGCCTTACAGAATTCACATGAACGCAGTATCTTTTTATATCATGTTATTTTCTGTGGCATCTCTTCTGTCAAAATTAATACATTTCCTGATTTGGCTCAGAAATCTGGCATAGAAATAAGGGTTACTATCATGGAGTCAGATTCTTCTCTAAATCCACTAGTCCTCTTCACATTTTCCTTTTCCTCTAGGAGAGTACTGGGTTGATCCCAACCAAGGCTGCAAGATGGATGCCATTAAAGTCTACTGCAATATGGAAACTGGTGAGACCTGTCTCAATGCTAACCCCAGGACTGTGCCAAGGAAAAACTGGTGGACCAGTGCAAACAGTGGAAAGAAACACATTTGGTTTGGAGAGTCTATGAATGGAGGCTTCCAGGTGAGAAACGAGCACAGTTAACAGCCTAGACTGTTGCATCACAGCATACTAAAAAATAATTCTGAAATTAAACTGAATGAGACAATTAGTATGTGAAAAAAACATGATGTGGACTGACCCCAGACATGATTGAACAAACACTCTTGCCTATGTTGGTACTCTGCAGTTCAGCTATGGAGATCCTGAGCTTCCAGAGGATGTCTCCGAAGTTCAGCTGGCCTTCCTGCGCATCCTCTCCAGCCGTGCCTCCCAGAACATCACCTACCACTGCAAGAACAGCATTGCCTACATGGACCACGACAGTGGGAATGTTAAAAAAGCTCTGAAACTGATGAGCTCTACAGAAAGTGAGATCAAGGCTGAAGGAAACAGCAAATTCACATATGCTGTTCTGGAAGATGGCTGCACTGTAAGTAAACAGGAATTTAGTGCTGTAGTTAATAAATAAAACTCCCTCTAAGAGGACTAGATGCATAATAAAGGAGGAGAGAGCTTTGCATGGCCTGGGTAAAGAAAGGACACAGCTACAGCTAGTGTGGGGAACCTAGATTCTGTACACCAGCAGTGTCATTCCTGTAGCAACCGTAGGAAGTGAGGTGCACTTCCACTTAAGTCTGTGCTTTGCAGGTATCTTCTTGCTTTAGGGTCAATGTCAGGGAAGTCACAGTCACCAAGTTTTGATCTATCCCCTGTCACTTCTAAAAGTAGTCATATCAAACCAAGGCTAGCTGGTTGAAGCCATGGGCTGTGTTTATGGAAAGGGGCAAACACAGTCATTTTTTAGATCCAGCATTGCTTCCCTGCACCTTGTCAGTACAGCAGAAAGTACTGAAGGGGAGCAGGAACACCCCTGAGTGTGCTGCAGCACCTGCAGCCTTTTCAGTGACAAACGGACAACACTAACACTGTCCGCAAGTTCTCCCTCTTGGGGTCATTTCCACAGAGGTGACAACCAGTTTTCAGTAGTTGAGAGGGTTTGTTATTTCAGAAATAGGAAATCTGGAATCTGGTAACCTGTGGGATGACAGCCACGCAGACCAGCATTCATGTCTCTAACATTTCTTTCCTTTTCTGTTTATCTTCACAGAAACACACTGGTGAGTGGGGTAAAACAGTTTTCGAATACAGGACACGCAAGACAATGAGGCTGCCAGTGGTTGATATTGCACCATTAGATATTGGTGGTCCTGATCAGGAATTTGGCGTGGACATTGGCCCAGTCTGCTTCTTATAAGTCAAAGATCCTGCTTTTTCTGAAACCCCAGCAAACAGATTCGCACTCCAACTGTGCTCCTTTGTTTCAGCCTTGTCAGCTAGTACAGGTGCCCATCTGTATCCCAGTTATTTATTAACAAAATTTCTGGGGGAAAAATCAATTTGATACCAAGGGTTTTTTGTTTTTTTTTTTTTTTTGCTATTACACAAAGTACAGTAAAAATGCTTTTATTTTGCTCTATTTTTTTTACCAAATTCCATCTTCGAAACATGTCTCCGTGGTGCTATAATAAAACTTCAACACTTAATAAAACAACACTGTGTTCTATTAGTTGAATGTTAGCCAATTTACAAAGCACTGATTGCTCCCAGTACAAAAGTTTACCCTTCTTTCCAAGATGCAGTCCATAAAGCTAGAATGACCTCCCTGTTTCAACTACCTCAACATGGACAGAAACTGGGATGTGTCTGATGAGTCAAACCAAAAATCAGTCAAATCAATCAAAATGCATTGGACCCAGTGGCCAATTCCATAGATTCATTTGGTACAAAATTGTCTTTTTCTGTACTGATTAGCCATGAAAGGTACAGTTTATCTTAAGAGTTTAATACCTTAATGTCAGTAGTCACCATAATTTTATTGTTGGATTGTATTCTGTTGTCAAAGGTGCTTCTCTACTTTCCTGTCATTGCTGGTCAAGACCACTAAAATTAGGGAAGTGTAAAAGACTAATATGATGGTGCTAATGTATTTTCACTCCTAACTCTGCAAGTCAGGGTTATTGACTTGCTCAAAAAACCAAAAAGGTAAAGGATTTAAAGCAATTGTAAATGTCTCCTGTCAAAGATCGTCATTGGCATGTCATAGTTGAGAATTTTCTCCCTTCACTCTGTAAAAGTCAATAAAGATGCAAAATTGTGAATTTCTTCTGTCACATTAACACATTTATAGTGTTGAAGGTTAACCATCTTTGTAAGCTTTTATATGGTTGTTGGTCTATTCCTTACAGAGACACATAATAAAATACCTTAATAAAATTTCTTGTTGTTTCATAAAACTGGCGTCTTTTTTTTTTAATTTTACTGTTTGTGCCTTCATTCAAACAAATGAACAATACAGGACACAACTCTGGTACCACTATGATTTTTCAAAGTTCCTCTGTTTGAAGGCAGCCCTGGTAATACTAAGGGATGCAGTTTATGGTGTACTAGTATGGAATTTTCTCTTTCTTTCTTTTTCTACTCTTCTCCATCCAGTGGCTCACATTTGCAAGCACAGTGAGCTTCTCTATCAGTAGGGATTCAGATGTGACAGCAACATCCAAAGCAGGGCCCATGCAGCAAGGCAGGTCAGTTTGGAGGAAATAGAAGATTTTAACCCTCCCTCTTCTGAGAAACCTGCCTCAGTCTGAATAACCAGGCAGTCACAGGCTACCAGCCTTTCAGGGGGCAGCTTAAATAAAGAGCTTAAGGCTTCCACAGGGCATGCCTAAAGCACCACCAGTTTGACAAAGCTGACAGTTTGAAAATCTTGGCTTTTTTTTTAATGGTAAATGGAGCTGTACAACTCAGTCCTTCCCCAGATCTTAGCAAAAATTTAAGAATCAACAGTGACCACAGTAACGTTTAACGAGCAAAAGTAGTTTGGCAGTGCCCAAGCTTGAAGCCAGAAGAAGGAACTAAACAGCACCAAGGAGCCCAGGCCAGGAAATCTCTCCCACAGTTAAATGCTTAAAGATGCCACCCAGCCTTTCCCATGGAGCAAGGTCCAGAGCCTGCCCCCACATCATTATTGCAGAGCCACACATTGCTCCACAGCCCAGGATCATTAAAGACATTCTACAACATGATCAGATAACAAAACTTAGGGATTAAAAGAAAATCAGATTCTAAAAAGTTTTCATTGACAATATAGATTATGCCTCCTCAGAGAATATTTTCTGATTATCCCAAGCAGGAAAAATGAGCCATGAAATGCTGCTTTTTTCAGAAATCTCACCAGATTTGGGGCTGAGCCAAGACACTGTCCTGCTTTGGCATTGCACATTTGGACATGCTCACACAGAAGGAAAAGAGTGAGGCTCTGGGGAGACCCTTACAGCACAAACATGCAGTTATCTCACAGGCATGACTGTACTTAATGCAATATATCAGAAGTGCCAACAATTCATCAAAAGTACTGGCTTTTGTAGGAAAGCTCCTCATTTGATGGTGAAAAATCAACTACTGTTTATGGAAAATGCAAGTTACATGTACATAATAATATTAATCTGACATAAATTACATGGTAGGAAGCTCTTGATTAGAATTTTATAAAAGCAGCTGGTAAGAATGCTGGCTGGTGGAAAAAATGCATTGAAAACACCTGCTCTTAATCCCCATGGCAAAAGAAAATAATCATCATTTTCCATCTGCAGTGCTACTGGGGCTGGGTGGATGGCTGGGAACAATAACTCAACCTTAAAACCCAAGCTTTGGGGGCTGCTTTCTAAAGTACACACACTCATCAAATCTGCCATTTATAATGTCTACTAATGAAAGCTGATTTTCTGGAACAGTTGTAGAAAACACAAAGAAATAACCAAGACCACCACAAAATATTTTCTTAATATAAAAAAAAATTCATTGCTTCAGAGAGTCACTGATTAGGCTACCATGGCTGTCATATATCTGTACTTTTATATCACTACATTACTATTTGGGCAAAACAAGAAAAAAAAAACCCAACCATAATAACCACAAAATGCAAAACCAAAACCCCAATAAAACTGAAAAACAGCGCCACTCAAATAAAAGGCAAAAAAATGCCAACAAAAATTCCAATCTACCAAACCACCCCCCCTGCAAACATGCAAACAAACTAAACCCTGCCACAAAAAGCTGCCAGAATTACACCAAGAGCACAAAGTATCACTGGTTTCAGCTTCAACATTGCTTTGAAACATCACCTTTCCAGTTACTCACAGGTCATCACCTGAAGGTGCAGCTCATATGCAGGACACCAGAGTTTTTTATTCTGTTGGAGTCCTTGGCACGGGGACTATTTCAACATCTCCTTTCTACGCTTTCTTATTTGACATTGTGTTAAAAATACTCTAAAACATGGCAGAAATCCAGCAAACCCTTCTCCAACACAAGGGCTTTGATACCTAATTAGACCCTACTTGTAAGCAAATTTTAAACACCTGTGACTCATTCCTCACCCATTGTCCTCCTCTTAGGCTTGTGGGAAAAGCAGCTTTCTTTTACTGTTCCTAAAGATATTGTTCAATTCCTCACAGCAATGACAAGAGCTTCACATGAAAGCTGGTCTGTTGTTCAGGGTGCTCCTTTAGGACACACGAATTCTCCCTTGGGGCAGGGTTTAACACACAGGTTAACAGAGTCTGAGCTGTAATTCATCAGTCTTCATGTTTCTTTCATATTTATTTCATACATTAAAAAGCATTACCTCTGATTTGAACACAGGCTGAATTTCTGAAGAGCATGACAGCAGGTAAAATAGGCAGGCTAATAACAGTCTAAATTTTCTGGTACTTAGGTAGCAAGGCTACCTTGTACAGGTTCCTTGTGGATATTCTGAACTCTGCAGCATCTGACTGAAATCACATCTTTCATCCAAATCTTTAAACTCCCAACACACAAACTGTGATGCACTGGACACAGTAACCCATGATTTTGTATTTCTTTCTAGCACAAACACACCATTTGGATCTGTGGATTCCCAGTTTCTCTGGCATTTCCTACTTCAACCATTGAAGTGCTGGTTGTTACCTTTTGTCATGATTTTCTAAACTATAATACCATTGTCTAACTATCATTTTTACCTTGTTTTTTCTATTATATTTCTATACTTGCAGGGAATCTTATTTCCTTCAATAGCATTTCTACATTTCCATTTAGCTTCACTTTTCCTTTTGCAACTGTTTTACTCTCCGTCTTCCCGGAAACCTCTTCCAGCAAGACCAGCTGCCTTGTGAATATTAAACCTCCAGTATAGCCTCAACTTCCTGAAAAATTAATTGAAATATCCATAGATTATAAGTCTAATAGCTACTATGCTCAGTCTCAGGCAGCTACAGAGGAGCAAAAAACCCTAGAGGCTGTGACCCTACAGTAGGAGAAAAAAATCATAGTTTTTTGCTCTTAATCCAGCTTTAGACTTTTTACTTGCCTCCATAGAGGGGAAAACCCATAAAAATGTAAAATTTTCTTCACAGTTAGACTAAAACTGAAGTGCCTAAATCCAAAGCTGTGGGTTGAACAAAGCCTCTCAATCAGAAAGGGCTGAAGCCATGAATTCCATTTGCCTTCCTTACATTTTAAGCCTCCAGAACTCCCCAAACTGGTCTAGATGAAAACACGAACACCCGCTTTCAAGCATTTAAATTTCATGCTGTCTTGGAGAGAAGAAAAAAATATTGTAGTCCACACAGCTGAAAGAGAGGCATGAAGCTGAATGAGAGGTAGGGAAAAAACAAGGAAAGAAGTTGCCCACACTGTAATAAGACTGATATAAGAAATCCCTAATTTTGATCTACAGCCTCTCATTCTGTTACACCAGCTGATCTCATTTATTACATCATAACACCATATTCCCATGGCTCTCTGAGACACAAAAAGAAACAAGATGAAAAAGCCCTTCCTCAAGGAGTTTTTCAGAGCATATCAGTGACTTTAAAATATCACTGATTTAGGTGTTAACATTACCTTGGAACTTTGCCTTTCCAGTTAAGTGCAAGTTCTCATCTTAGGGTGGAGCTCTTCTGTAGGACACCAGAGCCTCTCTTCCAGTGAATGTGGACTTCCTATTGTCTGTAGCACAGGGCTATAGCAACCATTTCTTTGGTTTTTAACAAAAATTATGTGTAAAGAACCCTAGAACGTGACAACAATCCAGCCAACCCTTGCCTAAGAGAAAAGCTTTGCTACCTGATTAGGCCCTAATTGCAAACAAATTGCAAACACCTGTAACTCAGTGGGTTACACCCTCAGCTTCTTCTGGGAGACAGGCAAGGCTTCTCCATGGCCACCATGATTGGCAGCTGCTTTAAAGCCCCTAAGTCTCCTCTCTCAGCAGTAATTTGGCATCTAAAGCCAGGGCAAGGGAAAGCAGCACTTAGAGTGGTTTCTGGATTTGAGCAGCTGTTAGGAATTCTTCTGGAAGCTGGCAAATTGTCAGTAACTTCCCCTCCTAAAACAAATTAACTTTTAAATAAGCACTGGGTGTTATTTGCAACCCTTCTTTTGTTGTGGTTTCAGCTAAATAGTATTAAGCCTCCATTTGCAGGCAATAACCTAGAGGAAAAGCTGTCTACAAGAACTTTGAATTAGTAAAGAAGAAAGTTCTTCCCAACATGTGCTTTGCCATGCTGTGGCTGTCCTGATAGCTTCACTAGGAAAATCTAAGGTCCAGTGTTCCTTGTCAGGTGCATGTTATTCATACAAACTGGAAAAGTGGGGTTTTTTGAGCACTGGGTATTATTTATGCAATAAGAGACCATTACTGTAGTCATTAAAATTAGAATATGTTTTTTAATGCAGATTTAATACACATTTCAACCAAGACCAAAAGCCTGATGGTTCAATTAAAAATCGTATTCAGTTCTTTGCACCAGAAAAGAAGATGGGTCTGGAAAACTCCACATTTAAACCAAGTGCCTCTCTTTTGGATATGTGAGCAATAAGATACATAATGTTGCAAAAATCTTAAGCTACAGTAATGTATAAAGTTTTATCATGACCTAACATTTTAATTCAACATGCACTTGTAATCAGGTGTCCTCAACTGTATCTTGTTATGATCTTAAAGAAAATCTGTAGACACTTCTGTTTAAAGTACTAGAAGAGAAAGGTATTTTGCAGGTTTTAGGATTGGAGATGGAGATGCTTTCTATGTTTTTGCCTACCTGTTTACTGGGAGGAAGCAAAAAGTAGCTCACATTACACTGAGAGATTCCTGTTCCAGGGTGAATGAAATCCACCAGAACAAAATCCTCGTGGGTCTTGTCTTCCCAACTACTCTTCATCCTGCAATAGCTTTACCCTAGAGTGTTGCCTGGAAAGACTGACTCTAACCCACACTGCTGATTCCCCATCACAGCAGCCCCTCTTGCTTGAGTTCTCTCCTTCTGACAAAGCCACTGATTATCTTTCCTTTTTTACTTTTAATCCTGAAGTTGTATCTGGCAAAGCTATGCTTATCCAAACTTTCTCTACTCCTTAGCCATGGGCATCTCTGGATTAAAATTTAAGTTTTGCTGCTGAGTCCACACCCACTGAGAAGGCAGCCATTGAAAGCTCACTCCTGGAGGCACTGGAGATGTGCTTTCTGTGGGGTTTTCTGAAGATTCCTTTTGTAACTTGCATTTCAGCTCCACTGTATTTGTTATAACATCTCCAAGGTACCTGGAAAAGTCTGCTCACTCCTCTTTTCAGTTTGGGTGCATCTATAAAGCAGGCATCAAAATTCCTAGCAGGAAATGGCTGACTTGGTATGTGTCAGCTGGGACAAAGTTTCATTTTCTTCTCAGTACTGCCCTTGGATTTGGGATGGAAATCTTGCTGCTAACAGACTGATGCTGTTGCTGAGCAGTGCTTACATGAAATCCTTCTCAGCTTCTTACGTTGTCCTGCCAGCAGTGAGGTTGGGGGAGCCCAAGGAGCTGGGAGGTGACACAGCCAGGACAGCTGGTCTCAACTGATCCAAGGGACATTCCAGACCATATGGAATCATCCTCAGCACATAAATCTGTGGTGGAAGCTGGCCAGGGGCCACTGCTCAGGAATTGGCTGGGTATGGGTCACTGGGTGGTGAGCAACTGCATTCTACAATTGTTTTGTATATTTGAATTCTTTTGTTATTATAATTATTTTCTCTTACTTTTCTGTCATGCAGTTAATCTTAGATTTTTTTACCCCCCCCCCAATTCTCCTCCCTGCCCCACCGAGGGGGGTGAGGAGTAGGCAAGTGTCTGATGTTTAGGGGCTGGGTTAAACTCAACAATACAGCAGAAGGAAATGTTCAGACTTTCTCTGATTTTTGTGTGGAGTCTCACAGCTTGTTCCCCAGAGGATACAGGCTCCTGAATTACAGTGATGGCTCCTGCAGTCATCACCATCTTCTGTCATTGGTGTGTTTCTTTGTGGCAGGGAAGATCCTACTATACCAAACATGCAAAAATATTTCTAGAAATGTAGTTATGTACTTTTGTTATACTTGGTTGGGTTTGTGTCCAATTTTTTCACTCAGTTGACTGAGGCCAAAAAGCAGTTCTGTGATGCTTTGGCAGATGTGAACTTGCTTGGCTATTTTTTCTTTTTCTCTGCACAAACATCCCTAAATAAGGCTGCAGCCTTTTCTGGAGGATGGACGATAATATCTCAATCAAGGAACTAATTACTAATTTTGCAGTAGAAACATTTGAAAGTGCACCACTCTCTGATATTGAGAACATAACAGAACTTAAGCCACTGCTTATAGAAAGATGGCTTCTAACTCTACCAGAAAGGAAATGAGAATGTGCACAAAATAAACATGGGGGAGTTAGTTAAAAATGGACTCTTTAGCATCCTGCTCAAATGAGGGTTGCCTGATATATTTGTACTTTTCCAGACCTTCTCTCAGCAAAGGCTAAACATGTAATGCCAAGAGCACAGCAGACAGATCTGCAATCAAGCTCTCTGGTGTTGTGCAATACCATAAAACTTTTCAGTTTTAATATTTGCACCACTCTTCTAAGGTTCTCCTGAGCTCTCCACAGGCCATTTGCTCTCATAGTGTGCCTTTTCATCTCTTTTTTAAAAAGTTTATACTTTTAAAAAAAGCAAAAACTGTTTTTCTTTTCTTTTATATAATATATATATAATATCTCTGAAGATATTTTCCAATAATTGCCTCACAGGAATGAGCAGCAAATAAACAAAATTTGTCTATGGGTCCACAGCTCCTAAGTCATTTCTATTTCAGATGTTGAACTACTGATTTAGTTTTACCTTTTGTCATGATTTTTGAAACCATCTAATGCTCTAATTTTTACCTTGTTTTCTCTATGATATTTGCATACTTGCAGGGAATCTTTTTTCCTTCATTAGCATTTCTACATTTTCTTATTTCCACTTAGCTTAGCTTTTCCTTTTGCAATTGTTTTGCTTTCTCTGGAATCCTCTCTCAGCAAGAAAAAAACTGCCCAGTGTGTATTAAACTTTCAGTATTGCCTGCATTTCCTAAAAAAATAATTAAAATATCCAGAAATTATGTGAGTGTTTGCCAACTTAATTACTGTGCTCGATCTCAGGCAGTTACAGGAGATAAAAGAAAGTCATAGGGTCTCTTATTCTACAATTTTTAAAAGTGTTTTTTGCTCTTAAACTGTTTTTAGACTCTTTACTTGCCTGTATAGAGAAGAAAAATCTTCCATTTTCTTGATGCTTTGTGGGCTTTGGCTGTGTTGTTTCTAGCTGTAATGCTAGAAACATTTTCTTTGATATTTTCTTTCTTGGACTTCTGTGTTGTTTAGTACATTCTTCTACTGCATGTACTACTGCTGGTGCTCCACAGACCCTTTATAGTGCTGAAAACTTAGAGCTGGTTATTCATCATAGCTACAAGGAAGCTAGCAAAAGGCAAGGAAGGAGTTTGGGAATTTGCTTCTAGATGAGTTTTTAATGATGCCTGCCAAATAAATAGTGCACTACTGCTTTTGAGAAACCAAGAGTAGGTTTCTGTCAATGCTGGCAGTCCTGGGGTTTATTTCTCTCTGTGGACAGGTCAGTTATGGAAGACAGAACCAAATGTTTATTGGTTCTCAATAATTTATTCTAAATGCAGTGTCTGATACAGTATTACACTCTATTATTTTAATCACTCTGAAGTGCCTCTTTTTCTACTTTTTTCTATTTTTGAAGCTATTTATCACTAGGACAGAACTTCACTAAATGTTATAGCTGACATTTACTTAATGCTACTTCATAAATTCCAAATTATTAGCTCATTACTTCTAGGTTCATGAAATTAAAGCTGTATTTATATGAGGCCATGGCATGTTGCCTGGATAAGAAAATGACCCCACACACAACATTTTTTTGTTTTTTCCTTCCTCATATGATTCTAGAGTACTTTGAGGAATGCATAAACAGGGAAAGAGGTGCAATATCTTTGTATGCTCCAAACATAGTCAAGAGAAGAGAAAAGCATGCCCAACCTCTTGCCTTACAGACTCCTCAGTTAACTACCTGAGAGCTTGCACTTCAAAGCAGACTTTCCTTTAGTGATTCTCCAGCCCTGTTTTTCACAGAATATTACCTCAGATGGCTTTCTAGTTACAGCTCTTTTTCAGTGCTCAAGACATCTGGGTGAGGAAATACTGCACACTTCATATGGAGATGGAGAAGCAGAGACTTGAGAGGTATTTTTCATAATCAAATATTGTTCTCCTTCAACAACCTTACAAACTATTTATATCAATGGATATTATTATATTATTATATATGGATTATACTATGTTGATTAAAACTAGAAACTAAAACTAAATTCCAAACATAAACCTATCCTCCAGATGTTATACATTTTGTGCATCTGGATAAATGTGCTGTAGAGATGCAACCACAGTCACATTTGCATGACCACATTACAGCTTGGAATCGTTATGTAAAATTTCTCTAGGAGCCAATATGGTAAGTTAACCCCTGAGTCACATATTTATAGAAATTATTTCATGCCAGTAAGGAAGAAATCATAAAGTTCTTGCATGGGCAGTAAAAGCAAACAGATAACATCAGCATGAAGCTGTTGACTTTCCAGTCCTCACCTCCCCTGCAGGGACACACATCTGGACAGCCTAGAAACCTGCAATTCTTGCCTGCTTCACTACAAATTCAACTCTATGTCTTGTCCAGAAACTGTCTCTTATCAGTGTTAACTCCCATTACCATTAGGAATCGGCCAAATCACATTTCATTCTTTAATAAAAATTCTGTCTGGACTCTCAAACCATATTATTTAAGAAGCTTTTCTAGGCCTGCTGATTTCCTTCATACAGCTGACACCTACCTGTAAAAACTGACACAGAAAGTACTTTGCATATACTCATATACTCCTATCTTCAAAATATTGCACAATGCCTTGTGAATGATTTATGCAAACAGCAACCAAACAATTAAATACTTCTATATTTAATTTCCTGGGAATGAACTGATATGGAATGAACACACTGGAAGGAGTTTTACAAAAAGGAAACCACTTACATAGCAAGAAGCATGTATTTAATTAAATGCTTTGCAAAGATACATGAATAAAGCTATGTGCATGACTTTCTTTAGGGAGAGCCCCAGCTGTTTATTTTTTTTTTTTTTAAGGAACAAACAAAAAACGTGGAGAGCACAGATGCAGTAAAGAAACAAAAAACCTAAGTAAGTTTGTACCCACATACTTTATAAAATAAAACATGTTGAAGGTACAAAACATTCTATATACTGAATGGCCAACAAATAAATGCACTGTAACATTGTTCTCTCAAACACTGTAAGCCTAACAGCTAAGCTCTGAACATAACATTGACAGTAGGCATCTTTATTTCATCAGCCTTCTAGAGAGTCATTTAGCACCATCACTTTGTTGCTTATTTTTTTGCCCTGCCTATCTCCTATCTTGAAATAACAACAGAAGCATAGCACCTTTTAATATCTAAAATAAAACCAGGAATATTAATTGCATCCCAACTTCCAGAGATGAGGTAGCTCATGCTAAGAAATGATGGAACTTTCCTGCCTTGACAATTCAAGGTCAGTAAGTCAAATTACTGGTGATGCATGTTTGGATGTCAGCTAAAACCAAGGAATTTCTAAACTTTCTTTATTAGCAATTGGTCTGGTATACATGTGAATGGTCTGCAACGCATAGAAATTGGCACCATATATAACACATCTGTATAATTTGATACGTAATGGCTTCATAGATGGGCAAATATTGGAAAATCAACAAGTATTTGGTTTAAGATGTATTTTGAAGATTAAGGTTAATTTAATGGAATTACACAGATACATTGTGAGAAGTGAAATCTTGCCTTAAAAGTTAAGATATGGGACACCCCTACTGAAAACTCGTATTTCCCCCAGTAATGCTTTTACTTCATAAATTAACCATGGCTATGGATACTCTTCTGAGCAGGCTGACATAGAAAAGTGCAAGAAAAACAATGCCAAATTAAGATGGCCTTCTCTAAAGAGATTTCCTTCTACAAAAGACACAGGTTTCTGTGAATGGCAACCACAGGACCACAAACTGGGGTAGAGGGAGTGGGTATGATTGAAATATAGCCAGCGGTTCACAAAAGTGCTCTACTTTTCTCTTATTCAGTACACATCAAAGCAAAAGAAATAATCATTAGAGCTTTACATAGTTCCACATTAAATCTATCTATTTTGAATACCTGGAAATGTCAAAATAATTTGAAACAGAACCGAGGAAAAGGATTCATATTACTTTTAGAAGGTGGTCATCAATCCTCTTAAAATTGTACTAAAAAGTTGGTTTCAATCATTGAAAACAGAAGGTTTGTAAGTAAAATAAATATTGAAAAGGAGGCCGGGCATTAAGAAAGAGCTGTATATACAATGCTGATCCAATATCAGCCATTACTTCAAGAGTCTCAGGATTAACTTCAATCAGTCTAAGTTCATGTTTAATTGCTGCTGTTGCTGGGTAGTGTGTTATATTCCCCCCTCACTCTCACACAAAGCAAACTGGGCCAATTTCAATTCCAAATTCCTGCTCGGTGCTGCCAATATCCACCGGTGCAATATCGATGATCGGTAAGCGCGCCACGTTCTGCGTTCTGTACTCAAAAACTGTCTTGCCCACATTCCCATTACGTTTCTAGAGGGAAAAGAAGAATAAAAAAAAAAAGGAAAAATCAGGCCAGAGCTCATGTCAAAACCAGCCTGAAGTGCAAATGGTGAGTCAGTTGTCTGTTTGTTCAGGAGGGTGTCACTGCGCCTCTGCTGACTAACACCCACAGCAACACTGTCTGCACTGCACCTGGGTTATTTTGAAATGTCTCTAATGAGCAGATCTATCAGACTGACTCATCAGGGCTGATTTTACTCTTATGCTGTGAAATTCTTCTCTACATGTTAACAATATGCGCCTTCACCCATAATTGTGGGCTTCCTTTAAAGCACAGAGAGTACTTAATTTATTTCAGGTGCAAGATTAGATTTAGGAACATTTGCCAGTATGTTGGTCTTGGCTGAAACTGCTTTTGAACATGAAAAATCTACCACTTGCTGGTTTCTGTGCCCACCACAAAATTTTAGGGAGAGTTTTCCTTTCCCAGTTCAGTACTGCTGCAATAATCTTGCCCATCTGACAGACAAAAGTTTGTGGTTATCTCACCAGTTTGTGTGATTCCACTCAGAGCTAAACAAGTACTGGGAAATGCAAAATGTCAAGATACGTATCTCAGTAGGCTCACTAAGAAGGAATCTGCAAATAGCTTCTAAATAGTGCAGACTTCTGTTATGTGAAGCTAGAATTATAGCAAAATGCCTGTTTGATCAGTTAACTTCTACAATTCAACATAAAATCCTGCAGCATTTTAATTACTTCCTTGCGTGTTTTTTTCTTTTTCTCAAATTCAAGACAGAAGTGAAAAAGCAGAAGTCCTTTTCCTCCCCAGCAAATGGCAAGAGCCCCAGACTTACAGAACAGCTGTCATGCAGAACAGTGTATCTGAAGCGGCTGTTTCCCTCTGCCTTGATCTCCAGGTCATTGGCCCCTTTCAGAATCACAGCTTTTTTCAGGTTCTTTGTCTGGTCATCCATGTACCCAACACTGTTTTTACAAAGGTAGGTGATGTTCTGGGAAGCTTCCTTGGACAGGAGGCGCAGGAATGTCATCTGAGTGACAGCTGTATCCCCGTACACGAACTTTGGAGATAAAGAAATAGGTCAATCTACAGGCCACTGAAATTAGGAGCTGGTTAATTTAGAAACATCTGCCATTAGTGTAATCTTTCAGGCATAACTAGTAGGAACCCTATTACATAAAATCTAAGGGTGGTTGCTTTTGTAATTTGCTGCCAGTTGAGGACAAATAAATTTAGACTTTCTGTAACGGAGAATTATGGAGAATTTTGATCATAATTCTCTGTAACCGAACAACTCAGAGGAAGTTTGGCCTATACAGATATGCCAAGTTTTGGAATAGATTCTGTCTCATTTCTGAAAGGGATTCTTACATATGAAATAGTGCATTAGAGTATCCTTGTAGCAGGTAAGAAATGTCAAGCACAGAAAGCTTTTTTACAGTGTACCTGATATATTGCCAATTTATTAACTTGTTTTCTGTAGGGTTTGCTTTGTATTTAGAAGCAGCACAAACAGACCATGTTTGACTATATAAAAAAAACTATTAATTTGCATATGGGCCTTATAAACTAATCAATTGGCACAGGAGTTTGACGAATGTTTCATGAAGTGTCGCTGTTTCTATAAGAAACAAGAAATTTTTCTACCAGCAAGGGAAATTTTAGAATATCTGTCAAAAATTACTAAAAATTTATACATTTCACTAAAATGAGAAAATTCTTCATGGTGAAGAGAAAATCTTATTCACCGGTACTGTCATAATGTATAAAGCGTGATACCTCTGTTTAGTAATCTTGGATACATTTATTGTTAAGAATCCATAAGGAGTGCCATTTGACTATTACATAGCTCATAGTATTAGTTACCAAATCTGACAGTGTTTCAAAAATACTAAATATTCTTTTTCAGTATTCCTGAAGAAAATTTGTTCCTCTTAAGAGCATCTGCCTTAAAAATCCCTCTGTATAGCTCTGTGGGCAGCTAAACATGAACTGGAATGTGTTGGGTCATGGCAAGACTTCCTGAATTTAGTAATAAGTGAAAGCATCTCAAAAAAGCAATCAATATCTCAGCTGTTAAAGTTCTGGACTGTTTTCAGTAACCCAGTTGATAACAGCATTATTTGTTACACACCAAATACTTAATTTACAGATAATAACGTTCTATGAAACAGCATTTGAGATATTCTCTGTACTTTTGATAAACTAGGAATAAAAATGGCAAAAAATAGTTAATAAGTTATATACTTTGCATAGGGTAAAACCTGTTATTTGTCAGGATCATTAAGCCTAATTTTAGAAGTTACTATAGAGGAAAAAAACAGCAGAAAGACAAGTAAAATTTTTTCTGCCTAGAGACTGATGGATACATCATGGGTCAACCTGACACATATAACAATCATACTTTCATCCAAACACAGATTTATAAAGTTTCATAATTTTTAGCAGTATAGAGTTGTCTGAAAGGAAGATAAGCATTCAATTAAAACAGCAGGGATCTGGATTATGTGTCAGGGTCGAAGTACAGTTTAAGGACAAGACAGAAATTTAGTAAAAGACTGATGGTGAAGGTGGTGTTTTTGTCCAGCAGTGCTCTGCTTTAACCAATCCTGCATAACATGCATTAGCATTGTTTTTTCCCAGCTATTTCCTATCTTTATTACAGTCAGCAGCCAATTGACTTGAAGCCAGTCAATCAATAAGTATAATATTCTGACTGTAGCAGAATCTGCTCAGATGAAGAGCAGCAGATGAAATTCCAAACCACAAGGCAACAAGCTCCACAGAAGCCAATTCTTAACAGTGACTGTATTTATTTACCTGTGAGCCCCTGTTCATGTCAAGGCCATACCAAACAGGCTTTAAGTCAGAGGACCTGCTGGCCCACCATGTTTTGCGGGGCACAGTAGATGGGTTGGCAGAAATGCAGGTCTCCCCAGTTTCCATGTTGCAGTACACTTTTATAGCATCTTCAACACATCCTTGGTTAGGATCGATCCAATATTCACCTACAAAACATAAAACATGACTTTTGTATTACAGAGATGTGTGAAACAACTGGGAAGGCATAAGCAGAAATGTGTTGCAGCTGTGCAAAGCAGGCCAGTGACCAAGCTGGACACGAGGCAGCCTCCCAGAGCACACAGCAAAAGTGTGAACACGCACCGCTCCTCTTGGAAGGGTGGCACAGCTTCAGGTCGTCACAGGTGCGCGCTGGGTGTTTCTTGGAGCCATCGGGGCTGCGCATGGTCTCGATCTGGCTGCTCAGGGACTTCAGCGTGGCGTGGACTCCTGGGTCTGTCTTATTATGGTCATCAGGGGCTGCTTCATCTTCAGTAAACTCTGGTAGTGGATCCGCCATGGCGTCGTCATAGTGTCCCATGATGTCACCAATGGCAGCAGTGAGGTGGCCTGGAGGGCCTGGAGGGCCAGGAGGGCCAGGCTCACCTGGCGGGCCCTAAGGTTCAAAACAAAAATACAACAAAGGGCCAGGAAAGTAAAGACTATGCCAAATGACAGCAAAGCCTGCCACCAAAAACTTCGGGGCCAGTCACTCTAAAGCACAGGGAATAGTTCAGATATAAAGAATTCACCTTTCTAAGAACAGGGATAAGAGATTAGAACTGCATGTGAGGTATATATTCACTCTGATTCATGTCCTCTCTGATTGCCTTAATGCCTTGCTCAACTTTTTCTTATTCCTGATTTTAAATTTAACAGCTAGAAAAAGTCACCAAGGAATGCCCTCATTCCCTTTGTTAAACCATTGGTCCCTCCTTGTTCAGATCCCTGCCTAACAACTTTATTTCTTAAAATTCCTGCTTCCCCTAAGTTGCCTCAGAATCATTTTCCTGGATGGAAAATTTGCCACTAGAAACATCTTTATATTTATCCAGCACAGTGCTGATCTCTCTGGCCACAGAACTTTGGTCTCTCTGTGGGACAGAATTTACATCATCCATACTTGGAAGAGCAGGTGTTTTCCTGACTAAGCAAATTTTCCCAAATGGTGGGTTGTGAGGTCTTTCTGTCACCATAAACCAGGACACATGAAAAGATAGTTGTTAATAAACATATCTCACCCTGCCAGCCCTTTTCTGGCAACACAAGGTCTGTAATGTACCTCCAGGTGATTTTTGATGCTCTGGTGCACCAGGTGGTGGATCAGAACTGGCTCTTCCTTTGAGAGTCATTACTTCACAACTCACAACTGGTGCTCCAAATATAGAGCACACATTCAAACTAACAGACGCCATGTCTGAAAAGTGAAATCTCAACTTTATTTCTTGCTCTTTGGTTCCAACTTACAGCTGCATGCAAGCCCCCATGGAAAGCAAAACTAAAGATATTGAAATGTGGTATTTATTACACAGACAATAGAGACTTATTAAATTTTTATGCTCTGCCAGAAACTTTTCATACAGGTCTTGGTGTCTGGGTAGAAGTGGAGATAGTGATAATTAGCAGAAATTCATATGAAATAGTCAGAATATTAGCACATGATAAACACAGGAAACACCATGTCTTACCAGATAGAAAGTCAGCAAAAACTGCCTTCCTTTTCTTGCCCATTATTTTGTTCTTCCTCTTCCACAAAATAGGCAATATCAATTTTTAAATTCTCCACATGACCATTCAGATCACTCTTTTCTCAAATTCCTCTAATTTTTAAAATTTATCTTCTTTCAAATAGTTTTATCTACTCTTTTTTGAGTATTTTGAATTAGTACATGTGGAATATGCCTGGGGCATTCAGCAAGGTTTAGGTCTCTTTCCAAACTGATCAAACCAGTTTTCACCAGAAGTGAATCAGCTCATAGTTGGTGTCTGTAAACCTCAGCCCAGGATGAAGGTCAGCTGGGCTGTTTGAGAGTTTGGGATGTATATTTGGAGCAAAGGATCTCCCTAACCCCTGGCACAGTGGAGGAGGGGGCTGGCAGTCAGGGAGGTGGCTGTGCTCATTCAGTACCACCTCTGTGGAATTGCCAACTTTGAGCTACTGCTGGCCTGTGCTTGGGCCTGAGGGTTTAGGACCCAACTTGTCACACAGCCGTGTTGAACCACAGATGCAGCAGGATCCAGTGAGCCAGCTGCAGAACTAGATCCAGCTCAGCCACAGCTGGATGAGGCTAGGATCATCCCAGGTTCAGAAGGTGAAAATGAGTAAGAAGTGAACCCTTTCAATACAGTTATAACCTGGCTGAAAGTTGGAGAAACCATCACATTTTATCATTTGTCTTGAACTCATAGATGGGCAAGAAAATAATGTGGTGGTCTGTAAAAAAGAATCTGATTATTCGAAGGTTTTTCCCCCGATATTTCCATCAATTTACCTCAGGTCCAGCTTCTCCCACAGTGCCTCTAACACCAGGAGGCCCAATTGGCCCGAGTGGACCAGGACTTCCATCTTTTCCTGAAGGACCAACTGGACCTGGAGGACCCTAGAAAATATAGAAGACATATGGAATGTTTTTTAGCATTTAATAACAAAGTTTTACAAAACAGACCATTATAAGCAATATCTTGTCAGGAAGCAATCTGATTACTTGTGTCTATTACCAAACTTTTTAAAATCCCCCTTTTCTTCTTCTGTAAAAATAAGAAGGCAGGTTAAGAGCTGTTCTTCTCAAGAAACACCTCAGATAATATAACTTGGCTCAGCTGTATATCTTTTTCCTTAACCATTTATGTGGGATCAGTTCCAGATTCCAGATGCTGTGCAGACTGATGTAGCTTCTGTACACCCTCAGATACAGGCTTGGAGGTAGATGTAAGATGCATCCCTTAGATGTTCCCAAGGAGCAGCATTTCTCCTTTATTTTTGAGTAAATGACATACACGTGGGATGAGAGGCAGAGTAGCAATTAGTAGAGCTGCCACATATATGGCTTTGTATCAGCTGCAGCAAAAGTGTCTGTAAAAAGAGTCTGAAGCCCTGTAGTCATCCTGAGCTGGCATTTTTATCTACCTATAAACTACACTCATGACAAAGCTTTACTGTATTCAATAAGGTGATTTTTCAGCAAAAGATATTAATCACCATATGATACCACAGTCAGTAAAAGTAATTGAAATAAAAGTGATGCAAAAATAGACATCTGAGAAAAAAAAAAAAAAAAAAACCAAAAACAAAACAAACCCCAAGCAAGAAAAACTTTAAATGTTACACTCACCCGAGGACCAAATGGGCCTGGAATGCCAGGACTGCCCTGCTCACCAATTGGACCCTAAAAAGAAGAAATTATCCTATCATTGTGCCATTTAGAGCATGCTACTTTAGTTTTAAGACAACAGCGTGTGATACACACAATTTGGTAGGAATAGGATTAAAATGTACAAAAATAATGGGTAGTACTTTTATCTTAATCCCTTAGTAACTTAATAAAATTTATTGGTGCTTGACTATAAAGCTGTTTCTCTAGAAGAGCCCTGGTTTTGGGTTATTTATGATCAGAGTGGCTTACAAGAGAATAAATAACAGTGCTATCACCAAGTGAAAAGGTAATTTGGGTGTTGGGGTCTTTTTGTTGCTGCTGTTCCTGCATGTTGAAACTTCCAGCATTTGCACAGCACCAGTGCATAAATGTTTTTAAAAAGAACAAGTTTTCCATGATATTTCTATTTAATTGGGAATGAAATCACAAAGTTCTTGAAAATATTAGCAAGAGATGCTCTCACAGTCCCTTTGGGATTTTGCACTGGATTCCTTGACAGTAATGAATTCAAATACTGCCAAAAAATATTTCACACTCTAAATTGCTTATCTGAAACTACCAGCTTTGGTTACTGTCTTGTGCTGACAGGTCATTGACTGTCAGGGATTGGCCTTGCAAAGGGAACAAGAATAGGAGAACACACAGCTTTACCTCATCATGCAACAGTATTTTAAAATTGCATTAAACATATTAGCAAGTACAGATACCAGGCCACTCAAAAACCTCTTGGGGAAAGAATAACTAGCTTGGGTTTTTTCCACTTTAAATAACTATGGTCCTGATACACTATTTAAGTACCAAGCAAATAAAATTATAGTAAAAGCAGAGCTTACAGGAGGGCCAGGAAGGCCTTGAAGTCCAGTGAAACCCCTGTGTCCTTTCTGGCCCCTATCACCTCGATCTCCATTGTCACCTTTGTCACCACGAGGCCCTTGGGGACCCTGTAAATATCAATAAAGAAATATAAAATTCTGAACTGGGAAAAAAACTCCAACCTCAAAACCCCCTCATTTGCTTTTAGACACTACACTAAGACCTCCTTCCCTTTTAAAGCTGGAAAGTTAATGATGTTGAGACAAATCCAAGAATCTTAATTTTTGCCAAAGAATAATTAAATAATTACAGAAAACTGCTGAGCTTTAATACAGTTGCAGCAAATTTACTCTGCTTAGCTACATAATACAGAAAAAGACCCACAAACCTGTACTAATGATAATAAATAATTTACAAAACCAATTTGTTTACTATTCATATATTTTTTCACATTACTGTATAAGGCAAATGATTTTTGTTGATGAGATTGAAATATTAAGGATCTCTCACAGACTCATTATGATAAAGCATTATTTTCAGTATGAAATCATCCAGGCTGCAACTCTACTTCTCACAGCTTCTTTCACCTTCATTATGATTAAAGTGCAACTGAAGTTACATTCTCTAACTACAGACAACATCCAGGCAGCACAAATACCTTGCTCCTATTACTGTCACAATTTCATTATTGTTTTGATAACTGCAAACTTCTTACACTAATTCAAGAATCATGGGGAAACATGGCTGCTGTTTTCAATTCTATATTTCTCAGCCCAAATTGCATGCTAAATTTCTCAATGCCAGATTCCAAATAGTTTATCAATGGCATCATTACCACTAACTACTCAATAAACTTTACTGTCTCTCAAATGACATCTGCTTAGGGACAGGACAACATTGTTTTGAATTTCCTAAGTTTGCAATTAATTTTCTGTTCCAGGCTTGGATTGCAAAAGACTTATGTAACATGAAAAAGAGGAGTTTTGTTTATTTTCCTTTTCAGACTGAATTTGGAAGTTCATGAGTTGAATTAAGCCCTCTAAGGGGAACAGGTGATTTTGTTGTATTTCTGCCATTTTTATCTAAAACCATCCCTTTCTGTTCAGCATTCATTTCTTTACCCCTTATTTAGACCAGACTCCAGCCATTTGCTAACTCAGGTCCCACCATTATCCAGACAGCAACATGCTCCAATAAAAGAGGCTTCCAAAGCATTACTGGAGTATCCAAATACAAATATCCAAATTTGTACAGCTTTGCAGCTCACAGCTACCTGCACCCACTTGCAGTCAGAACACTAGGTGAAGCTCTGCTTGGCATTCTCATTTGGGCTGAATTCCTCACACACTTTCCTCAGGGGTATCTCAGACAAACCACAGTGACCATGGGCAACTTACAGGCAAACCTCTTTTTCCTGCACGACCTGGGGGACCCATTGGACCTCGAGAACCCTACAAAGACACCACACAAACACAGAAAGAATGTGAGGCAATCCACAAAAAACATACACAACAGTTTTTGATAAACAAAGCATATTTTTTAAAGCCTCACTTACAGTTTCACCTCTTTGACCAGCATCTCCTGGAGGGCCAACAGGACCTGGAGTTCCTGGACCTCCTGGAGAACCTGGTAAGCCTGCAGGGCCAGGTTCACCACGATCACCCTGCAAAGCAGAATTTCAATTGTTTCTCTAAAGAGGACTGGTCTAGACCAAAGCAACAAAACTGTAGCACTGACAGTCTATTTTTGAGCAATTGCAACCTACAAAGGTATTCCTGCTGCAAGAACTCAAGTCTGAGTTTGTGGAGGCAGATGTTCTTAGCCTCTTAGCCAGGCATCCTCAGCTTTGAGAGGTACTATAGTCAAAGCTGTAATACACTTTCAGAACAAGCTCTCCATCCAGGTTAACTGAATGAAAAGAAAATCTACAATAAGTCAATAATCAAATGGGGATTTTTCATAAGAAAATAAAGAAAAGACTATATTCTTACACGTTCTCCAACAGCACCATCTCGTCCAGGAGTACCGTCATTACCAGCAGGTCCCTGGAGTTATGGAATAAAAATAGAGCTATTGATTAACTCTGTAATCCTGTCTTTCTAGAAGAAAGTTGTTCTCCACCTCTGCCTTCAAGTCAAGGAGAAGAACCACCAGTATTTTCTTGCATGATTCAATGCTGTAATACTTACTTCTGGACCAGCTTCACCTACAGGCCCAGTTGCACCTGACTGGCCAATAGGTCCTGGGGGACCTTTGTCACCAGGTGGCCCTGTGGGACCTTGCTTTCCTGGAGTACCCTAAAAAAGGTGACAAATATCATATTAAAATTTTAATCACAAAACGAAGAAAGCACTAAAAACCTGCTGCCTGCCAAAGTACTCATTAATCCAAACTGTTGTAAGTGAAAAAAACCCTCATATTTAAAGAAAAAAGATTCTTACAGAATTTGAATATGCATTTAATATACTTTGTATTTTTAAGAAGTTACTGATAAATCAGTAAGTCTGATGTCAATTTTCTGCAATAGGTATGGTGTTTTAGATTTCAGAGAAATATGATGCAGTATTAAATAATTAATATGATTTTTCTGTCTCAGCACCTTGTTATCCTGGAAAAATTTCTGGTCAAATTTAGCTACATAAAGTGACTTAATGGATCCAGTGGTAATGACAGATCCACCATACAAACCCTTTTACTAATGGTCTATTCAATTGCCTGATCAACTGGGTCATTAGGCTATCCAACAAGTATCTATAAATCCTACATGAAAGCAAAGAGAGCACAAGTGGCAATTTGGAAGGCTGTAGTTCACAATTTATGTGCTTACAGAGTATCTACTCACATTCAAGGGACTTTTAGGCTCCTAAATGAGAGTGTGGGGTTGGTTTTTTCAGGGATCAAGTTTTAGGTCAAATAAGAACATTTTAGACAGAAGCTTTAATGCTATTACTCACTCTTAATTCAGGTTCAGACTTTCCATTACGTCAGAAACAAAAAGGAATTAGACCTTCCACCTCAGGCAGTTGCATGAGATTAAGTTCTTTACTCTCCTCTCTCTATTCACTCCTGCAACTGGAGTTTTCCAGCTTTCTCCCCATGCTAAGGAGCACTACACTGCAAAATCCCACACAGAAACTCCAGGCTGGTGGCACACAGGCTGATCATTACTTACCGCAGGTCCTGGCAGCCCAGGCATGCCTCTCTCCCCTCGCTGTCCTGGCATTCCAACGATTCCTCTTTGACCAGTAGTTCCTGCTGGACCTGGGGGGCCATCTGGGCCCTGCAATGCACAGAGAAGAAAGCAATGTCACTGTCACATCAGCAGCAATGAACAATGGGAGAGGTCTGGAGCTGGAGGAGGGATGATCCAAGGACGTACCGGCTGCCCGTCATCCCCCGGGTCACCCTTGTCTCCAGGGCCACCAGGAGGCCCAGTTGGCCCTCGGTCTCCCACACGGCCATGAGAACCAGGATCACCACGAAGACCTGGGGGACCTTCTTTTCCTGGCTCACCAACTGGCCCAGCAGGCCCTGGGGCTCCCTAAAATAATGAAAACACATCATTACATTGGATCCTCTTCTGACCAGGACAATAACATTCTAAGGGCTGTTTCAATTAACCATAAATGCACACTCTGAGGCTAACAAATGTGAACGAGCTAAAAGCTATTACCATCTCTTTTACGGTCAAATAAAAGAAATGAAATCAATATCTCATCAAATTATGTCCAAGCTCCACCCATGTCCCTCCCAGTATATAACCACTGCTAGAAAATTCACCCTTCTCCACTCTTTCTAATATCATCAAGCTAAAGTCCATATCCAAAGTTTTCATTTCCATGGCACAAATTAGTGTTTCAACAGACCTTTGTTTGTTTCTCAAGTACTTTTAAAAGACTTCATGTGTACACTGTTTCCCATAAACTTCACATTTGGTAACCTTACAATGACTGCAAGTTGTTTTTTCCATCGTAACGTTAAAAGGCATATGAAGCATGACACAGTTCTCCGTGTGGAGGTCAGCCCTCAACTTGATTCACAGCTAGTATTTTTTTATAGTTTCTGAAAATGTTTGAACAGAAGAGATTTTGTGTTTATGGGTTTGAGTTTATTTTAATGGAACTTATGAGTAACTCCACCAATGAGAGAGCCCAGTAGAGGCTCTTTCTTTTCCAAAAACTGTCCTAACTTCAGTTACTACTAAAAGGACAAAAAAGGAAAATATATAGGAAAATATAACTTGGGCTTTTTTATTTCTTTAAGCAATCAAGTCATTGGAGCAATTTGAGCAGCAATTTGAAACCCACTTAACCCAATGGAAAGCCTTAGACCAATAACAGTCATTGGACCAAGCTGAAGACTAATGAATTTTACTTAATGATGCAAACAGCCTTAGAAGACAGTACTGACAAACTTTTCTCTACAATAGCATCAGGCCATAAACACTGCTTCACCTTTCTTGCTTTATTTAACCTTCAGATTCTTGGTGACCATTTCATAAAACATACCTACTAGGCAAATGATAATTAACTTACAGTAGGTCCTGGAGGTCCAACTCTTCCAGCAGATCCTGGGAATCCAGTAGCACCCTAAAAAAAGCCCCTTTTCAATGCCATCTTTATCAAAAGAAACACAGCACTAGTTACGTCAAATGTTCTTGGCTGAATTAGTGAGCAAATTATATTTGCATACATAAAAAACAAGCTGAGATAAGGAATAATACACACATTACATAAAATTTCAATATTAGATTATCTGCAGTCAGGTCTCAACACATAACATTTACTTACAGGTGGACCCTGAGTTCCTCTACCACCTTTCAGACCAGGAACACCTGGAGGGCCCTAAAAGGAAAGGAAAAGGAGAGGGATGATAGTGAACACCCAGAAGATTGCAAATGAACAAGATCAGCCTATGCCACTGGTTCTGGGATAATTTTTTTCATGCTTACTGGGGGACCATGAGACCCAGCAAGACCCTGTGGGCCTGGAGATCCAGCATCTCCTTTCTGTCCAGGTTCTCCAGGTTCACCTTTCACACCAGGCTGACCATCAGGGCCCTATAAGAAATAATATTTAGAAGAAACATCAGAGCAGGCAACACCAAATCTTACCTAACAAAATAATTCTGTAGAGGATTTCTAAAAGAGTTTAAAAAAACCAAAAAAAACTCTGTACTATACCGGGGTACAAATCAGTCCAGAAAACACTGCATTTGTTTAACGATTCAGCATGGTCTTTAGATGATCACACATGACATTTTCTACACATTCTGTGAAGCCAGTATTTCCATTTTAAACATTTTACTTATCTAGCTCACATTCTTCTGCTCTTTAGATTTTCTTTTTCCCTCAGCAGCTACAAAGCAAACATTGTCTTTTCTAGGCTTTTTTACCCATCAAGGGAAGCAGGTGCAAGACTGTGAAAGGGATCCTGAAACAGGATATTTAGGCTGTGGGAAAGTTTAGGGTATTCCAGTCCATCTGGTCCATCACCTCATTCCAGCCTTCACTACTCATGGTGCAAATCTTTGCAACCTTTAGTAGACACTTTTTAACTTCATTCATTTTAATCTCAAAGGAGCAGCACAACACACTAATGAAAGTATGAAATCTGGTGAGCAATTACATAATCTTAACAAGAAAACCATTTCTCAACTGTCTAGGGCTCCCATTGGCCCTTTCCTTCACTTGATATACTGATGGGAGAAAGAAATAGCTCTTTTTGCAGCAAAAATTTGACTCCTGATCCAGAACACCACAATATTATTCATAATGAAGGAAATGAAGTGTGTCAAAGCATGAGTAAAGGAAACTCACTAGTGTTCCAAAACACCTACCGGGGGGCCAGCAAAACCAACAGCGCCAGTTGGGCCATTTTCTCCTCGGGAGCCCTGGTCAGAAAAATTGAAATAACTATTTAACAGCCATCTTTCTACAGACAGTATCAGTTACAGTTCAGTATAACAGAAAGGATGTTAACTATTTACTATCATAAGTGTCCATACTTTTGCTCTATTACTCAGAATCAAATAATCTTTTAATCATAAAATAAAGGATATTAGTTATGATGTTAAAAGCTGCCATGTGTTCAAGACTATATTGAGCTTTCAGAATTCAGAGATGGAAGGCACAGGCAAGCATTAAAACAGTATTAGGATGAATTCAGATCACAACCCACCCCTTCCAGGGATGGCCAAAGAGCACACACTTCATTCAACCTACCACTCCAATCACACTGGGGAAAAAAACAGTAGTTCAAAGATGCACTCTTCTATAAGGTCACAATAGGCTTCAACTCAGTTTTGCACACAACATTTGCTTGGAAAATAAGTAGCTGAAGGCTGCCAACTCCAGCATTCCCTAAAAGGGTGGAAGCTGCTCCAAGTTATACTGGAAATAGGAGTGTTCTGATTTATGACAGGGACATAATCAATTTCAAGCAGTATGAAGGATCTAGAAGGGCTGAGCCTCTAATTCCCTAATTGAAGTCAACCCTTAATTTTTTTCAAATCACTAATAGATGGAATATGACAAGAGTTGTATAACTGGATGAACTAAGGATTACCTCTGTGCTTTGCCCATTAAATATTTGTTTATGTACAGTGGTATCTGCTAGGGGCATGCTTTTAAAAATATTGACACAATTACAAGTGGTGGAATAGTTTCAGGAGTGAGGTAAGTGAGGGTAACTCTATAAAGTTTGCCCTAAAACAAGTATAGGTCACAGGAAGAAAATCTGGTAATACTTTTGCAAGTGCACAGCAACAAGTCAGAACTTCACATTTGGCTACAAAGAAAGGGAAAGAAAAAGGGGAAAATATATCAGCAAATAAGAAAAATGCCTGGAGTTTGGATCAGCGTTAGGTGTTGTTAACTTATACCAGACAAAAATGAAGCATGTTTACTCACAGGGTTTCCACGAGAACCAGGAGGACCAACTAGACCTCGAGGACCTGGCTCACCCTTAAAATCAAATGAAAGGACTTTTATTTCCCAAGTAACTTGTTTGGTCATTAAAACACTAATGATGTCTGATAATATTAAGAAACTTCAGTAGGGAATGGAATAAAAATCTGTTTACCTTTTCACCAGTGGGACCTGCTGGACCCATTGGGCCTATTGGACCAGGGAGACCCTTTTGAAGAAATTAAGATGAAAGGAAATCAGAAAAGTGATGCTCCAAAAAAGATAGTTTAAAAATTCTCATATATTACCATTCCCTTTTTCATTCTTTTGAATTCTCCTTTATCTCTGGAAACTTCTTTTTTCTTCTTTATCTAAAACTGACTTGTATTTTCTCTCCCAATGACCAAACTCCCCACAAAAGATCTGCTTTCCTTCATTCTCTCTTTCTTCTCTAAGTTCATGATCTGCTATATGCATTAATAAGGCCAATGATATTAAAAAAGCACCCTAGCTTTATTTTGCTCTCTCAAAATGAAATCAAGTCTTTTTTCCACACTTGCAAAAACTTCTGTTTCTTTTATGCTAGTATTTAATTTTTAAAATTAATTTTAAAGTACCCATCATTTTTTTTCTGAAGATTCACTTAGATCTTACAAATTACTCCAAAATGGCCTTTATCTCTTCATAAGGCAGGCAAATAGGTTGCAAACTCTCCATCCAAACCCACCAACTCCACATAATGATCCTTCAGCTCACCATTACTTCATCTGTTCACTAACTAATGTAAGCTCTAAACATCCCTTACAATTAACTAAGAACTGCTCTGATCTTTGGATAATTTAGATAGCCAATTCCAGCTCACAGATGATCATTGTATTAGAGCTTCTATATAGTAGGGTTTCTCAAAAAAATTTTTCCTCTTACAGTAAATTTAGTCTAGAGGTGATCCTCATATTTTGACAGTACCTCAGATTTCCAAATGCTTAGCAGTACTCCAACTGGTTTGCACAATCCAAGAATCTCAGATATAATGTATCTCAGACCTATTCTCAATGTAAAAACTAACTCAAATAACATCTGTGAAGGAAAGATGGTCAGTGCATACAAAGAAAACCCAGTGTAATTGGGATTATTGGACAGTTAGTCTGTGCAGCAGTGTGTGTGCAATGTGTCTTGAACACATCTTGAGCAGACTAGAGATCTTATTAATGCAATGGAGATTCAAAACTTTCCAGAAGTGCCACCAATTTACTACTTATGTGAAGCTTAGTACATTTACAGGAATTTTCATTTTGTGAAATTCAGGACAGGTTGTGGGCAACTTGATGTAGACAATAAGGAGGTATCTGCCTTAGTCCAAGACTGAGAGCTGGAAGGTTTGCTTTTTGCCTATTCACCTCTGCCTGTTCATTTTTTCATATTTTTTACTACAGTGAACTTAGATGAGTCCCAAATCAACTGGGAATCCTTTCCATTGAGCTCTTAACTCACATTATTGATGATACCAAGTAGGGACTTGGAACATGGACACCCCAAAACGTTGTGCACAGCAGTCTTGAAAAACTTGAAAATTTGGAGTGTGAAGTAATGACTGTGAACTCATGACATACCATGATAACACTGCATAGTGGTTAACTCTACAAGCCGAGTCCCCTAGCACAGTAAACAAACCTGTGTGTGAAGAGCAGGTCTAAAGGGTGACAGATTTACTTACTCTTGCCCCATCATTGCCAGCTGTACCTTCAGCACCTTTCTCACCTACACCGCCCTATGGAAAACACCCGGAGAATCCCAGTTATGGAACTGAGGGATGAGTAGGTCATACCCCGGCATAACTGCAGGGTTGAGGGACAGGTCATTATGCTCAGGACAGCAATAAATAGACTTACTCTATCACCCTTAGGGCCAGGTGTTCCAGCAATCCCTCTCTCTCCAGGCATACCCTGAAGGCCCGGTGGGCCTGGATCACCAGGTGTTCCACTAGGGCCTGGGCTTCCCTGGAACAAAAAACAAGTTATTGCCTATTCATCTGAGAAGCATCTTTGTCTCCAGGCTGCAGAACATGTTGTGCCTGTGTTGAAGTCTCTGGGGTACAGTTTAAGTATTAATTTTATCTGAAATTTGGATTTTATTCTCATCCAAATACTTTTCTTTTCCCGTTGTGTTACTCAGGAAGTTCAAGTGTAATACCATAATTCTTCCAAATACATTAATATTTAATCACTGCATACTGGAGATGAAAACAGACAAAAAAAGAAGCTTGAGAATCTTTCTTCCTTGATCTTGATGTCTCATAGGTTTAGTATAGAAACTAGGTACAGGTAGAGATGCTCATGTCTATTACAGATCTCAGATAACTAGAGGCACTCCCGGCTTGACCTGACATTGCTGGCCTAATCACATCCATAGCAGGTACATGCATGCAGGTATGGAGCTTTCAGCATTTTCTTATAACTTCTCAGCCCTGCCAAGTGTCTGTGTGTAAACTGGCATGGCTCTCACAACATTGCTAGAAGGTTTTCTGCAGGTCAGAAATGGCTTGGCCCAGTTCTACTGTGAACTCTCAACATTTAAGTATGTTGTAAGTTATTAATACTATAATTGGAATTGTGTGTCCTTCTTCATACAATGGATATGCCTTTCATATTTAGAATTTAAAAATGTAAGTCTCTCTTATGTTCATGCAAATGAGCAGAATTATAGATCACATCACTGCAGCAATGCACATCTTTACTCAGTTTACCTTTGGGCCATCAGGACCATGGCCTCCAGCCATACCCTTTTCACCCTGGAGTCCTGAGGCACCTGGTTCTCCCCTTTCCCCTGGATTGCCACGTTCTCCCTACAAAATGGAAGATTATAATTTATTTATAAGGCAGGGTAGAATTCTGGCAGTCAAAATCCTAAATACACCATAAGTGCAGTAGAGCCTGTGACCAAATTCTAGGTGAATTCATTAAATAAAAACTAGCTTTATGCTTTTACTGTTAGAGGTGGGGGAAATATGTTACTCAGCAAATTAAAAACTCTCATTTCACAGCATAAACTGAATCATTTAGCAGCTAGTACTCAACACCACTTCAGGAGCTACAAAATCATTCAAGGTGGTAGATTTTACAGAAACTATCTTAAAACATATCCATATTTACAACCATTTTGTTGGTAGGGGAAAAGGTCAAAAACTGACTATTAAAGTCCATATTGCACATCAACTTCCAACCTCAGAGAACTGCTATGAATATTTAAACTCTGAAAGGAAACACTTACCCTGGGACCCAGTGGACCAACAGCTCCAGGATCTCCAGGCACACCCTAAGAAAAAAATTCACCATTAGAATGAAATCATAATTCATAACTTCATAGTTATGGAAATTAGAGACAAACATTTTTATTTCCAAAGTATTGTGAATGTAGATGGCCAGTTCTAAATCCTATCTGTCAATGACAAGAGATGATTGTCCAGCTCAATCCAAGAGCACAGATTCTCATAATTATTTTATGCCAAAGCAGTTCTTAGACAGCTTGCAGACTACATCAGTAAGTATTTTGAAACAGTAGGAGATTCAATTAGAAAGAGAAGAAAACACAAAACTATTTTATATATTGTATTCTTTTTAATGTTAAGTTACACATACATTACCTGATCACCCGGCTTTCCTCCCTCACCTGGAGGACCTGGTGGCCCAGGCAAGCCCTGTAAAAAGTAAATAAAAGAGTCACTAACATCATAGAAAGTTATGTAGATCCAGTCTTAGCGAGGACACCAGGATCATGAATGTTGCAGCACACTCAGTACAAGAGCACACCCTCAGAGATCCCCAAGGCAAAGAGTTATATGAATATTGCACCAAAGTCTTTCCCCCTCTCTAAATGAGATTGCAGCCCTTCCTTAACACTTGCAGGACATCTCAGCCCTGGAAGTAAAGTTCTCTATAAAAATTAATGCTTCATTGTCAAGACAATTATTTTGCTATGTATTCTTTTTCTGAAAATCTTCAAATTAAAACTGATTAACATCAAAGGTTTTCTTAAGGGATACAGAGCTGGTATTTAAGCCTTTGCCAGTTTGCTTTAGTGCACAGCTGATATGAAAGTTATGGATCATTAATTATTCTGAACATCCTTGCCTTGGTTCTGAAGTTGTGTTCTAAATTATACATCACTTGATTGAATTTCTCCAATTTAAGTTGATAAAGACATGGCTGTTTATTTTTAATTAAAAAAAAATATAAAAGCGAATACACATACCTGAAACCCTGTAGGACCTGGAGGGCCTTGTTCTCCTCTTTCTCCTGCCAGACCCTGCACAAAAGGAAGTAATAAGTAAGCAGAAGAGGAATATAGGCAGGCTCCACAATTTTTCTTTTCTCTGAAAATGCATATTTTCGATTAGGTATTCATTTATTATACATTTTTACTTATCCCAGGACAAAATGGCCTATCTAAAAGACATAATAAGACATGTATTATTTCTTTAAAATCCTTCCCCTAAAGGTTCTCTGGTAACAGGAAAACACTCAGTTCCATTAAAACCAAGAAAGATGGGAAAATTAACTATGATAAATTTTACTCCTTTTACTACTTTTTGTAAAGGTTAGTAAAAGGAATCAGACTACTAATATATATATTATTTTAATACAAAGCTAGCAATTTTTCTAGGACAATATTTCTTTAAATATTCTTGGAATTTTTTCTTGGAATCAACAACTGGCATGAAGGTTGATAAGAACAGAAGCCAAAAAAGAGGAGTGAATAGATGGAGTGCCAGGCAGACAGGCAGATAGGTAAAAGTTGACTTACTGGAGGGCCAACAGGACCGGAAGGGCCAACTTCACCATCTTTTCCAGGGGCTCCCTACATTAAATGATGGGGGAAGAAATCTTGTGTAGTGAACACACATAACAGAAAAGCACCATTTTCTGTAATCACTGCAAATAACAGACACACTCACTCTCTGTCCTGGGACTCCTGCATTGCCTGCTTCTCCCGGTTTTCCAGGATCCCCCTAAATTGCAGAAGTAGAAATGACCAGGTTTAGATTATTTTTTCATCCAATAAAATATACAAAAATGGATAAAGTCAAACAGGGATTGCCATACTCACACTACTACCCTTTGGCCCAGGAAGGCCCATGCTGCCTGGCTGACCTCTGATGCCTATGGAACCTGCTGGACCTGGACGTCCATCTTCCCCAGGAGCACCCTGCAGAGACAAAGGATTTTCCACATTAAATTCAAAATGTATTTATTCATATGAACTTATTAATCCCAAGAAAATGCTTATATAAATAAAGAAAATAACATTAACCTGGTTTGAGGCTACACTTTTCTGTCAAAATGTCTTTAGAGCAGACATAGCAATAGCCATACTGCTGGATTTAACCAAATGTTATGCAATTATTAGAACTGAATCATGTACAAATAATTTATTGTGTCCTGGAAGCGGCAACTAGAAAGATATTTAGTTCAAACATTTAACAATGATGCAGCAGCTGGTAAGCAAGAGACACTGCTACACAGACAACATTAAACAAACATTATTGGTACGAATTTTGAAGTTAGAAATGTAAAGTGAACTATTAAAAGGGAAGAAAAGTCTTAATAAATAAAGAAAACTCATGTTAATAAAAGCAATTTCAGTGAGGTGGGACCTTTGAATTACTGTGACTTTAATTGAAAAGACTAATTTTCGTCACTTACCAAGGGGCCAAGTTTTCCCTCAGGGCCTTGAACACCTGGATTTCCTGTCAAACCCTAAAAGCAGGAATAGTATTGGTGTTAGGGTTCCCAAAGAAATGCTCAGTTACTACCATAGCACAGACTTCTCTATGCCAAAAGTCTTCATCCTTATCTTCACTTTACAGCTTTACCCCTCACTGTCTGTGATCTTCCTTCTTCCTATTCTCTCTTTTCTTGTTTTATACCTCTTGAGTTTTTCACAGGCTCTTCTTTATTTCTGCCACTGCTGCCTTTATCCCCTTTTCTGATATTTTGAGTTGTCCTTCAATAACTTTCCTGAAAAAAATCTCTAGGTGATATGTACCACTCAATCTTCTCAATTTAATGAAGGTTGGCCTTCAATTCATGTTACCTGTTGCAACGGAGCTTTACAAACACACTTCCTTCATTTGCATCAACTGTTCTCAATCAGGGCTATTTCTCCTTTTTCCAAGACAAAAACCTGTGTTTCCCAACATCAGCAGGAAATAAAGACAGGTCTTTTCCCTTTAGCCCCACCGAAACCAGTCTGCCCTTGTGGAACAGCTTCTGAATTCCCAAACATGTTCATTGCTACCTTTCAAAAATGAAAGGTGCCATGGTTTATAGGGTGCTGCTGTCAGTCCCTTACCCTTGCACCTGGAAGGCCAGGTTCACCAGGACGTCCAGGATCTCCCTGACCTCCTTTAGGTCCAGAAGATCCTGCTGGACCACGCTCTCCTTGGGCTCCCTAGAAAGACACCAGTAAGCTACTAGTTAACAGCTAGAAGAGTGACAGCAGGAGAAGGTTAAATAAAAACATTATCTTCTGTTAAGGACTTACTTTTGCAAACAAAGTTACAAATCATTAATACTTCTACTAGTATTAGTTTCCTAATTATTATCTTTTATCCCCAAAATCATTACTTTAAAGTTGTCCTTCCTTAGAGCTAGTGTACATAATCATTTTAGAATCCCTGTATTTTTACCAGAAGTTAGGAATTTACAGAAGTACTAGACAAATGCCTATGTGAGTCACTTCCTTGGAAGTGCTAGAACAGTTAGGAAAGCCAGACAAATACATCTTTTTTAAGGCGTAAGTCTAGAAAATCACACCACACACAAAGAATAGGCAATCTTTCACAGAGCCCCCTCCTACACAGCAATATAGGAGCAGAATAGGTCAATCCCCTATCTGTGCACATTTCAAAATGAGGGAGAATTAAGCCAGGGACAAACAAACAAAGCTGAACATCATAGGAACTGGAAGTGACTTTTCCCAAAAAATTTTTGTCTCAAAATATCCAGACCCCCCTTTTGGCAATTGTAAATTTGATCTGCCTTTTTGCTCAGAAGCAAAAAATTTTATTGAAACCTTTTCTTTTTCTATGTCCAGATGTATAAGATTTAACAAACTGCAGAATAAAAGATGGACACTTTAATTTACCTTTGGTCCAGGCAAGCCATCAGAACCTGGAAAACCACGGTTACCAGGAGCACCCTAGGAAAAGCAGTAGATAAGAGACAAGTAGATAAGAGATCTTACAGCTTATCACAAATAAGGGACCAGATTTATGGATTGAAGTTTCAGTTCATTTCCTTTCAATTTTCTTACTTCAGTATTTTACTTGTGGGGCTGGGGTTATGACTTAGAGTGGTAGAAATATCAGTGCCTCATTCATGCAGGCTGGACAGCTCCTTCTGTGTGAGCAGCCTCATTGAAAGCAAAGATGAGCAGTTGTACAAGAGGAGGGAAAAGCATGAAGATGAGCTTGTCCTATCTCCATCCTCTCTCCTACCATACTATCCTGGGCACTGAATCTCCACATATAAGCATCCAGTGACAAAAAATAACGCACATTAGTAACTACTGCTAGGAAAATAAGGTTTAACTACACCCGCAATCAAGCTGTAAGAACATCCACAAGTAGGTCAAAAGGTTTTTCAGCTTAGCAGTGCATCCCTTAAAACATATTACTCCGCTAGATTTCTTACCCTCTCTCCAACAGGACCTGGTGGTCCTACTGACCCTGGATCACCTCGAGGACCTCTTTTCCCTTCTTCACCTATGGGTCCAATGGGACCCTGGGGACCTTGTGGGCCCTAGTGAGAATAAAATGTTATTTTAAAAAAAAATTTTAAGCTCACCATTTCTCAGGCATATTGAAACAGATTGTCTTCTGGATACTATAAACATTTTTCCAAATAAATGAGAAAAAATTAATTATGTTTTGGATCAGCTATAAATAAGAGCTCTTCAGCATCTGCTTTTCTCTTTTACAATGTTTATAAGCTAATAAACTGAAATTCTGCAGTTGGACTGTACCCTGCTTCTTATAATCACTCACAATAATTTTTATTTGGCAAGCTGTAAAGGAGTCAAAATTCAGTGAGACTAATAGAAATTTTCAAAGGAGAAGGCAGTGGTAAAGAAACTTTTATATCACTTCTATTTATGTCAGTTATTACATGATTATTTAACTGGTGAGCAAGAAAAGTTGAAGATTGGTTGCTAAACCAACTCAAATTCTGCAGAGTCAGATTTCTCCCAAAAGTTACATGGCTATAAGGCTCTGTGTTTCCTCTTCATCTTCAACAGCATATGGAGACTTACAGGTTCACCTTTGGGTCCTGCTTCTCCCTTGAAACCTGGGACACCAGGGTCTCCCTGAAAACAAGCACACAGACAGTACCAGTAAAGTTAAAAGCTGCATAAACCACTTCATTACTTTGTATTATGCCATGAAACAACACATTTCCTAGTTCAGTCACTAATTGTAGGCAGTACAGTATGATGCTTATAATGGTTTGTCTCTATCCTTATTATGCTTGTTCATTATTATGTTACCAAGACAAAAACTTAAAACCTCTTTTTGCAAGAAGTAGTGGTATTTTGGATACAGCAGATTCACAGGACCTGAGTCCTAGCACTGTCCCTGGATACTGCTGTATTTAAAAAAAACCCCATTGCTAAGCCCTGCTTTTGTTCCATGGAGTGACACACGTGCCAGACACCACAATTCCCAACGAGACAAAGACCCCATTACCGGCTGGCCTCGAATCCCAGGGGGACCAGTGCTGCCCTGTGGGCCTGGGGAACCAGGGGGGCCTGACAGTCCAGGGGGGCCTCCAGTGCCTGGGGATCCCTGCAAATACAAACAGTAGGCAAACAATCAAAATAAGGAAATAAAAGAAATTAACTTACACGATTTCTTCCACAGGAAACGTGATTACTTACAGTAGGGCCCTTTGCACCGGGGGAACCATCTGTCCCTTCAGCACCCTAAAGAGAAATCATTAAAAATCATTTTAATGAGATGGGCATCAATCACAAAAGCAGAAGATAATTACTTTATCTACTTTACAAAACCAGAAAATAAGGGCTATTAAACAAATGCAGAAATTTATGCAAATGCTAGAAAGACCAATAAAGCGTGCAAGTTAATGTGATTTTTAATGTTAAAGATCTAATGCTTAAACTTAAGTTTTAAAGTACTTTGAAGATTGAGACTGTATTGAGACCGTTTAACTTTCAGTTTTCTAACTAGTAATAAAATAACAAATAGTTATGATCAATACAATTAGCACAAAACAAAGGAATGAGACCTCTTTTCCTTGGGAATAAAGGTAATTTGAGTAAAACTCTGTTGTCAGGTGGAGCACTGAAAACCCCGATAAGAAGGTGAATGTGGACAAGCTGAGCACTGAGGAACTTAATTCAATGTACTTACAGGAAGACCTTGTGACCCAGCTGGGCCCTGAGGACCCGTTTCACCTCTTTGTCCTTGAGGACCTTCAGGACCTCGAGGACCTGTTGGACCTGCTTCACCCTAGGATTCCACATAAGAAAACAACTGGAGATTATTTTGCTCTAAAAAACAGTCCTATAAAGTAACTCAGGAGGAATACTGAGCTTATAACAAAAAAACAATTCATGTTTGAAATAGTTTTTCATACTTAAAATAAAATTTTTCTTACCTAATTTTGCTTCTGTTACTTCCAGGTGAACACAAACATTACAAATATAGACAGGATTTTTTCTCAATGTGTACAGGACAAGGAAACGCTCTGCAGAAAAGCAGCACTATCCAGGAGTCCAAAAAAGATCAAGAAAAGACCTGTTCCCTCTAAAATTCCACCTCATGTCTGTAATTTTACAAGGGTTTTTTTCATCTTCATTAACAGCAAGCCTTAAATTTAGATATGGTACCACATCTTGGATAGGTTGATTTGGGTTTTTTTTTTGCACAGCACAGATGAACTCACTTGTTACAGAACTATATTAAATATCAAACCCCTGTAAGATTAGACTGGATGATAAAAAATTCCCTCCAGCATCTTCTTTGAATTTTAATCTTATATAGGAAATATGTCTTTTTGAACTGGTGGCTGTTAATGGCACATTTTCATAAAACAATTCCACATCTTCATTGTATTATCTGCTGAGTTTTTATGAGTTCAAAGCAGCTATTCCAATTTTACATCATCTGATGATCAAACTTGAAGGTAGCTTCTCCTTTTCAAAAGCTCTAAGTGATTCATCGTGTGACAGCTTTTTTAACCATTTACTTAGACAAAATCATGGTGAGCCATACTAAACGATTTTATGACATGTGCTACAAGGACTATCATTTAACTGTACACTCCTCTTGTCTAGACTGTGC
Organism: Certhia americana; assembly: GCA_018697195.1. Classification (NCBI taxonomy): domain Eukaryota; kingdom Metazoa; phylum Chordata; class Aves; order Passeriformes; family Certhiidae; genus Certhia; species Certhia americana. Next base: position 30,422,188 of record CM031863.1, on the reverse strand, counting down.
TTTTTCCAAGAAGGGTTGGAGCACATGATCCTAGAGGTCCCCTTCCAACCTGCTATTCTATGACTCTATGATTAAGTTGATACTGTTATTAAGACTTGTTTCCAAACAATGTCATGAATGTTGCCAGCTTCACAACAACACATCACATCTGCTGATCTTGGCTACCTGACTAATTGTGTTTCTTCTTGTATAACATTTTCTTATCTTATTTTAGGAGTGTAAAGGGACAAAGAGGAGAAGCTGGATGCAGAGCATGTATAAGAAGTAAAGAAGTATAAGGAAGCTGTATGAGCTGTATTTTCTATCTTTGAAGACATTGCTTCAAGGCTAAGAAGCAAAAAAAAAAAAAAAAAAAAAAAAAAAAATTATAAAACGAGCACTTTCTTGAAAAGCAAGAGGCAAGAGAGGGAAGTGCCCCAAAGACAGTCCTGCAGAAGTTTTTCATTTCACAGCCAAATCACTCCAAGCTATAAAAGGTAGTAACTGTAATTTGTTCTATTGTGATGAACTGCACACCTCTGTTAGGGTTCAGGCATTTCTTTTACCAATCTAGATCATTTCAAAAAGCATTCCTGGCCAAAACTGGAAGTTTCAGCACTAGAAGGTCCTGCCTCCATACTTTCTTTGACTTGCCCTCACAATCTTACTTTTAGCAATGTATCTTGCTATTCTGGACAAGATTCTTGAAGCACATCATGGCAGTAATCTTATCACCACCCCGTGACATGAGCAAAAGGGAAAGCAAAGTATCTTAACAGTGGTGAATTGCAATTGCCTCATTTGACTTTGGGTTATATCTTCTGTCTGAAGGTCTGGACTAAGACTGATTTCACAGCAGCTCCTGGAGATCTGTACACACGTCAATCGGAGCTCTTTGTAGTCTAGTACACATTTTTAGTTGTGTGCTCTTAAATATTTTAAAAAGAAACTTTCATTTTATTTTTTACCTTTACACCAGGAATACCAGGAAAACCTGGAGATCCAGTTATGCCAAGTGGGCCCTGTAAAAGACAGACACACAAAGCTGTAATTCAGAGGTTTAGATCACATGGATTAGTATCTCATCACTGGGTAAATGTAGGTCTAGAATTACATGTATTTTTTTAGTCATAAAATATTTGTTTATAACAAAGCCAAAATAACTCTCAATATCAGGTTTTTAAGCTATACATATACATTTTATGGAATTGTGGTGCAGTTCTTCCATAATGTGTTTGCTGACTTCAGCAAAGCTACAGCTCTTGATTCAGCTATTAATGCCTGAATTTCAATATTCACAATTAACAGTGAACAATTATGAGAATTAAGATTCCTAAATTCACTTGCAAGCTGTAAATCACAGATCTTGTATCAAATTTTCAGGGCTAGAGAGACAAAGATGTTTCCATTCCCATAGTCTCTCTTGCGCTGAACAAGATATTCAAGAGGACTTTCTACTGTATTCCAAAGTCTTGGGAAGGCGGCACGCAGTGGTTATTAATACTCACTGCAACACTGTTCACAGATAATTCCTCTTTATCTTTTCCTGATTTTCTGTCTTTTTTGCAAAGTATGATTCATGCTGAGGAAAAATGTTCTAAGTAATAAAGCTCTCCTGACAAACTTAATCAGAACAATCTGTTCCACTGAGCATTAATTACAGACAACATTTCTGCTGTGACCTTGCACTGGATTTCTACAGAACTGATGTAACAGCTCACCAAGTATCTTTTTGAAAACCTATGTCCCAGTTTATTGGATCACAAATAATGTCTGCCAAATCTCTCTCTTGTTGTAGGAAGAGTTCCAGGATTATGCTTTACCACTGCACTGACCCAAATAACAACACATTTCATTAACACTTTCTCCAGTGAGAAACACATGCATTAAGGATGAGTATCTTCCTTGTGACACTTCATGGGATTTTCCAAAAATATTAGCCAACCACTTATCATGTCCAGTGAAGCTGAGCTCACATTTTATGCCAAAGAAAAATTACAAGCTTTGTGTGAAACCTCATGGCTTGCCACCCAGCTTCTTTTAACTTCATAATTTATTTTAAATACTGAAAAAAGACATTGTCTTTGTTTGAAAGTTTCTTCTAACAACTTACCTTTCCTTCATGATACACTAAATAATTGAGTTTTGTTGCTTTTAGGCACTTACACTTATTTGTTGAGCTTGTATTACAGTTAATTATTTCTTAACGAAGTGGTTAATAAAACAGTCTGTTCATTAAGATGACACAGGAGAATTCATTTTTCTCAGAACTTTGTCACAAGTAAACGAAGAGTATGCACAGAATGAAATTCCAACTGCAGGCAGGTGCGGCTTAGGTTTTTGAGGGAGTTTTTTTGCTGCAGTGCTTTTGGGGTGTTTGGGTTTTGGGTTTTGTGTTTGGTTTCTGTTTTTTTCTAAGCTGAACACCAAAAAATGTTAAAGGGTAACTATGGGAATCAATCATCAGTGAGTAAAAGCTGCTACCCTTATCCTACAAGTGATGCTTTCAAAAAACGCAAACATAAAAACCACATTGTTAATGTGGAAGTTGGCCTTGCACAAATAGTACAAAATTATCACCAGCTATCACATGCAAAAGCAACACAAAATTAACTGTATGGGTGGGAATAATCCCTGACTCATGTAAATTTACACAAATGTACTTTGAAAATGCAGTGTGAGATTGGACAGCATGATCCAAACCAACATCCTTTGCTACACTGATGCTCTGAGTGTCAACAGCCATGTCTTACTCTGCTGCCATGGTGGGAGAACTTCAACACCGGAGCAAGCCAGGCTCCCTCAGCTTGGCAGATATTCAGATACAGGTGTCTGCCCTTCAGCCCAAAAAGTGACAGTCCTTAATTAAAAGGCCCTTTTACACATTTGGTAATGGAACAATTGCAGGGAGCAAGTTGTGCTATCAGTGAGTGCCCTTCTTCTTGCTGACAACAAGCCTCATTTGCCAGCTTTGCAGGTGAAGAAAGAAAATGTGCAATTATGAACTGCTTTAAATTGCAGTGCATGCACTTGAGACACTTTCCTTCCCATCACATGGGCTCCATAAGAGCAGCAGAGCACCACCTCCCCAGGAGATGCTATGGCCAATTCCTCTGCAAATTAAAACCTTTAGATGAAGTAAACTACAGACAATTGTGCAGAGGACAGCACTAGAACTAAAATGAGTAGAACTAGGAGTCGCTCTCAGATAATTAATTCCAGATGCACTTAACTGGTAACAGCAACTGTCAACATTTTTTTTCTTTTTTGGTAGTGTCAAAAGGCAACTGGAAGTATAGAGTAAGAAAGTGGGTGATTGAGAACCACTTACCATTGGGCCTGGCTTCCCAGGCATACCATGCTGGCCACGTCCACCCTAGAAACAAAAATAAAAACACAGAGTATTTGTAAGAACTCTACCTATTTTTTTAATTATTTGCTGTCAGAATTTGTGATAAAACTATATATACTAAAGCGATTGATGAAATGCTGGATTGCACATTCCTCCAAACACTGTCATGGAAAACTTCTGGAAGAAATTATGCTCCCATTTGAGTTAATTGATTTCTCTATTTTCAGAAAAGACAATATTGTGAGAGTGTCATTCTATGGGGAACATGACACAAGTGGATCATATAAAAGTCATGGGGAGAAATGCCAGAAAAATACTTGACACTGGGTATAAAAGCAGCAGGATGAAAATTCTAACTCAAATATGATCTCATGTCCAGGATTGTCTCTCTTTTTGCTGAAACTCAAAATATTTTTAAGAAGATAGCCTTATTATCTAGAATTAAATTTTTAGATTTCATCTAAACTGAAATCTGAATTGAAAGATTTCATCTAAACTTTCATTTTAAACCTTTTTTCCAGACAAAATTGAAACATATTATCTCCTGTTCAGTAATTTTTGCTGAAAATAACCTCTCACAAGGAATCCCATAGAAGCATAGAAGACATTCTTATATCCCAGTAAATCATGCTGTCAGAGAATTTGGACTCATGGGCAGCTCTGCTATGAGAAGTTACCATATAGTTACCACTATCATTTTAAAAGAGCTTTTAACTTTTGAAATTTACAGTAAAGATCTCACCCCACAAAACTGCTCAGCCCTAACTTTCTTAAGCTGTAGCAGAACTCACAACACAAGTGACTAGCAAGTCACATGAACAAACACTTCCAGGCTCAGGTATTTAAATTTAAGTTAACAAGAGAAGAATTACAAAAGAGAAGGAAGATTCTACTTACAGGGGCACCCTGTGGTCCAATTCTTCCTCTTTCTCCCGGCATTCCCCTAGGACCCTTGAAGAACAGAAAGTACATTATTTAGGAGGTCATCATGCCAGAAAAATAAAAAGGGTTGGGTTTTTTTCACTCCTGCAGGAGTAACTATAGCAGAAAAGAGGCAGCAGCTCACAAAATTACTTAAAGCCTCATAGGCTTGCCCAGTGGAAATTTAATAAACTGTTATTTTAATAAACTTTAATTTCTGTAAATTGCAAAATCCCAACAGTATTTCCAGTTTTAAACACATTAGAATAAATTCTGTATATACTTACCAGTGACAATAATGCAACTTCTTTCACTAAATCTCATTCACAAATAAGAATCCACTTCAGGGATATTACATTTTACATACAACATAGTGCTTCAGAGAGATCCCATTATCTGATACCAGAAAGAGCTTTACTTCCAGAAGCACTGCTGAGAGTCAGTTTTTGTCATGTAACACTACTCACACATACTCAGTTGTCCAAAAACACATGTAAATGAAAATTACTCTAAAAAAAGTATCTCCATTTCACTTCCAGGTCATGCATACTTATCCTCACCATAACCTCCCAAATCCTCTGTCCATGGTTTCCTTAGCTGATTCGTTCCTGATCTAAATTACTCCAGTTCTACCTCAGAGCAACCCATGTCAGTTTTTCTCATGTTGAAATCTCTCCATGAGGCATCAACACGTAAAAACAAAAAAACTATCACCCTACACTTACATGAGTTAGGAAACCATCACCACACCTACAGCCAAGTCTCTGCTGAGCTTTCTGATTTATTACACGTGTCTGTGACTGGAGGGGAAGAACAGCTTACAGTGGACCAAATTCCCTCTCAGAGTAATAGAAAATGAAGCCTTCATGGAGAGAAAGTTCAGCCCCGTGAGCTGAACCCCTGAAATTCCCACTAGCAATAGTATTTACAATCACTTCTGAAACACCCAATGCATGTGACACTCACTAGAGGACCTGTTGGACCCATGGCTCCGGTCGGTCCAGACTCTCCCTAGAAAAGGAAATGAAATGACACAATTAGAGAAATGAGTGAAAGGAAAATTGAATCACAACTCACCCCTGTCCTCTGTGCTTATGTTGAACCTCAGGGACAGATTTGCACAGGCACCTGTGTGCATCACACATGTCAATCACTGTTCCCCATGCTGATGGAAATGCCACGTTCACGTGTTCTCAGTGTTTATGTGTTCTCTGCCAAGACTGCTGCTGTTATTGTCTCCACAGAAAGTGGTAGACAATCTTGGGAAAGAAATCTTTTCTTACACAAACTCTCCTTAACTACTAATCTCACATTTAAATTTAGATTTTGGAAGAGTCACTTCATTTACTGTGTTTTTAATCTAAAGGAATAGTTCTTTCCCATTCAGTTATTACCTATGCCAGGCCAAAAAATATTTCAGCATCAGCACTGATGAAAGTGGAAAATCCTGAAAAAAAATGTTCTATGCTCTTTTAAAATATCTTTTAACCTGTCTTGAAAGGACTGGCTCCAGCTGGTTATCCTTTCTTACCACTGCTTTGATCTGAAGTTGTAAGAGTGGTGCAGTGCCAATAGGGATCAAAAATTCTAAGAGAATAAATTAATAAAATAGTCAGTTTGATTAAAATATATCCCCTCTCCTCTCCAATGCCTGTTTCTTTTAAGCCAATCTACCATAACTTGAAAGAGGAGAGTCAGGTTTTAGCTATGCATTGCGTTATTTGATTATATTACTAAAAGTTCAACTCGGTCACATAGAGCCAACAAGAGCCATGAAGTGTCCAAGTGGAGAACTGCAAAATGTTCATGGGCCCTCTATTAACAGACTCTGCTGTCTTCAGTATGTGTGTCACAAATGGCACACTCAGCTCACCCAGTAATCCCTTACAGGCCTCAAGCAGCCCCAGCTGAAGCTGGGACTGGCACTATTGAATTCTCTCCCCATGTAAAGGGTCAGAGAGGGTACAAAGCTGTGTTCAAAACATCTCCTTCCTTTCAGGATTTTGGTACCACACAAAACATGCTTAATCATTTAGTTGTTTAGGCCGTAAAAATACCTTTGCTCCAGCTGCTCCAATTTCACCTTTTGGACCATCGAGTCCTTTCAATCCCTGTAAGTTATAAAAATACAAAAAAATTGTATTTATATATGTACACAGAGAGCACCCCTACTGTAATTGTTAAAGCAACTTGATATTAAAGTATTAAAGAATGGATCTGAGGTGGTAAGAGTAAGAAAAGAAAAAAAAAAAAAAAAAAAAAAAAAAAAAAAAAAAAAAAAAAAAAAAAAAAATTTTAAAAATTTCATAAAAGGAAAACATTTTTACAAGGTACATTTCCTTGGATTTGGTTTCCTTTTTAAAACAAGAAAGCTTTTTTTAAAAAAATCCTAAAACAACAAGGAGGAGGCTCTGAGCCATAGGAAACCAATTTATTCCTCCCTGAAGTAAAACTCCGGCCAGAAAACTTGGTAATTTGTAATCACTCCATGTTGCAAACATATCCACCTCTCAAGTTCCCCACCCTAATGCAAGACTTGCCAACAAAGTGAGAGAACTGTCAGGTTTGTGCCTCCTGAAGCTTGGCAGGGCTCATGCAAGCTCCTTCCAGATTCCCAGAACACTTGAAAACAGAGTGAAGAAAGCACTGGAGCATGTAATACAGAGGTCAGCTTAAAGGGGAATAGCACCAATTTTCTACAAGGCCCTCTTTCTCTCAAATGCCAGTAATTCTGCTACAGCTGCCTCATCTGCAGTGTAGGCAAATTCTGCACAGATACAAAGAAAAATCTTCATTCTGAAACTGCCAGGAAATATCTATATCAGAGGGAAAACCTCATCCCTTACCCGGTGACCCTTGAGACCTGGGAGACCGGGAGCACCAGGAAAGCCTCGAGGGCCCTAGGTAGGAAAAAGAAAAAATCAAATACAGTCCTGATTCTCCAGATAAACCCAGTAATAATGGTATTAACATTAATAATTGGAATTACAATTACAAAAAAAAAAAAAAAACAAGGAATAAGGGCAGCAGCAATACTAATATTGCTAACACTCCTTCACCTTCATCATTGCAAGGAACAGCATTTGAGCAGTTCACAGATGATACAGCCTTGAAGTTATTCTCAGCATTATACACATTTTCATTGACATTAAAAGCTTTATCTTTTTTTTTGTGTGTGTGATGAAAGTTCAAATTTCAACAGAAGTAATAAAATGAGTGGCAGATCAAGTTTTGAGGGTTAATATGGACAAACATTAATTAAGCTAAGATCAAAATTCAGAGCAATCACTTAAAATGAAATAGAAACTCAGACCTACAAACTGTACCTGTTGTTTCAGAATATGTCAGTCCAGAAACATGATCAACAACTGCTAACAAAACACATTTAGCAATTAAACCACAGCTCTCTTGTACTTAGCTTCCTACCAAGTTTCTCTGGAAAGGCTAACAGAGGGAGATAAATGCTTTGTGTGAGACTATTGGTGATATGAAATTAGAACAGGAATCTCAGATAGCAACAGTTATCCTCTCAGCAACAAAGCAAACACCGATCTGGAGCCTAGGAATGAGCTAAGACAAGGACTTCAGATACTGAATGGCAGAACTTTGCACTCATAATTAAAAACAATACTGATGAGTGACATCAGCATGAAGCCATAAGGAATCCGTATCATACGATGACATATGATTGTTTTGCTCAAATTTAAATAATCATGCTCTTACTGGAGATCCTGGAAATCCAGGCTCACCGGATTGTCCTGGTCTACCAGGTTCACCCTAAGGAAAGAGACAAAAAAGGGAACACATTAAAACAGGAGATTTGAAAATGGACTTTTGGTATCATTCTTCCACTGAAAAAGATGAGGACATTCACATCACTATTATGCATCCTCTTTGCTGTGACAATGTCAGTAACTAAAAAAAATCAACTGCATATGTGCCTAGTAAATGTAGATTAGACAAATTAACTCACGAAGAGTTTTTAACCAAGAATTGGGGAAACTGAAGGCTGAGCCCACGATGTATCCCAGTCATCAGGAGATGGTTCTGCCACCTGGTTTTCCAGAGAATTGATGAGGCAGTCTTCTGTTATCTCCACAAAGAGCAACAAATTGCTGTTATTTCCCACTGGAACAGCAGTTTAAAACTACCTGCATTGTAGCTTGTGACACTCCTTCTGTTTAAACATTTTAATAAGTGTATAATTTCATTCTATAATTTTCTGTGTATTGCAATAGGAAAAACAATATGGTGAAAACTAAACAAGTACATTTTGAAGGTGAATCTAAGCTCTCCAGAGTCACAGCCAAATAATTCTTTACATGCTTCAACCAGGTCAAATACACCCAGAACACAAGGATGCAGGAATATGAAAGGCTTCAGAAAAATAGTCTCAGGTCAGAGAGAAGGCAAAGTGCTTCACAATGCAATTAAAGACACACAAACAAAATGGAAATGAAGAAAGTTATTAGAGCAGTGTCAAGATTTGATTTCCCTGCACTGAGAGTTAACTGTTGTCAAGGATTCTTAAAAATCCCTGTACAGTTTAATGAGAATGTAGTTGCTACACAATTAATTTCTATACTAAAACGGCATCTGTGGTTTTCTAACTAATTTCCAAGTTATAAATTACAGTTCAGATGGATTTAGTGTGATTTGCAAATAAATAATATACACCTACCAGTAAGGTCTTAGGCTAATGCTGAGCAGTACGTATGTGCTCATATGATATATATAAAACATACATTTTTCATATATACATATGTATACATGGATAAAGAAAAAAAAATCAGTTAGGAACATAATCAATTACCATTTTTCAAAGAAATTAAATACTAAAATCTTGTCCAGGCACACATGTATGCTGCCATTTCAGCTCTTCTAACCCGACATGCAATCCCAAATGAGAGGAGATGCCTCCAAGTGACCCCCTGTGATTTATTATTATTATGTTTGATTTCAAGAAAGATTATCTCAGTTAAGAACTTACTGAGGCAAGAAATAGAGATGGTGCTTAGACTTTAGGTATGATGATGACACGTAAGGAAAAGAAAGGAGGGGTTGGGAAATGGGTGCCAAGATTCACAGTTATGATGCTGGATTCAATGAGGAATACAATTACAAAGGAAAGCAGACAATAGTAGTTAGAACAGGCACATCTGCTGGTTAGTCACTGTCTCAAAGATGCCAATGTTTGTTTCCTTAAAAAAAAAAAAAAAAAACAAAAAAAAACAAGATACAAAGAATAACAAACTCACATCTTCACCAGGTTTGCCCGGAGGTCCCTCTGGTCCACGAGAACCAACTGGCCCCTAAGAAATAAATATATTTGTTAAGAAGTCAGTTTAGCCACCACTTAAATATCCATTTACTCCCTCTCATAGTCGGGTTTTACAAAAACAGATGTAGAAAAAGGAAGATTTTAAGCCTAAGCACATTTGCTCAGTTTTGTGGTGCTCTTTCTAACCATCCTGACCCATGAAAACCTGCATTATATCATATGAAAATACAGGATGGATTCTTTGGGGAAAAAACCCAAAACATTAAAAATCACAGTTGCTGTTGCTTCAAATCTCTGGCTCTTGCTTTTACTCTTGAATCATTTTGTTGCCTTAAAAAAAAATGTTCTCATCATCCTTTGTGTAAGTTACATTATTAGGTATGGTTTTACCAATGCCTATCCCTCAGGCTGTGCTGAAAAAGTGAGAACAATTGTTTCTAATATAATCATTGCTATTCACATTCAAAACAACTCAAATTCACTGATCCAGGACAACATGCTTTGAACACCACAGCTCCTCACTGAAGCTACTTAATGGTTTCAGCTGAAACAACATGACAAAAATTCTGTTCTGAAATAAAGAAGTACAGCATATTTGCAATTTTCGTGTAGAAATGTTTGTGATTATTGGTCTTACCATAGGTCCAGGATCCCCAGGTTCACCAGGTGGGCCTGCGGGCCCAGCACCACCCTAAAATTAACCAAAGATTAATATAGTTACAAATTTCAAAAGCAATTATAAGGATTTAATGCAAAATCCATGACCAGGAAAATCACAGCTTATGGGAGAGTCTGGATTCTAATTCAGAACCAGTTCACATTTCCATATGAGTGAAAGCTGGATACTAAAACCCATCAAGCTGTAAATAAATCCTGTGCCATACACAAACCCCACTGGAAACTTAACACCATGCCAATACCAAAACCAGAACAGTCTCCATTTTCATTGCTGCTCACTCTCTAAAAAATGTGTTGGGTTAAAACCCTGTTAAAGATCTAATAAACCGTTCTTTTGGAGCCAATCCCTGTGTATAGAGTCCATCTGGAGCAGAGCCCTTGTTTAAATTCCCCTCTGGATGAAGGTGCATGCATCCACTAAGGATGGACATGGCCTCAGAGATGCCCAAACCCTGCTCACCACAAGCTCTGCCCTCAGCTTGGCCCACTAAATCCCCTGAGATGAAGCACTCACTTGTTTTCCTTGAAGACCCTGAGGACCTCTTGGACCCACTGGACCCTGTTGAACACACAACTTGTTACACACTGGAAAACAACCTTCCCCAAGTAAGAGTCACCCTATAAAGGGCAAAATGGCCTGATAGTGATCACCAGCATTTCTAGAGCCCGAAAGGTTTTTACTCAGAAAATTGGTGTTATGAAACACAAACACATGTTGAATGAAATCTTCAAAGTCCAAAAGCCACAGCAGTGTAATCTCATTAGCAGTTGAAAATATGGACTTGGCTGCTTCCTGCAACCTCAATGTCTCTGGAATCACAATAACCAAACTGTCTGTCTAACTCCATTAAAAAAATATAACAAAATAAGAGTTGGGGGGAATAGTCTTCACTTGAAGGGAATGTCATTACTCAGATGAACTTCATAATGGAATCAATGACAAAATAAATTAATCTTCTTGTTCTCAGTCATGAGCTGAAAAGAAGCAATGAAAGGACATGTTTAAATGTATCATACAAGCCACTAAAAGAGCTTTCCAAATCATTGTGGTTAGTTACACAAAACTCAGATTGTCCCTTAGAAAGTGTCATGGGACTCTTAGGAACAATCTCAAACCTAATTGTAACTTGTAATATGAAATAAACACAATCTGGTTTGAAAGTAACTACCTTGGTTCTAGAAATACAAAAATATCTATAACAGACAACCATTAATTTTGACAGGCATTCAAGACTTATGTCTTAAAACTCAATAATTTTTTACTAATTTTTACAAATTAAATGTAGAGAAGTTAGAAATGGGCCATTTTTTTAAAAAGCCTATGAATATCAGAAACAAAACAGTCTTTCAGCTGTCAATTATCCAGTTTACAAGAGAGGGGAAAAAAGAATGTCACATAACATGATGAATCAAGCCAAAGACAGCTAGTGAGTGCCAACTGACTTTAGCAGAATTTGTGTAAGGCCATAGATACATTAACATTAAATTTAATCATATTTGAGAATGACAAGAAAAGAGGTGGTGCAAGAGACCCAACACCTTAAGAAAAACTGAGTGAAAGGATTAAGCAAAACAATGAAAGCAACAAAGCAGGACAGACTTGTGGAACAAATCATTTCATGTTCAGAAAGCAAATTCACTGAAGAGAGACATTCACCAAAAAGTTCTTTGAAGAAGTCACTGCAAAAGTTAGTCCTAAGGCAAAGTATCGAATTATCTTTAGAACCTTTCACATGGTATTGGAACTGATTTGGAAGCTTGCTAGTGGGGTCTTGGAGAAGATTCAGGTGAGCAAACTCATGGGCAGTACAATCACTGAAGGAGGGTTTCCTTCAGAATGGATGTAACAGCATCTCCAAGTTATCAAACACAAAGAGGGGTATTATTAAGAAACAACCCCAAGAGTTCCAGAAGAGAAAACTTAGGGTGGTGAAACAGCTCTCGCAGACAGTAGAAAATTTCAGTGTTACCATGAAGTCCCCAGTGCACACAAAGTAAAGGGTATATCTAAACAATGAGGGTTACTAGTGACAGAACTGGGCCACTGGAGAAACAGGAAGTCTGTCTTGAGATAACAAGGCATAGATTTGGGTGAAGAGTCGGTTTTGGAAGTAATTTTTTAATTACTAAAAAAAATTCCTGATTTGATGTCACATGAGAAAAGTTATATATTTGTTTGCGTTATACCTGACAACCTTCAGTCACTCTGCACTGACTCAAGAGGAGCTGTTTTTTCTCCTGTACCATACTGTTGGGTAGCTGTTATATTTCAGAGATGGATACAGATGGGAGAAGAAGCTGTCATTTAACAGAAAAAAACTTCTTTCACCAGGTACTGTGCAAAATTCTACTTGAATATATTGTACATCCAGGTTCTAGAGGCACAGGAAGCCGTAGAGAATGAATTCCCTTTTGGGTTTTTGGACACACACCCAACTTCCAGCCTTTCTTACAGTACAGCGCTAGTGTGATCTTACCACTGCACCAGGCATCAGTCCCATCTGACTACCAAGTCCAGACTTCTCATCCAATCCTGCCATCTGAGCTGAAAAGGGCTGGGAAAATAAGATGGATGAATTTAGCTGTAAGTCATTGTGATGGTTTGTAAGGCAAAAATCCATGCAATCACATCTTCATTATTTACCTTGCTTTTGCAGAGCTGACAGCTAAATTCTTGGTCTAAACACTAAAACAAAATTTATCTTTCGTGTCAATTTGAGGTGTTTAAAGCTTCAAGGACCACGTGAATACATGAAATGCTTATTATTCTATTTCCACTTTAATATTAAACAATTGTAAAATGGCCTAAAAAGAGGAAAGCCTCCCACTAAATTATTATGTTTTTTCATGACCTACAAATCTAAACCAAAACTTCTATATTCCTTCATGTCTTCTAAGAATTCCTCTTTTTTCACTTACCGTGCTTCAAGTTCAAAAATATCTTAAGATAAATGGAAATGTAGCTGATTTCATGATGACAAATTAGAATTTTTACGCATCTTGCCCTTTTCCAGGAAAGCTGAAAGCCACTGCTGTTCTTATCAATTCAGAGACCAATGAGCTAGAGAAGGAAGAAATTTCAGTGCCCTCCTTTTATGCAAATAGTTGAAATCAACAGTTTTATTTTGCTTCATTCAGAGCCAGAGCCTCATTCACACTTACAGGGATGAGAACAAGCAACAGCTCAAACGATTCAAATCTCCCAACATTTATAGACAGTTACTCATTAGGATGGTCCCTAAACAGATTTTCTAAAGGCTGGAGGTTCCTTGAGGTCAGACACAGGAATACAAACAAAAAACATCTTGGATTTCCAAGTTTTCCATGCATTTCTTCCATATTTTCTGTGGAATTCTATGTAGGATAATGGCCTAGCACCCTTTATGGTGCTTCTATGATTCTAAGAGTTTCCTGTGTGTTGAAGAAATTTACTTGGGCTGAGTCTGCTGGATTCAGAATTGTTGGGAAATGTGGTTAAGTCATGAAATGCTGCCCAAAGGCCTAACATGAATATTGCAGATTTTTGTCACTGTAACTATTGTTTTCAGTAACATCTCAGGAACGATGGAGTGAAAAATCAAAACAGGTGTCAAAACAGCAATAAATGTGTAACTGAATACACTTGAGAAATTCAGATATGTATTTAATTATCAACCACTAGTGTCCAATACAAGGGGAGGAGAAAAAGAAGTTTTGTAGAATACCTTGTCTGTATCTGTGGCTGGTTTGCATTGCTTTCACAAACAATTTCTTAATCTTCTCAGTGTTGTCTGAATAATTCCAGCAATATAACTAACCACATTTTAGTTTCTCTCATTAGTTATTTATAAATCACTTATCTTAATTTTTACTTTTCTATATTCCTAATTTGGTGCACTCATTTCCTCAGCACTATTGCTCAGATCCCTTGGCTGGTGAAAGTAAAAGAACCCTTGTGGTGGTTCTAGATTAGGGCAGTTTGGCTCTGCTCAGTGCTAAAATCTGCTGTGAAAGGTGCATCCTTTTCCAGGTTTCTCTCCATTCAACTTGTTCCAATTTTTGGCAGAATTTGCAGTGCCACTAGCTGCTGACCCTTGTGACTGGGAGACAGGAAGTGTGGGCACAGCATTCCATGGTCATGAAACCAAAGGCAAGTCACTGTTTATAACACGTGAGCCTGGTCCAACACTCTACTTTCAGCTAAAGCAAATGTAAAACTTACCCTGCTTATTCCATCTGGTCCAGGGTGAGTGGGATGCCCTGGAGGACCAGGGTCACCAGGCTGGCCAGGGATACCAGGTTCTCCATCAATCCCTTGTGGACCACGAGGACCCTAGAAAGAAAATCAGGAATGCCAGCAGTGTGCAAAGGTATTCACTGAAAACATTGTAACTGGCAAACACCTGCCTCTTTGGGATAAATCTGTATTTCTACAGACAGATCCTCAAAAAACAACATCCCGTAAGCTCTGTTCCCACCTTCAGATCAGAAGCACTGACTGAAATTAATCATGAATCCAACACTTAAGTAAACTGCAGTAATTTCCATCACAGGCTTTTTCAGAAACTCAGGCTTCCTACCATTCCATACTAGACTATACTATTCCTGAAAATGTCTGGCTTTGGACACTGTATAGAATGAAGATAATTCACTTCTAAAATGTGTACAGCTCAGATAAGTGTAAATATACACAGAGGCTTAGGAAATCCAGAATATACTGGATTTTTACAGCCTACTTGACATCAGAAATGGTTTAGTTAATTCATACCACTGTTGAATTCTCAACACAATTACAAGGACAGAAATGCAGGGAAAGCTACCTGGTACTGAAGTCACCTCTAGCTAGTATTTACAGAATAGGTTAGACCCCGCCTGTGGCTCTCATTTTAATGTGGATCCTACTTTTAACTCCTAAACTGCACTCAACTCATATAAGAACTAAAATTAAATATGAAGGCAGCTAATGAAACATTAGAGGAACAAAATGAGTACTAATGGGGCCAATACAGACATGCTTCAGTCATAAATACAGACTTTAAAGTGCTTGTTACTACATTTTTTTTCATTGAAATAAAATGCTTGACCAAGGCAAGGAAATGCTTTAGATTATGTAATGAGCTCTTCTGTTTTCAGGATCTTTGAACAAAATTTTAGAAGCCTGTCTCACTGAGTCATCTTTTCAAACACAATTAAAAATCAGACAGATTTCCAGGATTTCCATGAGGTGAGGACTGTGCCTGCAACATATTTCAGTGGAATTTATGTCTGCCATAAACAAGTGGTATGGTTTGAACTAGTATGGTTCACAGAAGGGCCTATGAACAGATGGTATTCTGAACAAATGACATGGTCTGTGCATGTTGGATGGAAGAAGAAAGTGTTAGCACAAAACTTCATTCTTAAACATATCTATCATAAACACAAGTACACACTGCCAAACCTAAAAGTGCTTACTGTCCCAAGGAGGAAAAAGAATTGATTATTTGTTTGTTCTCAAAACAAAAAGAAAACAAAGCTAAGCATTAGTGAAAAAAATCCGCACAAAACCACAGTTGCCTATAAAGAATTTGGCAAAACTCTGTAGAATTGCTGATTTTCAATACCCACACAAGACACCTTAACAAAATCTAATAGAGAAAAGGGCCTTATTTAATTTCTTTTTGGAAAAGGACCTTCTTTTTAGCCACCAAAACTCAAGCTGATTCAAGAGCAAAAACGCAACTGCATACCTCAAAACCAAAAAGTCATCAAAATTCATGTTTGTATTTGTAGGTAGCAAGTAACTAGTGGCATATAACCAGTTTGGTGGGATTTTAATAAAATATTAATTATAATTTTACTTATTTTACAGTGGTTATAAATTTATATGCATATAAAAAAAAATCACACTAGCTTTCTTTCACCAGGTCGAGGTCAGTAAGGTTTAAAAAAAAAAAAAAAAAGAACAAGAAACACAGGAAAAAAGAAAAACATTCTCACAAATGCCACGAGGTGGCACCCTTTAAACACACAAATTTCTCATTCTAGCCCACCACTGCTGCTGGTCAGGAAATAATTGGATGTTTTGCTTGTAATAAAATTAAAGGAAAAAGCAGCTCACAGTAGGATACTCCCAAATTCTATCTACTTAAACTGCTACTGCAAGTAAAATTAAGTGTAAATCCACATAGAAATAAAAACATATGAATAGTTCTGAGGATGTCCAAGTTGATTTTCTGTCTTCAAAAGACCATTTGTTAACAACTAAAATGTCATCATGCTCCAAAACTCCCCCACCGTGGATGTATTCTGAAAATACAGCCATACTATCCCCTCACTGTTACACTAACAAAGAGTCTGATGTAAAAAATATGCTAATATTCCTGAATTCATTTTACATCCAAAGGTCCTGTTTTTGTAAAAGGTGGAAATCCACAGCAAGATAAACAGGAGAAGCCTAACTTTAAAGAACAAAAAAAAAAAAAACAATCTGAAGAAATAAATAAAACAGCACTTAGTACATTAGTAACATCCCCAGTCAGTAATGTATTTAAACAGATTAATTTTACAAAGGCAGTCTGTACACAGTTATCTGCTCCATGAGGGTTGGGTTTTTTCCATAATAAAATTTTCAGGTGTGAGCTAGCATTCCTTATCCACAAGTGAAAATAAGCCACTGCACTAGCAGTCGCTGTGTCTCTGAGAGCAGTGCTCTTGATGCCAGACCCTCACTCTGGCATACACACAGCTCATCAGAACCTCTGATGGAACATTTGCAAAGGAGCTGACTGCTTCTCAATCCTTTGTTATTCCTTGAAAGCAGAATAATAACCTGTGTCAAAAGGACTCAAAGCCATTTATAGCCTTTTGGGATTTTAGGTGCTTGTGGCCACCACTCTGTAGAGACACAAGGAATGCATGGCAGGGAAATCAGCATTTACTTAGCATCTCATTGACAATACTGCACTTTAGGAAAGCAATTCAGACACAGTCAGAAAACACAAGTCAAGATTTCTCTGTGCTCCCCAAGACTGCACAACTGCTCCCACAGCTCTGTTAAGCATTCTGATACTCGTTCTTCTAACATCTTCTGGAGATGCATCTGAAGAGCAGCAGCAGCTTGGCAAACATCTCAAAGAGGCTACACACTCACTGCACTGCTTTAACAACATCATCACCATCTACAGACAACAGGCACACACTGGAAACAGGGCAAGGGAGGCTGGTTTAGGCCTGTGCCTAACCTCAGTATTGGCTTGCTCTCTCCTGAGGGATAGGAAAATATCCATATTGAAATTACAATGATTCGACTCTCAAATCTGCTTCTAGCAGCTTCTGCTCTTTGACCTAGCTTTTTCAAAGGGAACATGTCATCTGGGGTATTTTCAAACACTCCTTTTTGGCCTTTCTGTGGTTCTCCACATGCAGACACCAAAATTCCCTTATGAAGGCTTTATTTCCACTGAGAAATCCTGGTTACATTATTCACCAGCATACCAACAAATGTAGTCACATATTAACTCCTGCTAACTACTGAGCTTTGTCTTTTCTGCAGTGCTCTGAGCAATACAGCTCACACTGCTGCTGCTGCACAGCAGTCATCAGCAAACAGCCTAAAATCGAGTTCTAATCAAGGGAACGCGATGTTCCAGTTCTGTATGAGACTGTTTCTTGAGAAAGTATGGCTTTGGTGGAATTACTACTAAACCTCTGCCCATTTCTCAAAATATTCAGGTTCCAATCTTCCCTGGAAATGATGAAGTAGAAATGTTTTCCTATTTGTTACCTGATTCCTGGAAAATACGAGGACAGTTTTGGTAACTCTAGAAGACATAGAGACAGTTTAAAGCCATTTAATCTTTTGAGGTTTCTTCAGGTACTTTATTTCTGAGATATTTAATAACTTACAGGCCTTCCCTTTGGTCCTCGTTCTCCTCGTGGACCTTGTGAGCCTGGAGGTCCCTAAAAGAAAGACCAGAAATATTAAGTCTCTTTTAAACTACCTAATGATTAATGAAGCTCTGCAAATATGAAATCCAATGCTTATTTAGAAATTAATTTGTGGAGTTTCTTGTACATCATCATGAAGAAAACATCTATAATCACCAATTATTCAATATTTCTTCTCAACTGTACATTGCCTGAAGGCAGTAGAACCGTGATGCAGAGATCTACAAAATGGTTTCATCTCTCATGTACTCCACAGGTTAATCCAGCACAGGTTTTCTGAATGCCAGAGGCTCTTCATGCAGAGATGCACAGGCTTGAGACACCCTCCCTGCTAGTCCAGGACTGCTCTGTGCTCAGCCACAGCACGGAGCATCCTGCAGCTCCCTGGGTCCTGCCTGGCCCTGTCGGAGTCTGGAATTATGAGAAATATTTCTTTGCATGTTTAAAAGATTTTAGAATCTCTGACAAACAGTGTTTTTAACCTTCATTCATGGAAAAAGGGCTTTTAGGCTCTGGAATGAAGCAGAGTTTTCAAGAGGGTGTATTAGATAGTAGCATAGTGTGTAGTTTTATCACAGGGTGAGAATTTTAGATATATGGGGTTTTTAGGAAAGCAGACAGGTGAAGACAAGATGGAGGAAGCACATGGCTTTTGGGTTTCTTCCTTGCCTCCATCTTCTGCTGTGAGGTGGCACATTATAGTTGGTTTAGAGTAGAGTCTAACCTTCTAACATAGATAATAGTTATTGGAGCAGTATTGTAAATACTGATTACATGGATTGCAGTATAAATATCCATGCCACCCTGAGGGTGGGAGTATTGAATATTTGGTATTTGGTAGTTGGTATTCGGGGTTTCATGCCTTGGACTGACCTACAGTCAAGAGGTCTGCAGGTCAGGAACAGAATGTAATGATAAGAAATAATAAACTATGAAGAGCACACAAGAAGAGACAACTCATAGCCTTTCCTTTTCAAGATCTCTGGCTGGGGAAAACAAAATTGCACGTTCTCGGGTCAGAGGAAAACAGCCAGCAACAGAGACACAAAAAATATTTTTTATAAACCCAAGATGGCCCCTGCTGGAGAAGCATTCCCCAGCATCCACCCAGCCCCACAAGCCTCAGATGCCCATGTGCTATGAGCACACAACCACTGACTCCAGACACGGGCTGACCTGACACTGGTAAAAACATCCCATCATCTTCCTCAAAGCCAGTGGCTCTGCAGATAATACCCACTGAAGGAGGTGTGGAGGAATCCTCCTTCACCTCACCCTCACCACACAAAGCAGACATGGCAGAAAGTGGCAGATGCTCCACCAGAGAAGCAGAAGAACAAAAAGTACTCACAGCTGGTCCCGGGCGGCCTCGTATGCCTGAAACCTAGAGCAGGGAATAGAAATTAAAGTCACCACATGTCATGGCTGTGTTTGTCATGACTGCCCTACAGAAAACCAGTTACTAAAAAGCAAATAGCAAGGCAGGACATTAAAGTACCGAGCAAGTTAAAAGGCTTTTTAGGGAAAGGAGGAAAAAAAAGTAGTAAATATAACTTCCACTGGTTATCTTTTTCCAGTTTGGAGTCTTTTTTATTAGCAATGTGAGCAAAATCTTAGAAGTATTACTGCTCCTCTAAAAGAGGTTAAATAAATAAGTGAATTACAATGATTTAGGCTCAACTTATTGATTATTTAAATCAATTTAAATTAAGTTTGTCTTCACACTAGAAAGGAATAAATAGATAATGAAATTTTATTTACCATTACACTTCCACAATCTAATCATAAAAATAAAGATTATGGCAGACAAACTAACAATTAACAGTAATTTCTAATGTTACACATGTGAAGCAGCATACTTAATTCCACTCCTTTCAGTCCTAGGCTGTACAGTTTTGTTGTATTTTTCCTTCATTTCTGCAATTCTGCTTTAAAGCACTAATATGTGCACTTCTAGGGTGTGCTGATGGATGAAGAAAATATTGACTTACAGGTGGCACTATTCCAGGTTCTCCTTTTTGTCCCTGTAGGAGAAAGATGCCAAAACATCAGATGCTAGAAAAGAATTGCAAAACCAATTAACAGTACCAGTTTCACCAATACCATCCCTGTGACTGTGATGAAAAGTAAGGCTTCTTTAAAAATACAACAAAACTAAATTAAAGTACCTGTGACAAATAATCCATACTATTTTAATTACTATGGACACTAATTAAATGAAGGTCATAAATTAACATTATCCTCCATTTGCATAACATACTGTCTGAAAGAAGAATTAAACTAAAAACAATATGAAACTTTTCTCTTAGTACTGCTAGAAAGTGCTAGAAAATACACAGGAATTCTGTTGTTGGATGATTTGATTCATGTGAAATACAGAGCCTAGAGCAATATTTAGATTCCATTCCTTCAAGATACTAAATTAAAATACATATCATTGAATCCATGGATATATAAATCCATCTGCAGCCTAGGGATAGAAGACAATGATATTGCATAGTTTCAGGGTGAAGGACAACAGCAATTGACTTTTCTTTGAGCTGAATATACTGACAAGTAATAAACCCATCAAATAAATAGCTTTAGACCTACCAGTGGCAACTGGTTTCTTAAGGGAAAAAAAAGGACTTTGCAAAGACAAAAAATTTCCTGCCTTGCTTATCAAGTAATAAATAATAATTGTGGGTACAGTCCATTTTTTTCCATAAACTACCTCTGCTTAGAGCATACTCAGTTTTGGTGAGTGCATGTACTTGATCACCTAAACATCATTTCAATTACTTCTTGCAGTTGCGTAATAGATTATAAACCTATTTATGGGAATGCCTTTTAATTTCTTCTGTAAGAACAGGTCTTCTCTTCGTTTAATTGCACACAATGAGAGAAGCTGCCCACAGAACTGTGGCTCTGGGCGAGGACACACGATTCCAGTGCTGGCCACTGGGCAGCTCAGCCTCAGCACAAAAACCAGCTGCAAGCTTGAATAGTTCAGCATCAGTAGATGGTCAGAAGGGACAGATTGGTCCCTTCCCTCAGCCTGTGGCACTGCTAGAGGTGACACAACCAAACTACTCCAACTGGAGTTCCTTTGATGTAGACAGAAGGGATTTTCAGCCAGGGGATTCTCTATATTAAGATCAGGACTTCCACCTGCATCCCCATGTTTTTTTCATGTGGACTGCAATCTCCCTAGCTACCAAGGGAGGCCAAGAGAAAGAACTGCATGTTTTTTACAGAGATTTTGTATATCTTTTGTTATAGGGTTCAAGGAGATGCATGGGAGTCTTTTAACAGGAGTAATACATTACAAAAAAAGTAAAGGAAATCTTACCTTTCTTCCTCTACCTATGAGAAAGAAAAAAAAGAAGTAAAGAGAAGAAATTAGTGGGTTTACACTGAAAGACGGAATACAGTAAGAGTTGAGTGAAGGTGTTGCAGCTAGATCCCTGATCCTGGACGCAGAGGGGATGGTGTAATGCCTACAGGGAGCTGGGGGAGTTCCCAGGGACACACATAATACTCCCTGATTCAGATGTGAGGAATCACAACGCTGTGCAAAAATGTCCTCTAATTCTCAGCCTTTTTCCTCATTGCACAGAATAACAAAAAACACTTTGGGAAAGCAGACTATCTTGTGGGGGGATTGTCAGATGCTGGCCTAATGACTGACAGGAAGTCAAGGAAAGCTTTATTACTGACTCCAACAATAACTGTTGATGGATCCACAAGCTATTACATTGTATTTTTCAGAAGAGAGAGCTCACAGAAGGATTTTTGACCTTTTCTTTTTTAGAAAGTGCCTGCACTACCGTGGGCATGTGTTCAGAGCCATATAGCCACACTCATGCCCTCAAAAATCCTTCAGAAGAATATTTTATAAATACTTTGAATAACAGTTAGGAATTTGGGAATGTATCCATACTGCTTCTATATTTGCTGGGTGCACCCTGCTGGTGTTGGCTCAATGCCTCCCAAAATAGAGCAGGATGCACCATCTCTTTATTAATGCTCACCACATCTCGCTCAATTACACAAGTCCCTGTTTTGGTCTTTATGATTATTTTGATTAATATTAAGCTGATCAACTGCAATTATATCTCCTGAAGAAATTAATTACTATGCATTGAACATAGCTCTAATAAGTCAATGCACAGTATTATGTAGCTTTTTTAATTGCAAGGTAAAAAATTTTCTTTTAGGAAAATTGAGGGGGGATTCCTTTATCCAAGTCTCTCCAGGAAGAAGAGCTGGACTGTAAAAGACATAATCTTTAAGGTACGCAACAGAAAAGATGCCAATAAGGAGCCAATAATACTTCGTGCTTCTTTTGTATCTCATGAAAGGATCCATGTATTTGCTTTGGGGAAACATTTTACATTTACTCAGTTTACATTTATTAGAGGGTCCCTGAAAGAATTTGGAAGAATTCACTTTTTATATATAGTTATGTATTTATATATATTTCTCTCAGTTTCAGATGAACCACAAAAAGAAGCCAAAATTCAACCTCCTCAAAATATCAAGACATATTCAGATCAACCCTTTAGCTGTAAAGCTATTTGGGCTTATATCAAGACTCACAGTCTAAAAGAAACTATTTTGAGTCAGCTATGGGGCAGTCCAAGAGAGGTGATAACTGCCAACTATCTAGTATGTTCAGACTTCAATTTTCACCATAAAAATAGCATTAACTTCAATATCACAAGCTCCCTAGTTCTCTGGGCTGTCTCTCCTTTCAAACTAGAAAAGGCTCTTACCAATGGTGGGGTCAAAGTCCCGTGATGTATGGGGACACACAGGACAGCACTCTCCTGGGGGCACCTGGGGGTTCTCACACTCCAGCAGGTCTTGACACTGGATTTCATCGCAAAGAATAGCTCCATTGTCACAGACACAGATTTGGCACGGTGAAGGCTTCCAAATATCCCTGTTCAGGTACATCTGTCCATTCTGAGTGCAGGCTATTTCTTCACCATCTTCTCCTGGGACAGAGGAGAGAACATACAACATGAAAATCGAAGGAATGGGACTGGACAAAGAAGGAGCACATCTGGAGATGAGAAGCACCATTAAATTTCTCACACATAGAAAATAATGCACTAGCATAGCTAAAGTTGATGTTAAGGACTTGTAAGAGATGTGTTCTTATTTTACCACCTTATTTCTTGATCAGAAAGAAGTAAAACAGAGTCACCAATTTCCCCATGGTATCAAAGGAACTTTGCCTCATGAGTGTTTGGATGTCATTCTGCTCATTGGGGTGCCACCTGTGCCCTAAGGAACTCCTGCCCATTCCCTGCTTTGTGTACGTGCTGAGCACAGGGCATTGGAGAGGTCTGAGTGGGGACCAAGAACCTGGACTTCTGTCTGGAACAGCACATGCAGCCTCCCCCCTGCTGGCTTACACAGCCACATGGGACAGGGTTCTACAGAAATGGTTGGGGGAAAGAAAAAAGACCGCCTCATTTATTGGATTAGGTTTATTTATTGGTGTGGGGGACTACCAGCACAGAGAATCAAATTTTCCAAACAAAAGGCCAGCCTCAGTCCAGAGGCAGCAGCAGCAGCACCCACTGCAGTGGTACCTGCAGCAGTGTCTCCACCTGAGTAACAAGAGACTCCTCACATGATTTATCTTCAGTTTTTATAATCCAGCTGGTCATGACCCCACATGATTAACCCAGCACACACACAATACGGCCATGGATATATCTTAACTCCATACAAAATGCCCCTTAGATACTTGAACCATATATGAAAGACCATTCTATGTCACTATTTATATAGGATATTTATATGGACTGATTATATGCATAAATCCTCTTTATGTGCTTATTCACACAATCACACCTACATTTGTATTGTTTTATCATATATAAGTATTTGCCTTTGTTTTCTTCCTACCTTATAGCCAAACACACTGGATATGTTTGGATATTTTTTTTTTTTTTTTGATCATGAGGTGAGTATATCTCCGTATCTTCTCCTAAAATTCAAATATGTCTGAGAAAGACTTTAAAAGACAAGTGAAGTAGAAAGTTTTGCTTGTGTATTCAACATTTCACAGAATGCCCTAGAAGGAAGAAAATATTTTTTTCATTATGTCTTAATGAATATTTCATCCTCTAAAGGAGCAAGCAGCTGCAAAACCAAAGAACCATCCCCAGGCTGTCCCTAGACCATGTGTCACAACTTGCAAACCAAGAATCCCAGTGCCAAGAGAGCATCTGAGTCATACATGGCAAAGCTGCTACTCACAGTCCAGAAGTTATTCTCCTGACCCCTGAGATGCTGCAGAGAAGGCTGATCTTATGTGGGTGGGAGCTCCATCTGACCACAGAAATCCCTCCTATCAAAAATACCTTTGAAATTGGACCATCCAGTAAAAACTACTACTGAAAATTCCCAAACAGCTCTAGTTTCTAACTGATACAAGACTGGGAGTAGGGTCAATTATATACACAGGACACATCCCCCTAATCAAAGATCATAACCATTTTTTGTTTAAGCAAACCTGTTACTAGT
The DNA here is from genome assembly GCA_018697195.1 of Certhia americana. Taxonomy (NCBI): domain Eukaryota; kingdom Metazoa; phylum Chordata; class Aves; order Passeriformes; family Certhiidae; genus Certhia; species Certhia americana. The sequence goes on along the minus strand of CM031863.1, from coordinate 30,397,544 downwards.
GTAAAAATTAACAGCTCTAAGCACAAAGACAATTGCACTGTTCTATACATTTCTGTCCTAATTTAAACCAGATGTAAACAGAAAGTTACAAAGTAATAAATATGAGCAGATTTGGAATTTCAGCTTCGTGCCTCATCTCAAGCCCAGTTACTCTATCAATGTCAAAGCTTGAAGAAAGGGAGCAGATGTGTCATTAACTGTTGCCTACCATCACTAACAGCTCCCTAACACAAACTCAAATTGAAATTTTCACCAGGTCAGCTCCTCTTCAATCACTTTATCACACCAACAGACAAAATGACTTGAAGAGGTACTGCAGAAGCTCAGGAGGAAACATTTTCAGTGTTAAGTAAAGACATCAAGCAAGTGTGCTGTACAGTCCATTTACAACACTGTAAGAATCATTTTCCAAACTGCAGATCGTATTTTGGAAACCACTCTTCTCACTTCTCCCTTGTGAGTATGACATAATGCACTGTCTGACATATTTAGCCTTTTCCCCCCAGATGTCTGGCATATGGTCTATGTCTTCTTTAACGTATCACCCACAGAACCCATTGTGCTGTCCAAAAGAGCATCAGTTTGCATAAATGAAATGTCTAAGTTATTGAGCCCAAAGTCAGCATTCTGTCATAACTTCAAATAAACCACATAGCAACTGCTTTGGCAAATCAGAGCTGAGCCAGATGGTGACTAGCTTCTGCCTGAGTCCTGCTCAGCGGCTGGGAAAGAGGCAGAAAAAGGCAGGGGGAAAAGCACATAGCAACTTCTGAAAGCTACTAAGTCTGCTTCCCTATCAGATTGCAGGTATGATAGTAATTTAAAAAAAAAAAAAAAAAATTAAAAAGAAGAAAAAAAAAAAAAGGAAAGAAACACCCCCTCATAATATTGTCAGAAAACACAGTGGTACATCTTTTGATTCCATTCAGTGCTCCTAGTTTTAGTTTCTGCTGTGACTCCATTACACTGAAAGAGTAACCTGGAAAGGGCAGCTGTTTCAAAGCCAGCTCATTTCACAAGAACATTTTGACATTCTATTCCCGGGCCTGAACTGCAGGCATGTTATCCAGCTACACCCAGAGCAGCAAAGGCAGCAAAGGAAATCATTCTACCATTTCCTCTCTGGCTTGGAAATTTGCAGTTTTGTTTTGATCACGGAGACGGAGTTACAAACTCTCTATATATCACATGTTCTTTCTGCCTCTACAGTTGTAACATAAGGGGCTGAGTGGCTTGAGAAGCAGCTTTGGAAATTTTTAATGAGGCAAAAGGATCTGATAGGCCATTAACCAATTCCTTTCTTAACAAGAAAAAAGTACCACTCTAGCTGGTATTGGATCTGACAGGATTCAGCCCACTGAGTTTCAAAGCAAATATAAAAGGCAAGGTAGGAGAGATACACAATGATACATACACATTTGAGGAATCATTCATCCATGAGCTTACACAAAAACCAACCTTCAGAAAGAGGATTCCTATGCAAAGCACAGTAAGCAAAATGCTTTTTTTTTTTTTTTTCCTGCTAAAGATTGATGTGTTGGAGTATGGTTTTAGTTTAAAGAACTAATTTATCAGCAGTTAAACCATCAGTTACAGCTAATTGTCTGGATCCTCAGACACAGAGACTACACATCAGCAGCTTGGAAGTAAAATCACACCAGGCACTGACTTACCCAGGCCCAGTTTGGTGTCACCACTGAAGCTGTATTAATTACTGGGAGGGGAGGAAGGGGACAGAGGACCCAACACGTCATCCCAGCCACTAGATGGCTGTCAATGTCCATCAGTCATCATGAGAAAGTTCAAAGTTTGTGCACAGTCCAGGTGTGTAAAGCCTCCTCTGCTTTGGGCTGCTTGTTCTGAGCTTGTTTTCATTTCAAGTACATCTCTCTCAAGGTTAATTCCAAAGGCAATAGCAGGACAAGGGTTTGAAAAGACAGCAAATGAAATCATTTCCATTTTTCACCTCATGATTTTGAAAGCAACCCCTGGAAATTTACTACTGCTTCATTTGCTCTTTTAAGTTACTTACTTCACATTATTGTGCCCATATTGTTTTCACTGATTCCTGGTTCACATCTTGCACATGGAAAAAGGAAAGAGAGGCCTGGACATAGAACCAGGCAGAACAAATAGGAAGAAAGAAAGAAAGAGGGAAAATGATACCACAAAAATGTGCTCCATAAAAAGTAGAAGCAGTGAACCACCACTACCTCAGCTGAGGTGATGGCAGGTATACGAAGGACAGAAATACATCTTTCAATGACCTACTTAAAGAAATTAAATGGCCCAAGCACAATGTGCATATATGAGTGCACAGTCTTTCTGCAGACCTGAACAGCATCGAGTCATAGATGAAACAACAAGGAAAAGAAAAGGATTTGGCATCAAAGCAGTTCCATTTCATCACATTTTTACTGGTCCTACCAAATGTGCTAATTAGAGGAGTCTAGAGGCTGAGAGTCCTACCGTGGTAGAGAACACAGTCTAACAAAAGCAGAAAAGATGATGACTGGTACTGAAAGCAGCCTGCCAGTTTTAGGCTTTCTTCTGCCAGGAGGGGCTTCCTGATGCATAGTGTAACCAAAGCCCAATTCTTTTGCATTGCTTAACATAAAAAGACTGGAACAGAAGGGGTATAGTTATTTAATGAAAAAGGGTTGGAAATAAAACAGCTTGCACAAGGGTCTTCTCACCCTCTCTGTCATCTTCATGCTAGTTTGTGAAAAGCATAGGGAAATATAAGATTACACAGATACAGTGGTTTTAAAGTTTAAAAAGCTAGAAAATGAAAAGCTGAGTTTTGAGATATGAATTACAAAAGTGAATCCTGCTGACTCACAAAGCAGAGGTGCAGAAGTAAATCAAAGTGAAAGATGATACGTGCTAACAACCAGATGTACCGTTGTGCATGCATGCAGACTGCCAAGACAGGGACGAGAGGGGCTTGGTGTCAATAATGTTTGACTGTCAGCCTGCTGCAACAATAATGTAGGGCTTGATCCAGATCCCACTAAAACAATGGGAAAACCCATCTCATTTACTCCAATAAGAATCAGATTGCCTGTTTTGTTTAAATTTTGGTAATTTTATTTTTTTTCAGGAGTAATAAAGTATAATCTTTCATAATACTAACAGATATAATTTATAATACTAATATATATATAATATATAAAATTACTGTGACTTGCAAATTATCATGTAAACACCAATTATTCTGAAAATCAGTTTTCAGGAGTGCTAACAAATACAAAATCTGGTTTGCATTTGTTGCACAGAAACAATTCTTGTTAATAATTATTAACAGAGAGAATTCACATAAGTACTTTACAGTTACATACATGAGGATGAATCTGGAATACTTTACTTATGAAAGACTTAAATGATGCACAATTTTGCCAATTTTGTGCACACAAGTGTTTAGGAAGAGAAGGGAGTACTAAGTCACTGCCTCACCTCCCTTTTAAAAAGTGGGTAAGAACAAATCCCTTGCACTATACTTATGGAAATGTACACAGGCACAAATTTTAAACACAAATCTGTAGGAAACCAGATTTCATCAAAATTTTTTCTTAGGAAAAAGCAGGGGGGCATTAATTGATCCTTCAGAGTTCCTGCTTAAAAAAAAATCCTAGGGGATAATTTGCAAAGTTGACAATTAATAAGCCTTTTTAACAGCATTCCACAGAATAAAAGGTGTTGAATGCTTTAAAGTCCAAGCGAGTTTCAATGTGATTGAGGAGATCAACTCTCTAGACAAGGAGCTGCAAGCCTTCAGAAGCAGAAAAGTTCTAGGCTATTCTCTTAAATAATGTAGATTATTTTAAAACATGTATTTTCAGCTGGAAAATTACAGGCTCAACTGCTTTTCCAGCGGAGGCCACAAATACCATTAAGTATGAATAAATACTGTGAAGCATCAGGGCGCAAAGTCAGCTCCCAGGAAGAAACTTAATGAATTGTTGAAATTGCTGTGACCAACAATGAAGCTTTCCTAAAGCCATACACTGCATCTGGCCAGTTGCTTCTGGCTGGCACTAAGGGGAGGGAGTTCACCCTCTGAGATTCACCAACCAAGAAAACCCAGTCTCCAAGCTCTAAACGGCAGTCCAGAAGCAGAAAGCAACAGCAGAACAAAATACCCTAACTTGGGAGAAGAAATAATCTCTCCGATAAAGGGCTCTCTTAGTGTCACCTGGCAGCTGGGGTTTGTTTCTTGCAGAAAATTGTGCCTAAATAAATCAATAAATAAATCTGTTTTCCTACTCAGCATTGTAATTTCAGTTTTGACTGAATGGGGGAAACTGAATAGGAAAAACTATGCTTAGGATACAGTTAAAACCCTCTAAATTAATTGAAAATCAATATCTGGAGTATGCAACTACTTCTACACTTACTCAATACAATTGGTTTGGTGGCCTCTATTTCCCCTTTTTCTCACAGGTTCAAGAATTTAGGTCTCCATCAGGACAAATAGAAGTTTTGCTTGCCTTTTTATGGATAAGTTTCATTTCCAACACAGAACAATCAAGAACAATGTTTTTATTACAAGATCCAACACATGCTGAATAGAAAGGCAGAAAATACTGGGATCTCTTCCAGTAATAAGGCTTTCTCTCGCTGGTCCCACAGCACTATCCAATGTTTATTATACTATTCAATTCCCTAAAAGCAAATCATGGTGTTGTATCTGAATCTTAACCTCACCAGCCCTGAGCTTCTGAACAACCCTTGCATACACCCCAGGCAAGGCAGAAAACTGTGCAGAAGCAACCTTGCTCAAAGTCTAGTCAGACTGGTCCTTTCCTTGTGGTTTCCCCAGTCTTGGATGTGTCTATTTCAAAAGCATTCAGTTAACCTAACTCATTGGAGTAACCATGAACAAGGTTAGATGCAAACATGTTTAACTTTCTTTTTCTCATTCTTTTTTTCTTCAGTTCACAAGTAGACTGGCTGGACACATTGCTGGGTGCCTGCAGGAGAGTAGGGTGATGGAAGGAGTTGAAGAGTCTGATATGCCAGCAGTGCTTATACAAATACTCTCAGATGACCACATTCAAGCCTCCAGCATACAGTAGGAAATAAAATTACTTCCAAATGTGAAAGGCTGCACAGAGACTTCATGGGGAAGCATTCAGGGCATGCCTGAGAAAACACTATTGAAGATTTCAGCAGCTGGAGCAAATCAGTCAAAAACCGAAGTTGGTAGAAGGGTCCCTGGTCCCTGCTGGAGCCCACAGAGCCACAAGCACTCTGCTTGGACTTTGTCATGCAAGGTATTTAAAGTCAGTTCAGCTACTGCTGACTCAGTGCAGAAAAAGCCTAAACAAAGTGCTTATCATGGGCAATTATTATGTTTTATTATCTCAAAAGATGCTTGAAGCAACAGAGATCATTCATTTTCATAAGCAAAATGTTGGAGCACATTCTTGACTTAGGGATGACATTTTCAAGAGGAATCACTTCATTTGCACAAAGACAGGCTGGTTGAACAGAAACATCAGATTCTTTTGGTGTGGAGCTCACAAAGAGAACACACAGCAAACATATTTCAGGTGGTGGAGGTAGGACTGAGCTTGGCACTGCTGAACACATACAATTCAGCAATGCAGGCATTGTATTTAAAATTTAAACAAATCTAAACCTGCAATTAGAATATTTTCTAAAATATAAGAGATTGAAACCTTCTGAAAGCAAACACACCCTCACAGTGAAAATTCTGCCCAACTTGTTGCTACTGAAAATTAAAGCAAATGTGATCAGGACATAATGAACTGCACATAATATTTCTAGACTTAAGTCTAAAATAGTAAGATTACAGTAAAATTGTAATACAGTCTATTTTGGCTCCCTTTCTGGAATCCATAAATGTTTGATTTTGTTCTTTCCAAAAGCCAGACTTGGGACTGCTGTGAATTAGTAAAAATAATGCATTTTGGCTGTGAAAAAAATTCTCTCAGCTACTTCCTGTGTCGTTATCAGTGAAACATGATTTCCACTCACAGCCCATTTGGAATCCTGCAGTAAATCTAGGGACAATTCAAAAGAAACCACCCTGGCTGTCCAGTCATCCAGAAACTTACAGCCCAAGGAACAAGCTGTGAAGAGTAAGATTGCACTGTGACAACCAGGTTCAGAAATAACCATCTTGTGATGTTCCCAGCACTGATCCCTGAGGAATGTCACCATGATCTAGCCACCAGCTGGACTCAGAATTGCCAACCATTACTCTATGAACTCAGCAGTCCCACCAGGTCCTCATTCACTTTGTTATCCACTTGTTCAGTCCCAATACTGAATACTTTCCCAATTTGGCTATGAATGCTATGGGAGATGGGGTCAAAAGTGTTGCTGTACCAAATGTAAACAGTGACTTCACTTGTGCACCAAGCCAATCATCTCATAGAAGGCAATGAGATTTAACCAACTCAACAGGAAGGAGAAAATGCCTTAAATAAATAGCACCTAAATCTGTCTGTTCCTCTCTGTACCCATCTATTCCAAATCTTACAATTTCCCCTGTTCCAGTTTCACATATGCTCTAATACTCAGAGTCTAACTGGTAAAAGAGCAATGCACTGCAAAATAACTGGTTTGCCTTCCTTGTTTTGCAAGATTTACCTCTTCTGAAGTCACACAAAATGCATATGGGTGTCTTTTCTTATTATATCTAAGAGAAACACTTGCTGCTGCCCAAACACCCTCATTCTTTGAAGCCATACACATCAAAGATCAGTAGTAACCTATCATTACATGATGCCTTTTCCACAAAGCTATTCTACACTGTGGTTTGCAAAGTGGACTCCTGTAATCCCCTAAATGCATCCTTGCTGGCTAATATTACCCTCTTTTTCAACTAAATATAAAGATTTGTAATTAGCAAGAAAACTCAATTCCATAATTAAAACTCCTTGCATTCCAATGGGCTCAGCATTTCAAACTGAAGTGAAAACTACCCAGCTTTTTGGGTGGAGTAGGAAAGTACTGCTGGAAAGCTGTACTCATAATATACTGTTTGTACAGCAAAGCCATTCATTTGCTGAAATTCTGGGCCTCTAAGAAATCAAAAAAGAATGGTAAGCAAAAGATCTACAAAAATTTCAGGAACAAAGCCTCTTGTTTCTCTTCTGCCACCATTACCTTCACCACAGTTCAGACAGCTCAGTCAGCAACTTCAGGTTCCAAGTTGACATGGAACAGACTTTGTCAGCCCTCAGGGCACCATGGCTGCTCTCTGCACAGCATCAGGGAGGAAGGTACTAAAGGAGCAGCCTAGTTTTCAAGTGTAATCCTGAAGATAATCACACACATGTACATGAGGAAGAGACAGACAGGGATTTAGATGTGTCTCATGCCCAAGAGAGAGTTAAACTTATTTATTACTTTCAGATATAGGAGCAATAAACAGTTTCCTCCTTTCAGAATGTAAAAGGAACAATGTTAGTAACAAGTGAGTAGGGATCAACTTATTTCAATAAAGGTTTTGGATAAAAAAATGCTTAAGACTGAATTAAAAGCTAGACAATTAGCTTTGTTCAGGAATTTTTCTACAATGTGGGTTGTGGGTTTTCTGAGGGTTTGGTTTTTTTTGTTGTTGGAAAGCATTTCATTACTGAAATACCAAGGATAGTCCTTTTATTAGCTACATAATTTGAAAACCCTTTCTTTCATTGTCAGGATTTTTGAAATCACCTATTTCAGTCAAAAAACCCACTGGGATTTGCTAGAGGGAACCTCACATCAATAACAGTCTTGTAAAAAAAATCCAAGTCAAGCTGCGGAAAAATGTTTTCATTGACCTGACCCAATTCCATCTTTTTCATCATTTCTGAGTCATGAGACCTTTTCAAGGTTGCCCCAACTCATCCAGGCTGGCAAGGGAAAACTCAGTTATTTAAGAGAAGCTTCCCCTCTAGCACAAGCAGGTGATTGAACAATGTAACAAGGATGACTTCAAGTAGACTCATATTTGCAGTCCAAGGGACTTTAAATCCCACTGGAAGACGAGCAGAGCTAGGTTAGGTGAAGAACATCCTCACTACATTTTCAGAATACTGTATAACTTCATTAAATTTGAGAATGAATTTTAAGCAAAATCCACTTTCTTATTTTGCCTTGATGCAACAGTGGAAAATGGCAACATAAACTTCATAACAAAAACCCCATGAAAGAAGAACTACAGGTATCTTGCCACCCAGAGACTGCGTTACTGTATGATGCACTGGAACAGAGTCACATATTTTTATTTCCATTTCATTTTTAACTTGTCTTTGGTACTGTCCCAATTCTTGGCCCATACAAATGTTTAAAGAAAGAAAAAGGTCAGCAAAGAAGACATACTACCCACCCTGTCATTTAGATGCATAGCAGTGATAAATGGATACATACCAGCCATTACTTTGCTCTGCTGCAGGATTATGGTTTCTGGGACAGAGGAAATGAAAGGCTTTTTTGCAGGCTCTCCTGCTCCTAATCACTGGATATCGTTCCATACTTCAGGGAGGAAGCATTATGAACTTTTTCAGGCAAATAATCCATACTAAAAAGTTTAGAATTAATTAAAATTCAAGTAGGGATGCCTAGTTTAAAACAAACCAGCCGTCAGCACCTCCAGCTACTGTTTGCTTTGAACATAATCTATTTAGTATTTGCCTTACTTCCTTCTTTCAAAACTCCTTCATCATTTTTCAGATCTTTCTAATTTTACCCTGCTATTGTTTCTTTGATATGAGTCTTTAAAAGCCCAAGGAGGCAGCATCCAAGTTACAATAACTTTTTTTTTCAAAGCAAAGCACTATGAATATTGACATCTTGTTGCACCACTTAACTCCCAAAGCAGAGCTAGGAGCTGAAATTAGATTCATGTAAATGCATAAAATACAAAAGTAAAAATAAAGCATTTCTCTAAAAGAATGGAAACCTGCGTGTGGTTGAGAAAAGCATCTATTTTTAAGGGATGCAACTCAAACATTGGCCCTGAGATCACTTCTAGGGAACAATGCAGGGTATGTGGGCACTTTGTGGTACTTTGGGACTGTGCCCCATTGCTGGTATCAAAACTTGGCCTTCACTGCACCCAGCAGCCAGTATAAACAATACAGGGAACCCTGACATAAAACTGGGCTCTAACATGAACAAACTGTGAGCTCTGAAGTGGAAACCACCAGCTGGAAGCCAGGAATCCTGCACAACAACTTTGACTCAGTTTGACAGTGAAAATGTCTCAGTTTAGCCATCTCCAAACTCACATGATAGGAAGTGAAACAAATACATGCTTTTTCCATAGATAAAAGGTTTCAAACAAAGAATTTGGCTCAAACCCCGCTGAAAAAGCTTTTTTGTTTTCTAACTTAAGTCTTCAGTGCCATTAAATGATAAACCTTTGGGGACAGAGCCAATGGCATCCAAAGACACAGTGTCAGTGGGCTTTAATCCCATGTAAAGCATTATTGTGTTACATTTACATTATTTGTGTTACATTTGTTTACATTTATTTTAAATTTCATGGTGCATCACATCAACTCCTTATAAACACCTTTCAGCATAGGTGTTTTTCTCTCTAACACAGTGGATCATTAGAAGTGATTATCTGTAGTACAGAAATGCATCTCAAATTGCATCTGTCACACAGCATTTAAGGCTGCAATTCAAACAACAAATAACAACAGCCCAATCACTTGTTTCAACCTTACAGTTCAGGATTCTCATAAAAGATATAAAGGTCCATTTTAGGGCCCTGTGGGCTCTATTTGAACAGGGAATTACTGCTGGCTTTGCATTAAAACAATATACTGTGGCTAAAACAGCAGTTTCACATACAAACATAATGCAAGTCCATTCACCAAATTTCTGCAATATTTTTCAAATCACTCCCTGAGGAAGCTCAAATAATGTTTTGCTTGGTTCAGATCAACTCCAGCTTATCATAAGCTCACCAGGGTCTTCTAAGGTCTTATTTTTCCCCAAAAACTACCCTCATTTCCTATCTTTTATGTTCCTACATATTTTCATTTTCTGAACAACAAAACCCTTCCACTTCAACTTTTCCATTCAAGCCACAAATTCCTTCTTTGAAACCTCTTCCCTAAGGAAAAATCATATATTTGCTTTACTTCATCACCTGACACATCTGAGTGTTACACCAAGGAGACACCTTAACATTACAATGCCCCATTCAAGAACTGCTCAAAAAGACCTTTTAAGTAGCAGTAATTCTGTAGCAAGAAATAAACCACAAAACCTTAAATAGACAATTCTGTGGCTATTTTTTACTGTGAATTTAGAAATATGAATCCTGTTCAGCCAAATACTGAACATGTGGGAATACACTCTGTAACAGTAGAGACCAATGCCTGTTATCATCAAAGGACAGAAGTGAGATCATTATCTTGGTTCTTCAAAGCCTGTAAGATATTTATGTCCAAGTCCTTTAAGAGGTGGGTTTATTGCCTGGGTCACTACTTGCATTGTTGTTTAAAGCAAGACTGGAACATCTCTGCAAATTAATGTGTTTTCTTCTACCTGGTACTGCAATTCAATTAATCAGTTAAGGATGTTATACTTTAGACTTAACAGAGCTTTTGAAGCAAATCTGATCTTTTAGCTCCCTCAGAAGTTCACAGTCACCAAGGGCACCCTCAAAACTACTCATTTTTCTTGAAGAAAAAGGCTGGAAATATTATGTTGCATTCACAGCTGATTTGAAGAGTCAGCTCTGATAAACCTGTAGTTGTCAGGAGACTGAGCCTACTCTAGTTAATGCCAGCTAAAGACTTTGACTTTCACTCCCTTGATCAGGAACTGGTTTTCACATAGATACCTACCTATTGGGCAATTCCCAAAGGATTAGAAATAGCTGGCATCTATCCACGAAGTGCACTAGAGGTTTGTGACAATTTCCAGAAGGCAGTATCCTATTGCTAGATTTATTTACACAAGTGAAGAAATGCAGTATTTCCAATGCCCTGCCTCACTAATTCCTTCTCCACTGGTGCTCTGGGCTAACACAGCCTCATGCAGCTACTGATATCAGTCTTTTCTGCAAAAAAGGATAAATATGTCATCACTATATTATTTTATATTATCACTAATCCTGAGTTCAGTCCTACCAGGTTGGTAGGTTTGGAATGAAATTGATTAAAGGGTTGTTTAAACAAATTTTCTCAAATAAAATTCACTGCAGGGCTCAAGAAGTGACAACTAAAGATGCACACCAGTGCTCAAGACAGAGCACTCTGAGGGAGATTGAGTCTCAGTGGAGCTACAACACATGAGAGAGACACAACCGATGTGCAGGAACACTGACGCAAGATATAAGCAAGGAGCCAGATTGTATCATGCCTTCAGCAAGACCAGGCTCTGTCTCTCATCCCAGGAACCAGTGCCTCACCTGTGGGCTGCACCCACACCTCCCAAATACTCCATGAACAGCCAGCACTACAAAACAGCTTTTCACCAGCCTCCAAATACAACAGAACTTCTAACTTAAAGAGAGCAGGGATGGCACAGTGAACTGCTGACAACCCAATACACATCTCCTTGGGAGAGGAATTTCTGCCTGGCTCCTTTCAAAATTCCATGTGAGAGTTCAGGCTTTCAGTAATGTTGCAACATATACTAGATGCATTCAATAAAACAAATTGATACTTATAGACCACCCACAAGAAGCAGGCCTTCAGCACTGAGTTGATAACACCATATGGATTAATTCTTCTCACTTCTATTCACCAGGGTCTTATTCAATGTATAAAATAAAATCCTTCAAGGCCTGTGCTCTCTTAACCTCTACCTGTCGTCAATAATCTTTGTTTTATCATTGTTACACATGACAAAACAACAGACAGAACTGCATTAAGCCAGCAAAAGAGAAAACCAGACAAATTCTCATAGACTAAATACACAGAATTTGTGTGAAGAGTGAGAGTTGCACAGAGGTTAATGGAGCAACATCCTTGCTCACAGACTCTCCCACAGTTTACCACTGCCCTTCAACACTGTCACCTGTGCACTTGTCTTTAAACAATAAATTGTAACAATATTAAAAGCCACAGAATAGAATGAATAGAATTTAAAAGATATATGTCTAAGTGTGGTCCTCTGAGTTTCATCCCTGAAGAACTACCAAAACAGATGAATTGGGAGAATATAAAAGCAATATGGCTTTTTTCCTCTGGCAATGAAATAAACATGCATAAATCAGTATCAAAAGGGAAAACCATCCATCATAAAGCTCATTCTTATCACATGCATAGCTGCACCACTTCATATTGAAGAGAGCAGAATATTTTTGTAGTGATAAGTTTGACAAGAAAGATAATAAGTACCTTATTGGAAACAGATGGTTTACACTGCTATGCTATAGATAAAGTTGTGTCAGCATTTCCATAAAAGGCCTCCCTGTTTCCAGCAGTTTCCAGCTGGCAGGCAACATTTCTACCTCAACTAGCAAGATAAAATCATAGGAGTAACCTGGAAAAACTGGGGAAAAGTAATTCTTGAGCTAGCATTGGAAAAGAGAGAGGGGAGGTGTTTTTTGGGAGCAGGCTGGGAGAAGGTGCGATGGTATCCCAGCAGATTCCTGACAGAAAGGGTGGCTGTGCACGGTCTGTCCTGTGCTGTCCAAGATACACAAACAGTATGCCATCTATGCACAAACACACAAATACAATATATATTTTAAGAATGATCATAAACCAAGGATAAGACCTGTTTGAAACCGAAAAAAACACAGATAAGACAGCTATTTGTGAGAGATGGGAAGGTTAGTCCTAAAAAAAGCCCAATGAAAATCTCTGTCTAATGGATGAGCCAGCACAGAATTCATTACTGCTGAAAAAAACCTCAAGTTAATAAGTCACACTCAGATAGATTTTGGAAAACATTAGTTCAGCATTGTCCTTCCCAAAAGCATTGACTGTTTTGAGCTAGAACTGATGGGATTAAATTACCTGGGATAATTTAATGATTTCTTTACTAGCTTTATTTATTGAAAATCAATTATTTTGGAGATGTATGTAAAAAATAAATATAACAATGTGCCTCTTACTGTGTTCTAAATGCAACCCAGAAGTTAATGTTTTAGTTTGTACCCCCTTAATTTAACAACTACAAAAATGTTTTTCAGCCTCAATAAATTGGATCAGGCTCGTCTTTGTACATTTACAATACACATTCACTAGTTCTCTGTTCTTCTGCTAGAAACTTTGGAGTATTTGAATTTCCTCCTATGTTTGAATCACAAATCCTTTCTTGACAAGGAATTTGTTCACTGCTTGACAGGGAATTTTTTGACTGGGTTTATTTGTGGTTGGTGGGCTGTTTTGGTTTTCTTGCTGTTGTAGAAGGCACTGAAAATTAATAATAAACACTGTCAACATGACAGATTAAATTTGTATCAGATGCCATGAGCTATTGCAGTTACTGTCATATGTAAACCATGAAAATGTACAAAGTGCAACAAAGGTAGCACCCACCTAAAGCCAGGTAATAGCTATTTTTTATATATATAAATATTAAATTATATATTATGCAATTTACATATATGGGGGTTTTAATAGAGAAATTACCCCATGAGGCAATTTTCAGAAAATCGAAGACTGTTGTTTTTTGGGGTTGACTGGGGGTGTTTTTAAAAAAATTTTCAGTGAATGACCAATTTAGCTGAGTATTGAGCTCTGTGACATTTCAGCAGAGGTGTAGCTTCCTCTGCAATTCTGAACCCATAAATGTAAACACAAGAAATTGATATAAATTTGTGTTTGGTCTGGGGTGTGTGGAGAATCTTCCCTGTGAATGTACTGTAGGACAAACAGAGAGAAGTCTACTTTCAAGATCAGAAGCACCCCTCTGTGCACACCTGATAAATTGCTATTTTACATAGAAATCACTCTGATTTCATTTTGATATAATACTCACCAATTTACAAATCCAGTAGTTTAAAACCAGAACAGTGTAATTTGCTGGTTTTCTCATATTTTTTTCCTATCAGGAGCAAATACCAGAAGTCAGTCTGACTTAGTCCTTGAAACATATTATGCCAAAACATAGACTTCTTTTGGTACTACAAAGTATACCTTCATTTCTGTAAATTATCCAGTCATATTTTAGAAGATAGTTACTTGACAGAGCTGCATCAACAAGGTTCTGATGCAGAGTTTTCTTTCAGTGTATTAGAAGAACAATAGGAGTTATATAGCTCCAAGTTCCACACGTTTGGCTGTGGCATTTTAACAAACAAAGTTATAAATACATGGTGTTCGAAGCAAACCTCAGTCTGAGGCATTCCTTGGATATCAACACTTGAAGAATATAAACAGCCTTGTTGTTTCAGGGGCCCTTATACTCTTGATATTAAGCAGGGCAGTGCAGTTTACACTCTATACTGTCTATAAATCAAGTATAACAACTTTCAAAAGCACACAGCTCAGAGATTGCTTGTTGTATTTCATAGAATCTTGCCAACAAATCAGAAAGGTGACTGCTGAGTGAGATACATTTGTGGCATTAATAAAGGACTAATCATAAATAAGGTATGTCTATTCTAAAAATAACCTTGCATAGCTGCTGAGTATCTGGCCATTGAGAGGATAAAAGTCTTAGTATTATTTAGGTTTTGAATACAAAAGCCAGGAATACCTGCACTTGTTAGTTTCTATTTGATCATCAGCAAATACACAAACTCTAAATATAAAACAAGGTATCATTTGATAATAATGGTTGCAAATGATCAAATGGAAATTATTACACCATAAAAATAATTCCTAGACACTGGAATTTATTGATTCTATTTTATAAGCTGTAAAACGAATTGAAAGCTTTGGCTTGGTATAGATCACCTCTGTACACTATCAGGTACAGCTGCAGAAACCACATTCTCCACTCTGACTGTACAGCACTTGATAATTACACTTCAAGATCTGATTCAAACAACATTTCAATTTATGCTGCTAATCTAATCTTAATAATTATGTTAGTAGGCAAGTCACTGCTCATTTTTAAAGAAATAATATTAGATATGCAATTAGAGCTCAGCATACTGATTGGATTCTGAATATATTAAATTATTTCTCTCAAAAAATCATTTCAATTCTCTACAATTTCTTAGTGTGTTTTCATATTATCCATAATGTAATTCACTTCAGACTCGTGCCTCGTCACACTCAGTTTAGCAGCAGTTCCAGGACTCTTACAACTAGAAATGAAGTTATTTGTACTAGAGCTGATCTCTGAGGCCTTTCCACAGATCCAGGTAAATATCACTGAAGCCATCCACTAAAACTCACTGTAAGAGGCAGCGCAAGCTCTCAAGTGGTAATGGGATCCATGATCCCTGGCCACTATTAGGGAATAACCACATTGTATTCAGCCTTCAAAAAAAGCCCAAACAATCCTAGGACAAGATTTCTAGTCAATGTGAATATTGATGTAATGTAAAAATTTCAAACCAAGTAACTGAAGTCACTGCTAAGCTTTAGTGCTGAGGCACTAAAGAACAATGAAGATTCTGCCCTGTAAGGAAATTAGTGTGGATAAAAGAATAGTTCCCTTCAGTCTGCATCTCTGAGACCCCAAGACTTCCAGCATGCAAACAGACATGACATTAGACCACACCAGATGTACTAGACCTCACTGACTTTATCCAGAAGCACAAATGGGAACCAAGTATTCACAAGAACCTCCCTGCGAATCACATTCTCCAGCTAGATAGGTGAGGAGCCATCAAAAAACTATAAGGTACCTTTAGCAATTCTGGAAGAACTAGGATAAGGAGGCATACTACATTTTTCAACAGTGGCGTAATCAATAAAAACACAGGATAATGGGCTCAAGGGTAAAGTGCTGAGAGTGAATGAAGTATGAGCTCAAAGGGTCAGATAATGGATGGTCTAACCTCCAAATGCAGGAATACAGTGAATAATCTTTCAGAAATTTAACAGAGTCCTACAGAAATTTCTGGTTTATACATACCCATATTTACATCTGGACAACATGATTACTTTCTTTTTCCTCCAAACTATATAATTTTACAGAATCATTTATTGGTGCTATGGAATAAGTAGTTCACTCAAATATTTTGGAAGAATTATTCTTTAAATACTGGAGAAAAGATGTGGGATGAAACCCATAGCTTACAGATGAGCATAGTACTGCCTTCTTCATAGTGGAGAAGTTCCCTCTTCAGCACTGATTGACCATTTAGGTTTAAAAGTTGTAAATACACAAGGACCCCCAACCTTTTGTATTCACAGTGTGTGTGTATATATATATATATATATATATATATATATATATATATAACCACCTATAGAACTGAGCAATGTTTGTTCCATTTTGCCTTCTGAAACTCCAGTTCCAGCCTGAAGTCAATACCTAGCACAGACACTAAGCAGTTTTTCAAACAACATGAGGTTCAACCTTAACACATCTGTGTTATAATGCTCCTTTCAAGAGGTGGGAACTTTCCCATCTCCACAAATAGGAAATTATTTTAGCTCAATCCAAAGATGCCCCCTTAGAGGGAAGCAAAGCTTCCTCATTAAATCAAAATGTCCTGTGAGAATACATGGTCTGGGATTTGAAATCCAGGTAAGGCTTGTGGATGTTGAAAACAGCCACTCCTGAGCATTTTCTTAACCAGTGATTTCTACAAATTTCTTAGCACACAGGGAAGCATGGAATACCCAAGCCAAGCCTAATTTGCAGTGCCTAGCAAAGCAGCCCTAAGTGACAAATTCTATCTCCTGCTGAGTCAATTAGAGAGAAGCAGGAGGATATTTAAGAACTATGCAGGAGATTCTGCCTGCCCAGGCAGATGCAGTTTCTCCATGGACATCTCCAAACACACCTGCACTCTGCTCATAGGGTGAGCTTGAGCCTGGGGCAATTCCAGTGTGGATACAGAGCCAGCAGGATGCTGAGCCCCAGGCTGCAGCAAGCCAGCAGCTCCTCTGGGAACTGCCTGCATGCCCACACCAATGGAACAGTTTGGAGAGTCAGCATACTAAGCTTTATGAAATAACTAGTCTCTAATTACCAAATCAGACTGATTACTTCTTTCCCTGCTAGAGATGCTTATTGCCACTTTGGTATGTAAAAGCTTTCATACATTCAAACTAGTTCTTTTCAACAAAACTGACATTTTTTTGATTGTCAGCATATGCTCTGCAGGATGCCTTCATCTCAACAGCATGAGTCAATAAAACTGAAACACTGACATCTACTTTCATAAAATGCAGAAACCAAAACATTGACCTGTGGCTACAAAGACCCACTGGGAATGTCAGATCTCACCAAACAGTCTGAAAACAACTTGACAAGAGTGAGAGGTAACTAATGACTTCTTCAATACCAAGCAAAGTACATTGTCCTCTGAAACTGATGCATTGTTGCCCGTGCTGCAATAACAGATGAGTCCATTTCCAAATCAAACCCTAAAATCTCCCTTAATTATCCTTCAATTATTCTCTCATTCTTCATGATGATCTGTAGTAAAAGCTTTGTCTAAGATTAACTCAATTAACACCTTTAGACTTCAATTATTGCGCATGTATTTCTTGGCTCTCAAACCCCAAGTGGTTCAAAAGCCACCTTTACAGCGATTCTTTCATTTTCCTTCAGTGGATGACTGGTAAACCTCTGATCAATACCCTCAGTAAGCACTTTCACATTAATTTCCATCCTCACAGAAAGCTTGCCAAACTCAAGAGACAAAAGAGCTTCTGTGCCACATTTTATATCTATTTTTATGCCACAGGAGATCATTTTTCTAGGCTGAAAGTGGCAGTTTCCTGCCAGATCCACCCACTCCGATTGCAGCTTCTCATGGTGAACACTTCAAAATACCCAGAGGAGGAACTTTGGTTTAATTCAGATCAAAGAACTTTCCCTAAAAAAAAATTGATCAAAGTTTTCCAACCTAAAGTTCCAGTACACAATCGATCTTCTGCATCAGCTGTTCACCTTAACACACATGACAGTTGCCCTCTGCAGGCCATTACTGATGCTGCCTTTGATTTTCTCTTTCAAAAAAAAGATTATTCCTTTTAGTGGCATATTGCCAGGAGATGACAGGAAACTGAACTATTAACACCATTTTAAAGTCCATTTTCCTTGCTCTGTCTGTAAGTTTAGATTGCTTCAGTTGCCTCATCATTAAGTGCAATAAATAAATCTAGAAAAATTCTACCACCATTAACAAATTATTTAGAAAATACTTATTATTATTTTAAAAATTTAAGAAGTTGACTACAGCAAACAACAACTGCATTTTATTTTTTTTTTAATGTATGTGTGAAGGAGCTTGAAATACCACTTTGAAAAACACTTACCCCAAGATGTAAGCAACTTTCATGTTACAGGAATTCCTCCACAGAAGTTACCCATAACTTAAGGTCAAAAAGGAGACAGCACCTATCAGCTTTTTTTTTGTACTTCAAACAGGTGGTGAGGGCTTAAAATTTAAACACATTCCTTAAATTTCCTCTGTCTACAGCACATATCATATTTTAAATGGTTTACTCAATTTATTTGCAATATTCATGTCTGTTGTAAGCATAATGAATACATGCTGAGATATCCAACAACAACAAACCAATCATCACTTGCCAGAACAACTTCAAAGCTCTGAGACATGTAGTGAAAATCAAAACGATGCTGCAAGAATTTATTTTCCAGACTCTTCTATTTAGAGCTTGCTAGCAGCTCTGCCTTTTAAGTGTTCTGTCTCATATGGTGAGGAGAAATACATCCTGCTGCTATTTACTTATCTTCTGGCATTGGCTGCTAATCACAGCCAGGCTGTGATTCTGGTATTTCATCCCTAGGATCCCAGTCAATTCTACTTCAGGGAACAGGAGACTCGACCCTATTGCACCCCTTTCCACTGCTGATTGGTCTGGAAACCTGAAGCAGCTGGATCAGACACACCTATGCACTTAATAAGTACATTGTTCAGGATCTATTTTATTTCTTAGGAAACGGCCTCAACTGCTTTTAAAAAGTACTTTCAGACATTTGTCAGTAATGGTAAACAGCATAAAGTAACACAAGATTTCTTCTTCTCTTCCTATTTTAGAGTAAACCAAGAATCATCTCACATTTACAAAGAAATTCTTAAAATATGGGTTTGAGCCTAAACCAGAACTTTTTAAAAACTCAAAATAATAACTTCCATCAGCAAGACAAAATCTAAATTACTGACACAGTGGATTGTTTAATTGTTTACCAAAAGATACATACATGGCAGGGTGCAGAAACTCCTCTACAAACTTTTTCACTTAAAGTAGCATCTTACAACAAGGTTACAATGTACACTGTTCTCAGGTGAAGGTTCTGTTCAGGAGTTTGTGACTTCAAGGAATGTGAGCCAGAGTTTTCCTTTCTTCTTTCCATGAATTAAAATCCCTCACAAAATTTTTGCCCATGACTTATGCATTACATTATTTTATAATATCCTGCTCTGTGTGGGATAGCATACATAATAAATGGAAAACAGACATGATCACCCTGGGATTTCATTCATTCAGGATTTTTTATGGATTATGCATGAAATTTCCTTCTGTCTTTCAAACAGACTAGTCTGGAAATGTATCAGATTCAATCTACTGCATTTAACAGACATTTAGTGCATGTTCTGACCAATTAAAGAAAGGGACACCATAATAATGTAGGAGGCCAGGACCAAATCAGGATGGTAGGGCCGTATTTTTTTAAAATTCAAACTATTTAAGAGAAGACATCAATATATTTGTATTAGGAATACATTATTTTATTGCAAATAATTATTTATCCTATATGTTTTATTTATCCAAGTGTAGCAATACAAAGAGGCACCAAAGACAGAAAACTTCCCTACAGGAAAGACAATGAACGTGGATTGGGGGAGATTCCTGGAAAAGACCTTTTTTTGTGTATTTGGATGGTGTTGCTATCACAGCCACCAATTTCTAGCAACTCAATCCAAATACATTTCTTAATATAATCAAGCAAATCTCTTTCCAATCACTTTTCCATTGCAACTTTTACAGTCATAGAAATGTGTTTACCAAACTTAAACTCACAAAATCATCCATATAGCTCTGTGAGCTACAAGCAAATACAAGTGTTTGTTTATTAAACTCAGAGCACGTTAAAGATACACAATAAATTACATACAAAACAGCAAAAATATATTTAAACCCAAATTATTTAAATAGCTCCCTAAATATATTTCCAGATGGATTTCATATATCCAATATTAATGTACAGAGGTTCCCTAACATAACTACAGCTCTGTATGAAGTGCATAAACTGCAAATGCAGCTGTGTGTCCTGGCTGAAACCAAGTGTCCTGACATTCCAAACCTGGGCCTTGACCAGATGACACAAGAGCCCACTTCTGAGTCAGCCCCTGACACTTCTTCCCAAAAAAACCCAGGGCACAAAAGCAAACAAACCAGCCAGGATTGTGGAAATGTCCCTTTTTTCCAACATGGAACTGAGATATAATCAGGAGATGCACCTCAGCCCTTTACTTTAAAGAAAGCCAGAGGAAAAGGCAACGTGTGGTTTGCAGATTTAAAATCCTCCTGCAGTACGCTGCACACCCAACATTTTTCAGGGTCCACATATTTAAAACTGCAGAAAAGTCATTATCCCAGGGATCAGCTTCTCTTAGCAAATAGCTGTGGGTTTCCTTTCCTGCAGTCACTGCACCCCTGCCCCCCGCAGTTCCCATATATTTTATACTTGGAGAACTAGATAAACATGAAAGAGTGATAATGGAAAATTCCTGACTGATAATTACTAAGCCAAGCACGGGAAAAAACAAAAATCTACATTTCAACTGTCTTTATGACTGATTACATCCCACCATACTAGAAAAGAACTACAGCACATTTTCCAGTATTTTAGTACATATGGGAAACAGAGATATAGCCAGGAAAGCCATTTCAAATGGAAACAGCTTCAGTCTTCCAGAGTTCAGAAAACTATTCCATTTCTTTAAAAATATCTCCCAAATCCCAAGGCAGATTAAATCCAGAAAATGTGGAATACAAATCAGTCTGAAGGCCTAGGTTAGCTTTATTAGATTCATTTTCAGCCCTTGGCCAGAGTTTATTTCCCTTCCCATTTACACCCAACAAATCACTGCTTGTGCATTTTTTATCTCTCTATTTCACATTATCACCCTGCCTTACTCAAAATAAAGAAAAAGCCTTTTCTAGGTAATGGCACCTGAAATGGTGCCATTCATGGCAAGAGAAAAGCATAATCCAGCAGAGATGCACCACTAAGCTGAGCCCTAAGTTAGCTGCTTGCTTGGCACTGAATTTTTCAGTCTCAAATACATCACCAAGCGGAGCTCATGGAGAGTGCAGTTCACGGCCAGCAGGCACTACCAAGTGGGTGGTGAGAGGACAACATTTTCATGGCATGGCACTAACCAACATACACTTTATAAAGAAAATAAAACATCACAGTAAATGCACAGAAATTCCAAAGAGCTGTAGGAACCCATGCTAGAGTATGCACACAGCCCCAACAAGCAGCAGCCCCAACAAACCTTTAATGAAGTACACAAGCCTTTAATGAAGTAATGAGTGTTTGCTCAGTGCGGTGACTGCATGTTCACCACACAGCATGTCTGGGAAATGCAAAGCAGGCACTTGTGGAGCATTTTCCTTTCAGTAAAACAAAGCCCCCCGGTTTCCTGCCTGTTAAATTTCAACTGCTTCAGGTTTTTCATTTCTAAAAATATTCATCATATGTAAAATATGAATATTTGCCTTTTTTGACATGTATGATTCTGTGTCAGTGAGTGCCACATGTTACTGGCCACGGAGCTTACAACAATGGGTCTGTGGTGGTGAAATTCCCATAAAAGGTCCCTTGCAAACACACTAGGTCTTTAGAAAGAGCACTTTCCTATACAAGTGATGCTTCCCACCAGAAATGATGAAATAGCACAACTGAAGATCACATCAGCTCCCTCCATTTTTTCAGCTTATGACAACAAAATGTATTTCACACACATATATATATAAAAAACCAACACAGAATTTATACACAGCTTGCACTAAGCACAAATCAATATATTGGTAGCAATGATAACAAAAGTTGATGGATGCACACAGTTCAAATAGCTGTCTCTTTATATTGGTTTACAGACCACTATAGTTTCTCCTCTGATGACACGTTATCTCCCATTAATGAACCAGAAGAGCATTCAAGAAGCCCAACCACAGCATTCAACCCTTGAGCTGCAAACCTCCAAGCCCTTTGAGGTGAATCAGTATCGATCCCCTACTGAGCCACACATTTAATCATTACATTAAGGATGGCAGGTTTTATCAATTACTCTCAGAAACCATTGTCACAATGCTTACTTACAGGAGCCTCACACCTGACAAAATTTCCTAGAGTTCAGTTAGACAAAAATCCATTAGAGCATCTGTTTCCTTCTCAAATACACAGAAGTTAAAGTACGGTGCAGTCCGAAGCAGCTTTTTCAGAGAGTGTTTCAGACTGGTTATTTTTGAACTCTTGAACCTTACTTCTTAGCTGTCATTTAGCCCTGAAGTCAGGTCAGTATCATCTTTTCTTACAGATATTGAACAGCTTCAGAAATTTTTAAGAGCAATGGTACAAAAAGCATTTAGAAACTTTACACCATGTTGTATGGTACACCAACAAGTTTTGGTGGTTTGATATTTCCAGGTATATCAAATACTTGCATTAGTTTGGTTAGGTATTTCCAGGTATATCAAACATTTGCATTATATGTTCTAATTCCTTCCTATTTGGAGTAAACATATATCTCTGCATAATTCAAAGCAACAAATAGAGTGTGTAAATTAAAAATAAAAGGCAAAAGTTTTGAAATCTTCATTTGAAATAAAGTTTCATTTACAGAGATATGATAAATTACATACACTGAGTAACAGTCTAACATGCATGGTTTTCACCATGATACAGGAAGACATCTATATCTCTGCTGCTCATGAGTAGAACACATTTATCATAATGGTAATAACAGAGATTATTACAAATATAGATATTATTCCATTATTATATTGCTTTTTAATGTGAATTATACCCATTTCCACCTTACACATCATCCAAACATAACCACGTCTGCCAATACCAAGGATTAAGATATAGTGGATGCATTATCTCCCCTCATGATTTGATGATGAGACTGAAGATGCATGGTGTTTTTCTTAAAACTCTAGATTCTGGTTCATATTATTTATGAGGATTTAATCTTTCATAAAAAGAAACAGAACTTTAGCCCCAAGTGTGCAAAGGAAATCTCTAAAACACAAAGTAACATAAGAAAAAGAAAAAAGCATGGAGGGATACCTAAAAGCCTAAACAAGTAGAAAAGACAATTTAAAAGCTAATCTTATTTTATTTTTTTTTTAATATGACTCATGATTTCATAAGTTTTTGCATTGGAAATACTGACACACTTCTGTTCCAGCAATTCCTTTAGAAGTATGTAGTCAGGACGCATCTCCTTTCTCACCAAATCACAGCATGTTCTGTCCCTTGAATTTCAGTTGCGTTCATTCCCTAAAATATTCCTTCACCATCCCCTAAAATTCTCTATTGTCCTTCCAAGGAAGGAAAGAAACACTCAAGCCCTGGCACTCTCTCTTTCTCTATATGGGCTTCTACATTTTAAATCAGTCCAGCCCTATTCATGGTCCTTACCTGATATGGTTGCAATTGATTGGAAAAGAATAAATACAGACTAAGATAACTATTACTATGGAAAAAATATTTACAAATATAGTTTGGGTTTCTTAGAATGAGCACAAAACAGCTGTTTTAGTTTATCCTTTGTTGGACTTTTTTTTTTTCCACAGTGGAAGAACTAGCACTAGAAAGTGCACTGTAAATCCCAATGGAGACAAGGTCAACCATCACTGGAGTAACTCTTATCTCACACAGTTAAAGCAAAATCCAGGCTGGTTTTCCACATTGGCATGAGTAAATGCACATTAATTATCAAGTGGTGAAAACACATCTTCTTGGCTCTGAGGACAAAGCTATCTTTTTTGTTCACTTTGGCACAAAATCAGTTTTCAACTGCATTCCATCTGATAGTATTGAAACAGTTCACAGATTCATTTAGAATGCACAAACTCTCATTTTGGTGGCTGATATAAATCCAGAAGCACGTTTGGTGTTTATTATCAATATATGTGATGCTTAATTATTTAATTATCAATGTACCTGCTAACCATTAAAGCATTGCAGTTTTAAGCACCTGAAGCTAAATGGGCAGAAGAAATCCATAAAATCAGCCTCACTACCACACAGGTTTAATCCTGATTTTTCTGTTTTAGACACACAGAATCAGAGAAGAATATCAATCGACAAATCAATAAATTAAGGACAAATAGAAGTGTAATTCTTCACAGATAAGCATACTTTTGCACCTTTTACCTTAAATCCAGTGGGGTCCCATCAACAGCTGAATTCCAGAAAAAGGTCATTTTAATTTCACAAATTTCAGGAAAAATTATAGACAGGTTGTGCTAAGGTGACATTAAGATGTTTCTGAATTATAAATTGTCCCTTGTCAAAACTGTACCCTTAACTCTGTAATTCCTAACACTCAGGAAGGCTCTTCTTTGGTTTATTTGTCTCGACCTTCTAAAAAAAGAGACCTTTGTTACATTCCCACAGCTGCAGCCCAACCCACTGACATGTTTTGTGCAAGAAAAAAATGTGTGAAGCAAACGGTAACCAATCCCTTCCATACCTGATCGTAGTGGTAAGAGACACCCAGTACCCAGCCCTTACACAGAGCACTGCAGTTACCTGACTGCAGGTGTGAACAAGCCCCAGGGAACACCAGACACATTGGTCTGCTCTGCTGCGGTCACACTCAAACACAGAGTTCACACAGAGCAGTCAGTACAAGAACTGCACACGTCTCTCTGCTCATCTCCCCTGCACATAAACAGAAAACATTCTTCCATTTTGGCTGCATTTAATCTATTGTTTCTGAGAGGCTGCGGTCTTTTACACAAAAAATACAGGCTTAATAATGTCATCTCTGGCAACAAATGTACTGTTCAGTCATGGTTTAGACTTATAGCACCTAACTTTTCACAGAATTAAAAACTTTAATGAGCAACACAGCGTTATCTGTATTATCAGCATCAGCATGTTCCTTCTTTTTGTTTAGTTCTAGTTTTCCATTTCAAAATGCTTTATTAGTAATCAGGTTTTAATTAATTGCACATGCAATTCCCCAGTTTTCAAGAAAAGCCTAACATCAGCAATGTATGTATCAGACACATCTAATCATTTTCCAACTCCTACCTTTGCTCCTACGTCCTCCTCCCACAAAACATCTGCAGAGTCACACAAAACAACGTAAAGCAACCCACAGCTAATAAATTCCCATTTAGTCAGCCTCAGAGTATCAGGCATTCATCATATGCATTGATCCAAAAACTGAAGGGGGACACTGGTTTTCTGCATTATCAAGCAGTTTGAACATAGTTTATCTTCCCACCTTGTAGAAAACAACTCAATTATAAATAAAATGGAGCTCAGGTATTTTGCTGTAAAATCCTTTCCAGGTCATGAGAATAGAAAAAGCTTAATGATGAGTCCTGGCCTGCTGCTGGTCGCATGTTTAGTGTCAGGTTCTGGCAGGTCTGCACTACTCACAATCAATCTTCCTCAAACTGAAATCCTGACATATCAGATATTTATTTATGCTATTTATATAAGGGAAACCTATTTTACTTTCTGATTGACATACATCCTCACACAGCTGAGCTCAGGATTCCTGAGCCCTTATTCCTGCTCCTGCTCCAGATTCCCTTAGTTAGTTCTCCTGATGCATCTTTGACTTCCCTCAGTGTCTGTCACTTGCATTTCTCATGACCTGCCATGCAACTTTCATGTTACCCTCTCAATACAGACTTAGCATAGGTGACTATTAGTGTTTTACTCTGCAATCCCATCACCATTATAAGTTATCCAATTTTACACTCAAATCCAAAGTACAAGTAAAATATGTTTCCAAAAATTCTGTGCATTTTATAACATTCAAAATATTACATTGCATGAACTAGTAATTTAAATGTGGCTATGAATTACCCTCCAAAAAACAACTGCAGGTTTGCACTTGACTAAAATAATGTCTGAATATTACTTCAAGTGCAAAGTAGGCACAAAAACCTATTTAAAGTGTGCAGAAGAAAAACTTCCACAGGCACACATTCATCAGTATATTGGGCTTGATTCAGTTGCTTAAATATAGGTCCTCTAGTGGTATTTTGGATACCAAGGTGTGGACAACCTCAAAGAAGGCCTAGTGGATAAAAAACATTACATTTCTGAGGTGTGCAAAAGTGTGTGTGCATCCAGCAGGCTGTCACATGGCTTCACTAACAGGTTGGGTCATGCTGGTATGTTCAGGATTGTAGTTGGCACTGGTTTGCAAGTTTCATGCTAATTTTGAATATCCTACACACCGGGCTGGGAGGTTTTTAATGTTTGTAGAATAACCTGTGTTCTGGTTTGACTCAACTCCAGTTTCAGCTTACACATGCCTGGCTTTGCAAAATCCTGATGTTTGAATTCAAATATAATCATTAGGTAATCTTCTAGTTGCAAAATTATTTAAAGCCTTAAACTATAATTTGTTTTTTCTTGTATTATGAACACGAAAATCATTTACCAGATACTTATTTTGCATAATTAACATGAACCATTTGCTGTAAATTTTAATGAAGTTGGAAATATTTTGCTGGTATATAGTGCCTTCCAGAGAAAAGGCAGAGTATGTTGGCTAATTCTGAAGTCCTTAAAACATTTGATGCAGCATGACAAGCAAATAATGGAATCAGGGACACAATTTGCACACACCCTGCCTAAAAACTACTAATGCTAATTATTCTCAGATAGCTCTCTTGAAATTTATTTTTTCCTGATGATTGTTTTTTCCGTTCATTGAATGAAAACAGAAAAGATAGACTTTGTGAAATTTCCTGTACAATCTCCCCTAAGTTCAGAATAACTTGTATTGAATAAATTCTGTACTATGCATACATTATGTATACATTCTAAAGTATTTCAAATGTACGATGTGATCTGAGCATGCTGCTTTTTTAGTTATGATTACTATTCAAGAAAATTGTTTACTAAATTCATAATATAAGGGGATATTTTTGCATTGTACCACAATCAGCAATTTGACAACATTTAATTTACACAACATATTTTGAAACGCAATTAATTCTATCAAAAGATATTAAATACTTTGAAGTTTCAAAAAAAACCCACCAACCCTAGGTTATATAATATTACTTTGTTCCTATATTACAGTAGAGGAATGTGTAGTATTTGAAAGTATTTGTCCCTTGTTTGTGGTTGTTCAGCTGGAAAGACTTCTTTTATTGTTATTTTCTAATGAAATGATGTACAACCACCACTCGACCTGAAGTAAAAAGGGCAAATAAATTGCTTCTTTCAAAAATTCAGGCCTACATGTCTCCCAATTTAGAACACTGAAATCTTTACCTCTCCAAAATAGTAGGCCCATTCACCCTGAGATACTGTGAGGACAGCTACTCATCAAGTACATTCCTTCCTCCTTTTTTTTTTTTTGGCAGGCCAACTAGAGGTCACTTTGCAGAAATTTGACCTTAGTCTGCACAAAGTTAGAAAGATAAATTCAACTTTTTCTTTTTTTAGGTAGATTCTATTTAACACCTGGTATGTGTAAATGAATAGCTTTTATAAAATTTGAAAGCATTTTCAATATCAGACTGAAAACTATTGGTTTGCTCATTTTACTTGCTTCTCCATAATAATAATAATGATGGAAGTTGGACTCCACAGTCCTGGCAGGTCCTATCTAACACAAGATATTCTAGGATTCTGTAACCATTTCACTATTGCTTGCCTAATCATACATTGTGAGAAGTCATGTAGTTTTGTTTCCTGGAAAGAAATTTGTTCACAGAACTTTACTGGAGCAATATTGGACTTTATCTGCCTCTCAGGTCATGTCTTAAAAGTATTCAAGAGAACTGCACTTAATTTCACCTGATTTTGAAGGACAAGAAGTTAAATTTACTGAGTATATTCTGCTAATTTTTAAGTATTTTAGAGATTTTTTTTTTTAAATTAAGTGTCTCTTAGAAATACAGCTACATCGCATGCAACATTAACACTGGTATTGAAAGGACACATCCAACCACCTACCTTTCATCCACTGGAAAATAAAGAAAAATCAGGGGTTTTCTGAGATGCTTCACAAGTATCTGGGGATTTTTTCAGTTTCACTAGAAAGTGATTTATCCCTGCTCTTTACAGCCAGCAGTCTCTGTAATACACCTGTGTGTCCTATTTTGTCACCCTGAACAAACTAAAGCTTGATCCTGACAGAAGATAACAGCTAAGCAAAGGTTACTACTAACTTCAGTCTGATTTCATCTCATGAGCAATTATCAAACACAAATGAAGAGGTCCAGTTCCCATGTGTTCCTTTCCTCACAGGAATTCTTTTGCAAGGACATTCCATCCTCTGGCATGGTTGCTTCAATTCAAAAAATGGCTTTTGACTGCCTCAAAGGTGCTGAAGTTGACTCCAGGTGGAAATCACCATTTTCATAGACACACTCCCCTGGTGGGTTTTTAAACTTTCCAGGTGTACTTTTAGAACAGATTTTACTCTTAAACGCTACACAGTAACTTTTGCTTATTTTTTACTACTCTGTAAATTTTGTCATTAATCCCCTCTGTAACTAAGGGAAATATGATTTCTCCACATTAAACCTTTGTCACATGAAAAGAGGATCAACTCCTACACACAGTTGCTTGCACTACTTTCATCACAACCAAAGAGCCCTTACAATGGGAATACACAATTTTTGTTGTTGTTGTTTTAAATAAGCATTTATGCTGACTCTCCAGAAATACAAGCCAGAACCTGCAGTGTTTTTTCCACATACTGGAGTGACAAACACACTTACAGTCAGAAATGTTTCTAAATTAAAAGCTACACTTTTAACTAATTTATAAACATACAGAAAGTTATTTTTTTAAAGGGCTTTGCCACCATTACACCCACAGTAGAGATACTTGTTAACACAGTGCAAGGGTTTCATCTCAGGTGAAACCCTGAGTGCAATACCTGGATCACTGGAAAAGAAACAGCTGCAGTGTAATACATAGAAAGGCAATTATGGAAACTGATGTGATGCCAAGTTACTAAGTATTATCAAATAAGGATCTTCTCCTGCCAACTAGGGGAGAGCTTTAATCCATAGCTATAAAAATAAACACCCCAGCCCACAAAGATTAATGGTGTTTCCTGCCTTTCTGCACTGGCTACAAAATATTTTGATTGCACTTCTATCAGGATCTCATGGAAGTATAGAAAATGCTTGTCAGAATGGAATTTTAGAAAGCTGATGTCAGTGTCATATTTCATATTTCCATTTTCCCAAACTATACTTATCAACTGGGGGAGAAAAAGAGGGAAGAGAGTTACTTAGAGAAACAAATAAACATATTTCATCCCATCATAATTATTCATTCAATAGAAAAGCAGGTCATGCCATTAATTCTTTTTTTTTTTTTTTTTTTTTTTAATTTATTTTTTTTTTATTTTTTTTGTTCTGGAACACAAGTCCTATTATTAACCAATACACAATATTAAACAATAACTTATATTCAACCATATCGCTTACTACGTTCTGGGACAATTCCAGAGAACATTAAGTAGCACAGAAATTGAAGATTTAAAAAAAACTGAAAATCATTAAGTTTTAATTGAAATCTGTGCTAATTTAGCACAAAGCTGAAAGAAAGGTATACTTTCCTTTACCCCATTTTTTTCTCACAGTTATCCCAAACAATCCAGTGCTGCCATGTGATGCTGCAAAGAAAGGAACAAGTGAAACAACAAGTATCTTCTCTCAACATGGGACTCAACTCTTCCCTCACTTGAGTTTCACAGCTTGTGAGTTCTTTGGCTCCATGTCCATTTTTCTTGTTTCCATAATTTTTTAATCAAGTCAGCAATACTGGAAATATCCATGGTAGTGCTCTTACAAGGAGAGAGGTCTTCCTGGGTCTAGGGACAGCAATTACAGATGCTATGGAAGAGATAGGGGTTGCTTATCTCATTATATTGAGGACTACTTACACAGCTACATAAGAACTTCTCCTATGGTAAAAAACCTGACTTCTAAGTACATTTTTGTATAGTAATTCAATTTACTGACATAAAAAGCTTTTTTATTTCCAAAACAAGTTACGTTTGTTTTATACTATTTCCTGCCTCTTTTTTGGAAATACAGTTTGTCCAGAAGAGAAAGAAACTATAAAGCATAAGTTATTCCTAAACATTTCCATAAAAATTGGAGGCAAAAAAGAAATATCTCACTGTGCCAACATTCACAATGTCTTGCTTATCTTTTTAAGGGATAGACTCTAATATTCATTCATCAACATAGTAAATGTTCTTCTTACTTTTGCCCCATATATGCATACACAGATTTTTTTTACACACACTTCAGCATTTGCTCCAGTCTATTAAGAGCTCTGTAACAATCAGGATATTTCTATACTTCCAGGAGATTACATGATCTCAAGAACTTCAAATGTTCACTTATGTGATATTAATCTTATCAGTTGCTTTTCTTCCTGACTTAACATACAGAAAAGAACAACATGGACATAATTTGCCTAATTTTATTCATTTCAGTGGACCACAAGCTTGATGATATCCCAATGCTTTATTTAAATAACAAAACATTTCAGTCAGGAGGAGACAAACAAGCCTCCTACAGTTATGTTTAAGTAGTACTATTAGTAGTTTAATTATATCACAGAACCTAAGGCAACACTTGCAGTCCTAACCAGGACTTACCCAACTCCTGAGGGACCAGGCAAAAAGATCTGCTCCTCTCTCAAGACATTCACACAGTGGTATCAGTGAAAATATGAAGTTACCTACTTCTGAAGGGGAATTTACACACTGAAACCTGTCTGTTTCATTCCCCATAGTCCTCATTGCTAATGCAAACATATTAGGGCTCTAAATTCAGCTGTCTTCCTGTGCAACACCACATGATACTTGAAATGGCCATACCACAGCCCAGCTTCTCAACCAGGAGGGAAGAAAAGTTATTTTTCACGTTCTCCTATCAGGAAAAAGAACTGTGAATCTCAGTAACAACATCACAACAACTGAATGAGACCCTAATCCAAGCCTAAATTCAGGCTTTACAGAGCTGTGTTGGATGAGAACCCAAAAAGCAGCAAAAAACCACAACTCATTAAATTTTCAGTTGTTTTTCCAGCTTAGAAGTGTGTGTGCATTGTGGGAGTTTCTCCCAATCCCAAATTATAGTTTGGAGGTTATGAAAACCTTCCAAATTCATGCACATGCTTTACATGCAAGGTAAGCTTAGCAAGGATAAGAATTTCACGGCATGACTGCTAACTATGATTAGCATTAGCTATACACATCACAACAAACACCACAATAGGAACGCATAAGTCATTAAAACACTACAATTTTACAGACAATGGGGTAAAACACAGACCATGTGGCACACCTGGTCTGTGGATAATCTTGCAGACCTTTAGCTTGCATAAATTATTCCACTGAATAACAATGAAGTAACAGTAGCACTGTCATTTACACCAGATGAAGACCTATTCCAAGATCTGCCTCTTCCAAACAGAAATGTCCGGAGAGTAAGTCAAATGATCTGACTTGACAGTACATTTTTTCATGTATTAGTAACCTAAGTATGAAATTGCAATCAAAGGGAACATATACTGCAAAATTACTTGGTGTTGAAAACCAACTCCAGAGAATCCAGTGCAGATGTGACCTTGGTTCAGCACTGCTCAAGCAAGCCTTTCAGAAACATCCTGGGTGGGACTTGGCTGCCAACACAGCACCCTGAAACTCAGAAAACCCAGACTGGTGCTGAATTTTCTTTGGGAGGATAAGGGGATTGGGGTTTTAGTGTGGGGTTTGGGGTTTTTCGAGGCAATCAGGTCAGGAGACAACTGCTGTCCAGTGGCAGCATCTTGTTCCAATCTCCCTAACTAATGTGTACTGAGGATCCCATTTGTATGTCTCCATCTACCCAAGCATGGCAGTAGCCAACAATCCTTGGGTTTAGTGCCAAGAATAACGTTACTGTATTTTCTCTTAGCAAAGTCAGAAGAACAGTCATCTAGAAAGAATCATGGAGACAGAACCAGGACTGAAATCAGGTATCACACCAGACTCTCCCCAAAATTAATAATCTAGCATTCATGTCATTCATTAGGTTACCACAATTCAAGTATGGTCTTTGACAGAAGCTTAACTGCTGGAAATCAAGTGACAGTGGATAAGAATATAAGTTCTAAACAAATTTTTCTAAAGAAACCAAGACAATCTTAAACTGACTGTTTAAGATTATGAAAGCTAAACAGTCTATTCCCTTTTCCAGTGCAGAAATGAATTAAAGCAGACCTCTCCATTAATTGGGCTTTTAATCATAGTTATGCTCGGATAAGATTTTGCCCTCGAAATCTGAGACTTGGAGTATACAGGGAAATGTCTGCAGCATGCATCAATGACCTTTTGCAACTGAGTTCTGGTATAGAAACAGAACTTTTCAAATGTCCCAGCATGTTCAGTTCTAGGGGCTTGGTCCAGATCCAAAACTCTGGGCTTGTTTAATAAGGAGATTCCAGGCAGTCCACAGCTGACCCTGGGCAGTCACACTGGAGCTCCAGTTTGCTGACGTGGACGAGCTCTGTGCTAGGGACTGAGTAGGTCCAGATGCTCCTTCTCTCTTCAGAAAGGAAATTATAGTCTATAGAAGAGGAGCTTGGCACAGCCAGCTTTCTAAACAAGGAAATTTCATGATCTGTTGGAATATATTAACATGTACATTTTTAACTCCAACAGAGACATAGCTTGTCTCTGGAACGAATGTTTGATAGGAGCAGAGTTACAGGGCTAAGGGAATGCGAGGGGCTGGATGATTTCCTTACCCCTAAGCTAAGGCAGCTGGCACACGTGGGTATGGTTTACTGTTTTTTTGCCTTTTTTGTTATGAATTGTATGGATAATTGATGGCAGGTTGCCTAGAGCCTGGGACAGACCTCCTTCATGAAAGCCTGAGGTAAATAAATGGTGGCTTACCCTTATTTCACTGGTTCTGTGTCAAATTCAGGAATTACAAAGATTTGCTTGGCATTTAAAGGTGCCAGCCTAAAAGAAGGAAGCAGGCTCATCACACACACAGTGGCGACCTGGGTGTCACCTCAGGATCAGTAACTGCACCTGGGACTTAACACTGACATCAGGCCCAACCTCTGTTGGTGAAAGGGAAAAATTTCCAAGCAATTTTCCAAAGGCCACTGGTTACCAAGCCTTGAATTTACACTACATACTGCAGACCAGAGGAAAGACAAATAAAACATGTGAAGCTCCTGGAAGCTACATGGTAAAAAGGGGGAAAAAAATAAAAATGTTTCACTCATCATTTTCTCAGCCAAAGTTTTTGTTGTACAAATAAACCTGTAAATATCACATTCAAATAAAATGTTTATCATCTCAGTTCTACACAAAATCTTCACAGGCAGCTCCCCCTCAAACTATTTCCGTGAAAAGTATTTTCACTACACGTAAAATGTCTAAGGTTGGTAGTTCAATGCCAAGCACATCAGAATCAAATTTCCACTTCACCTTGGTTATGAAAATAAAATTTCACTGTTTAAAACATTGACTTGAAATTAATCACTTTTCTTACTTTCATGGTGATCTATAAAGGCCAACAACAAAAGTGTACATGTTTATTCTGTTTTTCCAATGTAATAATCAAACTCAGAATCCTAACTGGGATCAGCAATCAAGTGTTCATTTCACTAATGGGAATTAATATATATTAAAGAAATTAGTTCTCCCTTTTTACTCTCAAAGTAATTAATCTACAGCAAAACCAAATTTGGAGTGAATGATACAGATGACGTATTTCTTTCAAGACAAAGAATTTAGGGAAGGCACAGCATAGGGCAAAGCTAACCATTCATTTCTGATAACTGCTATGTAATTTCAACTTAACTACACTGTAAGCTCTATAAAGTCTCTCCATGAAGTAAAATTTCTGCTCACACCTCATCACTGTGGCTGGCTGGATTTATGTAATTAAGAACAATTTGAGGTCAATATGGAAGAAGGCCTCATTCATCACTGGCAAGCTGTCTCTGAAAAGAATACACTCTGAGGAGCCTAGTGATAAAGGCACAGAGACAGAATAGACAACTTGTAAGGTACAAAAACTGTGACTGCTTTATTCAGTACATAATTACCTTTAAGAATCTCTCAAGGACAATAAATTAAATCCCAGGTGCACACCTGGAAATAAACACTGAAAGCACGGAATAGCATTGATGCCAATCATCCACCTGCTTAGAGAAGCATCTTCTTTCAAACAAGACAGCACACAAAAATGTGTAAGATTCTTGCAAAACATCTTCCTGCAACGAGCTACGCGACTGAATATTCCTGCCATTTTTGTGTCAAGCCTGAGAGACCAGGAGAGTTCAAAATACTGCCTCAGAAGTGCACTACACAGGAGCCAGGCTATGCTTCACACAGGCTCCAGAACAGGCTTTTCAAACAGGCCTCAAGCACCTGATGTCCTGGTACCATCTTTCCTAATAATACCTTCTTATGAATGTAGGTAACACCTTAAACTGAGTGAGAAACTTTCCTACACAACAACTGATTCATTTCAGGTAATTGCTGAACTATCCATGCGTTAGGAAAACAGTGAAATCAAATGCCCAGTGACTCAGAGAATATTCCTTAATCAGAAATGTGAAGTCGGTTTGGATCAAAAAGAGCTGCAATATGTTTAAGTTTTTTCTGCTCTCTGTTCTATTTTTATGCTCTTATGCAGACTGCATAACATATAGACCAGCCTGTTCAAGGCATCACCAAATTTACTTTTTATTAGGAAAGGAATATTCATGCCCTGACCAAACAGTCCACATTAGGATCCATACTACTCACGTTTCTTTTTGCAAAAAGTTTCTCTGAGTAAACATGGTCTAAAGCTCTGGTGCAACACATACCATGAGCTTTTGTCACATATAACATGCCAGAAATTTCACAGGCTACAAAAAACCTGAATCAAGCATGTCTGACTCTTCCTCATAGGGCTGTGAGTGTACTAACACAGGTACTGGAAAACTCATTATGCATTTAGCTGGACTAAAAGGAGAACATTACCCTTCAGGCACTTTGCATGAAGACAATTTCATTTCCAAAACCAGAGCTGTCTGGTTGCAGGCTCCTACAAGTTTCCCACAGGATGGGAATTTAAAAAAACAAAACAAAACAAAACAACCAACAACAAGAAAAGTAGTGTAAGCTAGAACAGAAAAAAAAAAAAAAAAAACACACACTTATTTTGAGGAAATAACTTTGTGTTCTTTAGTGGTACATCTATCATTATGGATAATAGCCAGATCTGCAATTTCTCGCAGCCTCAAATCTCCTACTGGACTACTACACTCTCTCTATAGCAGAGAATGGCACACGCCTACATCACCCTCAGGGACAGGGGCTATGTTTAGTTCATTAAGACTTAAAAGAAACATTTTAGATGCCTGAAGATATTGTGCTGAATTGCACAAATATATAATTGCTGTAACTGTCTCTATAATAACCTACAAGTTACACAGCAGATGTTTTTTCTTTTTCATATTGTAGTCCTTAAACATTGTCATTCTATTCCTAATCAAACTGAAGAAAAGTTTTTCAGTGTGACAGAGGCTACTGTCAGACAGAACCACCTGCAATTTCTTTTATTAAACTTGCCTTAACCAGGCTTGCCAAATACCATTTGTTGTCTTCTCAGAGCAAGGCAAGCATTACAAGAAAGATTGCTTTAACAGGACACACAAAGGGTAAGAGAAGCTTCTTCTGCATTAGCATGGAAATCCCTTGTCAAATCTTCATCTTCCTTATGCTAAATAACTCCAGGGGGAAGGAGAAAAAAAAAAAAAAAAGTCCATTCCCCTCAAAAATCTAACAAACTTATACCACTCCCATCCCTGTGGAAAAAATCTTGCCTACTGAGACAAATACTAAAAGAACTGGTCCTATGCAAGATCTAGCCGCAAACTTCACAGTTTGTTAGATATCAAAAGGGATCATAATAATTAGCTATTTTTCTTGCCTGATTCTAACAAAATGTCCTAAAGCTCACTCTGCCATTTCAATAAATAGTTATAATTCAAGACAAAAGCAAAAGCCAGAGGATCAGAGTGCTGGTATTTACATTTCATTGTGAGCTGCATTCCATTGTATAAACAAGTTACTTAGAATTTTCTAAGTCTTGCACACTTCAAGGAGGAATTTCAGTCTTTCAGCCTCCGGAAGAGAGGAGATTTAAAGGGGAAAAAAAAAAATAAAAGAGAGAAATACATGCACACAAGAATAAGACTTACTTAGCTGTCTCATGAAGAAATAAAGTATATTTTGGGGTAAAAAAAAAAAATTCTGATTTTTTTATTTTGGTGAGCAGAAGTATAAGGTGGCAGTTCTGACAAACTAAAAACTAACTTTAGTAGAATTGTATCCTTTTGCTAAAGCAGCCCCAGGTCTATGGTTTCAAAGTAAACAACTGAAAGTCAGAAGATGAACCACTCCATTAATCCTAACCA
Source organism: Certhia americana (assembly GCA_018697195.1). Taxonomy (NCBI): domain Eukaryota; kingdom Metazoa; phylum Chordata; class Aves; order Passeriformes; family Certhiidae; genus Certhia; species Certhia americana. The sequence continues at coordinate 30,360,833 of CM031863.1, read as the reverse complement.
GATTCAGATTTATATGATTACACTGGGAGATAACAGGCATCCATTAAAGCCACACCTGTTTTTTTCTTGTGTGAGGGTGGAAACAAAAGGACAAACTTGGTAAAGGTCTTTAAACATGGGCTCACAGCCTGTAGCTCTACTGTAATACCCTACAGTAAGTGTTGCACAGACTCTCAGCTGTGTCCAAGAGCAAAGCCAGAGGGATATTATTTGATGAAGGTATACATTTCCAGGAGCTAAACTCCTGCATCCTAAGACCATCTCAGTTAATTTGACTGTTGGTGCATTGTAAGTCTGAGTAACAATACTATTTAAAAGTGCTTTCACTTCAGCCCAGAGGCCAGCTTTAACTCAAAAGCAGTGCTGTATTTCAGCTATATTTGCAGACTTCTTTTCAGAAGTTTAAACATTTAACCAATGGGGTAAGGAGACTCAAAAGGAAAAAAAAAAAAAATAAAAAGCAGCACAGGCAGAATGTCTTACTTCATTTCTCAAGAGAACTCTACCTGGCATGTATGATGTAACAATGATGTAACTTGGGCTTTGAATGCAGAGATGTGGATGCAGACATGAAGAGCAGGAGCAGGGTTGTGCACGCTTCTGTGGCATTTTGAACTTGCATGTATGTCAGGAATGGCTCAGGTGTGATTCCAGACCCAGTAAAAGAAAGGCAGGGTACTTTCACAGCAAAAAGTTTCTTCTCATGGCATTGAGTCAACACTCACTGACATTTATAGGACTCAGACTAAGCCACAGCTGTATCCTGTTAGAAAACAGGCCCATAGGAACATCCCCTTTCCAGGCAGAGTCACATTCCCTTCTGCTATCATCACTCCATTTAGGGGTCCCAAAGCATTCTTCCAGACAGGGCTACAGATCAGGATGTTAGAAATGCTAAGTCACTCTCTAGACTAAGGCACGCTGATGTCTGTCCCAAACTTAAGCCTTTACTGAATCTCTTGTAGCTTCATGTAAAATTTACCAGGAGTTCATCTATTATTCCAAGCATTATTAGGCACACAGATCATCTTCATCACAACTCCAAAAGCCTTAACTTCCATGTTCTTCTGTACATGTATATCTGAGATGATGCAAGAACCTTTACTATGTCAGATTTGAGCATAAAGCAAACTCAAAACAAAACCACCTAGATTCCCCTGATTTCCTGTGAAACCAGAAACTGGGCTGTGTTTCTATATTGATGTTTACTAATGACAGGAAGCCAAATCATGTGAATGTGTGCAAAAATGACAGTATAACTGACAGAAGTTCTTTAAGACAATTATTCTATTTAAGATAACTCACTGCTACATCATTTCACCTAAATCTTACTTCAGATTAAGTTTGTTGTCCTCTTCAGGAGGACTTTTTCTTTCAGAAAAACTGAAGTAATTGAATTTTTCATTCATTAAGGAGAAAATAAAATAACAGTATAAGTTGTCTCATTACAATAAATAGGACTATTCATGTGCCTCAACTTAGATTCTAAAGTACTCTCCTGAATGGGAGATTTAAATTACCAAATATTTACTTTCCATGTTCATTACATTCAAACACAAAATAAACTGCCTGTAAAATAGATAAATTCCATACTGCAGAGGTTTCCTAGGAAACCAGGAAAGGCTCAAAGAAACAGAGAACAGCTGGAGCAAAAATAAAAAAGCCAACCCCAAGAACTAAATGCTCCATACCCTCATTTTAAGATGCACTAGAATGATATCACTAACAGACATTAAAGCAGTCCCTTCCACACTGGCTGGCCCTGACACTCTTCATAAGGGTAAACATGCAAGAGATCAGAATTTAGCTCTTCTCTCCCCATCATCTCACCTTGCTCTCCAAAAAACAACAAACCTAACCAAGAAGCGTGAGTGTTTTGCTAAAATGTGGTAAAGCTGCAGAGTGTTGGCGTGTGGACTAAAAAGGACAGCCAGCCCCAGAGAGGTGCCTACTGAAACCTTACAGCAAGTGATTCTCTAGCCAGAGATTTCTTTGCTGAGGAGCCAGATTCCACTTCTGAAACCAGCCAGCTATTCAACATGAAAATCCATGCCATTCCAGAAATGTATTATTAGAACAATGACTCAGTATGTATATTACAGTAGTACCCTAAGGCTTCTTTTGATATCAAGGATGCTTTGTACTCTGCACTGCACAAATTCATAGAAAGGCCCTGCACTTTACAGTGAAAATATAAAATCAAAGCTTGCCAAAGTTATTCAAGCTCAGTGTCCAGGTTTAGAGGGACACAACATGTCTAACTTCAGTCCGGATTTTTGAAGTAGGCTCCCAGGACTCTGCCAGTCACTGCTATAATTCCAAGATTCAGTGCAGTTACAGCAGCCATAATGTCATGTTGGCTCTTCCTTCCCTGTTTTGCTCTGCTTGTCACTAGGCTCAATGCCTCTGACATCAGGTTCTTCCATTCCTTTGTTGCCACCAATGCATGTTCCAGTACTTTCTGCCTCTTGCCAAAGCAAGCATTAAACATCTGGAAATTATCCTCCTTTACTTTCACCAGTGAGGTGCATCTCCTTGCACTGTAGCTCCCATCAGGTGGGAAGACACCACACTCATATATCTATGTGAAATGCACTACATCTATCTAACACACTCTATATTATACCACTTTAATCTTTACCATGCAGTAAGTTACAAACACGTTACTTTCTTTAAAGATGTAAGCATACATACTGGGGAGCTTTAAAGATCACAATACTCCTGATTAGAGAGAGTTCTAAAGTACAGATATTTACTCTTAAAAATTTGTGTTCTTTTCCTCACACGTGAAATCTTTATAGTCTTAGAAACCAATACATTTTCAATGCATGTATTACATGTGCTGGTTTGGGAATTTTAAGGATAAAAGAAGTCGCTCCAATGGAAAACTAATATAGAGGAAAAGAGAGAGCACTTTTTGTCTGTGCCTCTGAAGAAGTGGAAAATGCAGGCTATTTCTCCCGTTTCCCACAGCCCAAAGTCACAACAGGACAATGACCCCTCAGCTGTGTGGAGCTGAGGGCTCCTCGAGAAGTCCAAGCCCCATGACACTCCCAAGTTCTCTCTGGAAGTTCCTGCCTCTTTTCCTTTCCTCTTCTATTCTCAGAGCTTTGGACACACTGAGGATTACCCAGAAGAATTTCAGGAAGCCTCCAGGAGCCTTTGAGAAGTGAGCTAACCCAGCTACTCAAATGGTATCTTTCCTATCAAGAGGCTCCTCACTGCTGTAAGCAAGAAAGCCAAAAATAGATCATATTTTGTTGAAAAAAAAAGTTTATTCATTTATTATATCACTTTTAACTATAATTATAATTCATAATTTGGGTCAACTAAACTCAGGGTAACTTATTTTTTTTATAAAATAGCATAGATGGCTTAATGATGACTATTTAGCCTCAGTATTTGGAAAATGAGACGCTCCAGCTGAGGGAAAAAAACTCCTACTTTAAAGTAGACAGAAAAGTCATAAATAACTGTCACAGGATAGCAATCACTATTGCAATTCAGCACATTTTTATTAGATCAGAAGATTTGATAGAACCCTGTAAAGAAAGTATTTGTGGAAAAACTGGGTGTAAACCAGCTTCTGATTGCTGCTTCTGCTTCAATTTTTTCCTTAAATATTTTTTCTTGATTTACTGGGATGTTTATCCTGACAGGAGACATGAGATTCAAGACTAGAAAGTGATTTTATATCAATCAAACTTGTCTATGATTCCCTGAAAGAAAGAGAAGTGGTTTAAACAAAATGCTCCCTCAGCATAATCTCTGAGGTTACCTATGATAATACAGCTGGCCCGAGACAGTTCTCCTCAAACAAGGAAAAGTTTCTTTCTGGCTTTCAGCTATATTTTCACTATCATCTTAATGTGAAGCAATAATCTTGGAGCAACTGGGCCAGGACAAACTCACAAATTGGCAGAAGACAGGTTTAGATTAGATATTAGAAAGAAATTCTGTCCTCTGTGTGGGATGAAGCACTGGAACTGGTTGCTCAGAGAAGCTGTAGCTGCCCCATCCATGGAAGTGTTCAAGGCCAGATTGGTAGGGCTTGGAGCAACCTGGTGTAGTGGGAGGTGACCCTGCCCATGGCAGGGGGTGAAATGGGATAGGCTTTAAGGCTCCTTCCAACCCAAATAATTTTCTGATGACTTTTACCTCCCTCAATCTCTTCCTACACTACACTGCCATCATGCCCATAATCCTACACTTAAGGTGGCCAGCTTGCTGAAGGACACTGGCAAGCACTTAATGACCAAAGAATATTTGGAGAAGATACTGTATGGACCTTCTCTGCCAGACATCTACTGCTCAGCAGGGAGCAGACCTCGGGGAGACAGTTTACTCTTCTGTTCTTACTCTAAATGAGTTCATGTCCAAAGCTCTGAATTCCTGCCAGCAGTATCAGAGTCGCTGTTTGTGTTTCTATTCAGCCACATTATCCAAAGAACAAGAGCACAAAGATGCAAATTAATTCTTTAGTCCTCCCATGCTACTGCTGCATAGTCCGAAGGATATAAATGAAAACTAGTGAAGACACAAAACACTATGAAAGCTTTTCAGTATAAAAACAACTTCATTATATCACTCTCCTAACTATATTGCTCACACAAAGCTGCAGAAAAATACAAATTCTCCAAAGCTCCAATCAAGTTTCAGCTGGCAGCAGCATGGCCAAGGAAAAACCTTAGGACAGCTCTCCAAAGACAAGACCTACCTTCAGCAGCAGATACAAACAGAATCCCAAGGGTCTGCACAAATAGAAGCTCTCTGAACAGAGGGCATCCCACCACTGGCCCTCTGACAATCATTCTTAGTTTTTTGTGCTTATATAACACATGACCTTTCTGCAGCAAATGCGGGTGGGATAGTGGAATAATGGAATTGTTTCTCACTGCAAGAATAAAAGACAGCACAGCAGGCTATGAAAAATGTATGTTGCTTACTAAGAAGAGATAATTGTAAGCAACAGTTTGGATATTTTAATTACTGAAGCATTAAGGCTTTATCATCATCCAAAGCTTCCAGCATGTTACTGTTTTCATAATTATAAATCAAATTACAAAATAACCACTTATATAAAAATAATTGACTTCCTATAGTCAGTACCACTGGTTTATCCTTTCTGGTAGTTCAGGAACAGCACTAACTTCAAGTTTCTCTAAATTTAAGTTAGGAAAAGCACAGAATCACAGAACAATCCATGACCAGAAAAAAAAAGTATCTACAGAAACAGTATTATTTGTACACACACAATGCACTGATTACATAAACAATACATGATGCCACCCCCTGGGGTACCTCTGTTCCTCTAAGTGTTACATGACTTATGAGCCGTTTTTCTCCAGCTTGAAAGTTTTTGAAAAGAAACCTGGTTTCTCATTTTATACCATGGAAAGAAATACATTTTCTTCATTAAACTTGGAATTAATGTATTCTACATTCCAGGTCAAATCATACCTGACACTCTGCACATGACAGTCTCACCAGGGCTTTCAAAGACAGTCAAACAAGGTGGGTCTGTTGCAGCTTGAGATTTCAGGCAGTGCAACAATCCTGCCTCGTGCTCTGAAAGTTCAAACTCCAAGAAGCCTTTGTCAAAAACTGAAATTCCAAGTTAATCTGATTAATTTATTCATTTTACATTAAAGGATACTTGGGTTTGCCTTGTTGGTTATATTAAGAATGGGGGCTTTGACTACACAATAAACTGAAGTACAAGTCTCTCTACCCTGACCCAACTCAGAATCCACTGGATTAACACTGATTTATTCTTTCTAAGAAGAATTTCTGAGAAAATTATATCATCAGGACTTTGCACACAAAAATGTGCAGGATCACAATGACAAACATAAGCAAAACAGTGCACATATAAGGATAGATCACATGCCCCCAGCTGGAATTTCGACTATTTTTTATTACTTTGTTATTTCTTGGCACCGAGTTTGTTGCCTTCCTCTGTATACGGAAAAATAATTGTATGCAGGCCACGAACATCTGCTCAGTTTTTTTAAAGGATTATATTGTTGCATGAAGATCTGCCTGTGCAGTTTCTGCTTCCCTGAACATATACACAAGAATCTGGGTTTCTTTTCTTAAAAAACACTGAAAAAACAAGTTATGTGGCAAGTTGACCACTTTTAATTCTAACCACAGAAAAATCTTAACTCAGTTTAACCAGATAGTAAACACAACTTCAACACCAAGAGTAGTTCCTAAGCAGGGTTTCCTAGGGGCATTTATCATCAGTCAAGAGATTTGGCAGATCTTTCTTTTTTCTGAAAACTTCTAAAGCATTAGCAAGTTAAAAAGTACTTATTTTTAACCAACTTACACTTAACTATTGTTGAACAGGACCAATCCTGCACGTTTTGCCTGGACAAATCAAGCTGATAGAATGTTATCACACTGAAACAAATTGCAAGAATGAAAAAACCTCACCAAGAAATGAAGACTGAGCATGTCAAAACATGAGTCATGAAATGACTGTTTGGTTTCTATGACAATAATCCATATTTGTAAACATCATGGGGAAAAAATGCCTTCACTAACAAACACAGCATGCAATTATTCTTCAATCACAGAGTATTTTCCAAAAACACTACAAGTTAATGTGGATGGTTTAACATGACCCTCAATTTTATGTATTCCATAATTTTGAGCAAAGTTTTGCTCAGGCTGAACAGAAGAAATCCTCTTGAGGCGTCTTCTTGTAGACGTGTCTGTGTAGAGCATCCTTCCCACACTTTCACAGTCAGGAAAGGGAAACCCAAATATTCTAAATCAATGAGTTAGCCTCCACAGAATTAGGACTTTGTCTAATAGATACTAGGCTCCCATTTGCAGTTTGTTTAAAGCTATATTAATTTCTATTTTTGAATCATTTGCTATGCTTAAACCCCCAAACATAAATATCTACATACATACACACACACATATGCAGGCATTCTCACTAAGCAAGCAGAGGTACAGGCAAGCAGAGGTACAGACATGAGAATAATTTGGGGATCTGGAACTTTTTTGGGAAAAAAAAAAATCAATACAGCATAACCAGGGGATCAGACCCGGTAGACATGGGTTTATGAAAAGCAGGTCTCACTTGACCAAACTGATCTTCTTTTATGACAAGGTGACCCATTTATGGGATGAGGAAAAGGCTGGGATGTCTACCTGCAACTTGGTAAAGTTTTGGTCACTGTTTCCCATGAGAAGTTGGCTGCTCATGACTTGGATGGGTGCACTATCTACTGGGTAAAAAAACTGCTCTAAGATTGGTGATGAATGCAGTTAAATTCAGTTGGCATCTGGTCACTAGTGGTGCTCCCCAGGGCTCAGTACTGGGCCCAGACCTGTTCAGTATCTTTGCCAATGGTCTGCACGAGGGGATCACAGCAAGTCCACAGCCAAAACCAGGCTGAGCTGAAGCAGTGCTGTGCAAACAGTTGGATTCAATAATGTTAAGAGTCTTTTCTGAGCTAAACAATAATTCTGTAATTCTACGTATTAGCAGACCTTCACTAAAATTGTGACAATTGTGAAAACAGGGGTCCTTTTCTCCTTTCATACAGAATCATACAATATCATTCTGCTTAGGAGCTAGGAGGACTCTTTACTTAGATAAAAGACTCATAAAATATAAAGAAGCATTTGGCACAAACACTCAAAAATCCTCTCACTTTCTCACAGCTACAGAGGACTTTCACTTGTCATGTTATTCCCAAGATTTGCCCCACTATGGAGACTGTGCAATGCAACATCATCTCCCTAAAGACAGTATCAGTGAGAAGACAGTTAATAGCCCCCATTCCACCAGCTGAGCTCTTTGTGTCTCCAAAGTCAGTCCACTCTCCTGTCTCCCTTGCATGGTTTCTAGACAAAGTCAAACACCTTGAGAATTCAAAAAAGGCAAAGAAGATCATTAATCAAAACAGAACAATCTTTTTGGTTTTCCCTTGTTCGCTCTGTAAAACAAGGCAAAATAGATACTTTAAAATCAATACCAGGGCTCACACTGATCTCAGCTGAAGGAGGGTTGACACCACAAGAGGTGGACAGGAAAATACAATTCAGACAAAGGTACATTGAAAAAACTGATGAGAACCAAAGGCAAGAATAGGATTGAAGCGTAATATGGCAGATGGTGGCAACAAACCACTACTGCCATGCCCACATGAAATTTGCACAGACAATTCTTCTTGAACAAGGTGATTGCCACAATTTCAAATCTGATTCAAGTGTATTGATTTTCCACTAAAGGTGTATAATTTATTTTCAAAAAAACTTTTGCACTCCCAAGGGGACAGGAAAGGACCCCAGAAGCACACCATGTTTCTGCTAGTAGTTCCCTCTATCCCAGGCCCTAGGGAAAGAGGAAGGACTGTAGTGTTGTAAGGAAAATCCTGTACCAAAGGTTCAGAGCTTTCAGATATTCAGCATTTAAACAGCACAAAATTTCAGTCCTCCTGGGCACTTTTTGGTCCTGTTGCATTTCTGAATAGAAAAGGTCTCTACAAAGAAATTAAAACCAGGATCTTTCAGTCCTTCCAGGATTCTGAAGCACTCTCCTTATTGATAAATGACCTTTTTAAAAGACACACTTAAGCAGTCAGTTTCAAAATGACCAATTTTGCTGTACTATGTTTGGAAGTGTCTGTTTTTCATATTTTTACATGCATTTTAAACATGTGCACCATATAGCACTACCAGCCAAGTGCTCTTGAGCACAACAGATCAATCAGCAATGGTTTCAGAGAAAAAAAAAAAAACTAAAAAAATAAAGAAACTGGCATTACTTAAAAGCACAGCCATGGTAAGTGCCAAAAAAAAAAAAAAAATATAGTGTTAAAAAAATAGTATGTTTGGTTTTAAGAAATATTACAGTCCTTTCATTAAGGTTTTTTCACCATAGTACCTGCTTCATTATATTCAACTTATATGTCAATATCAATCCTCCTTATGATAAATTCTTTAACGTACTTCCACAAAAGCTGTTTCTTTCTTCCACTGTGTCTAAAGTTGACAAGCAGTATTCAACCCTTATTTTTTCTAGGACTGTCATGAAAAATGACCGGTACAACACTGGTTTACATCCTTTCTGAAAGTCAGACAGTTTTTCTACTCAGCACTTCCTGAAGTGCATTTCTTCCTTTCCCAGATACCTCTAATATTTGTTTATTTGGTAGTACCTATATTCAAGTACTGCATAAGTGAATGAGAAATGAAGCAGCTCTACAGACAAAGTCCCCTGCAGTAAAATACAATGTTGGCTGATCTTAGACCTCTGCACAAATACCAAACCCAAGACAAAGTAAGGGTAAAACCTGTCCACCCTTCAGCACTTGTAGGCTTCAATCAGGAACTAAATGAAAGGTGAAATCCCTTTCTTATGCATTTAAAGCAGACCAACGTGTAGAATGCTCCCTACTTCTATCTTCACTGCACCAACCCTCACATCACACTAAAACACGTTTGTGTTTGGTTTTCTTTTAACATAATGGACATTGGAGAAGGGTATGTATAGTAGACAAAAGCTATTAATTCTCAAGCAGGAAGATGAGTAAGCAATGTAAGTGTAAACAGATGTCACTAATTTATTACAACATATTTTGCTCTCTGATTTACCATGTACCTCTCAGTTGCCCCAGCCATCAGCACATGGGAAATACATCCCAGAATGTGTTGCTACATTACTGGCTTATCCCATAATTTCAAAAATCTAGTAAATGACATGTAATAACCTCACGGAGAACTCTCGTAAATTTTCAATTCTTTTAAACAGGCAAAAAGCTGTAAATTTTATTAAATGGATACCAAAAATGAAGTCAGTATTTTCACAAGTGTTTTGTTTGGTTTTACATGCAACTGAAAAATGCCTAATATATGTCTCCCTTTATGGGAAGTATATGAATTACACTCATAAGTTTATATAAAGTGCACCCTCTGTGGGACTTCTTACACAGCTGTGCCCGGGCAGGACAGTCTCATTTTTGCTTTGTAGAACAGAAGTTTCAGAAATATTGCGCTGGTTTATCCATCAGGCTTTGACTCCTCCTCACTTATGCAATCCAGAGTATTACCAGAGAAGTTCACTTACAAGAAAAATTACACTTTTAAAGATGCACGATTATTAAAAGTGCAAACTGCGTTGTAGGGTACATCCTACAACGCGCTGGAATGCCCTACAAAGGACATCATTTGGAAAAGAAGCCAGCGTTACATATAAAAAGCCTAGGAAGTACGTTCAGGAGTACAAAACTCCAGACGGTCCCACAACCAGCCTGCTCACATTTCAGGAAATCACCACAGATCACGACATCCATCCCGACTGATGAAAGAGTCACTACGCCTTCTCCTGCCCATCAGTGTCTCCCTGGCAGGCATTGAAACGCTATTAAACACGAAACGCCAGCAGGCAGCCGCAGGCAGCGCAGGGTGGGCGGCCGAGGCTCGGCTCCTGCCCGCACGGAGCTGGCCCCGCTCCGCCAGCCCCAGCGCCGAGGGGACGCTCTGTGCCATCCTCGGCATCAGGCAGCCCCTCCGCAAGAGCCTGGGGGAAAACGAGCCGGGAAAGGAAGGAAAGGAAAGGAAAATGAAAAGGAGCGCGGGGGGGGAGGGGTGAAAAAAAAAGGAGAATCCACGTTTCTGGGTTTCTCTAAAACAAAGAATGTGAGAAAGCAGATGTAGTTCAGCGCGAACGACTCCACCCTGCGAGGCTTCGGTGTTTACCCTCGCTTGGCCAGCTGTCCTCCAGCCGCGTCCAGAGCCCTTTCTTTTGTTGGGAAGTTCCCAGCGGCCGCAGCCCCGCCGGGACGGGGGGCTCAGCCCGAGCGCCCCGCGGCAGCACTTGGCCTTTGACCGCCCCTCCCGCTCTGTGCCCGCAGCGACAGCCGCAAACCTCGGTCTTCCGCTCAAAAACCCAAAGTGAAAAAACCCGCTTCTGCCCCCTCCTCAGTATGTGAAAGCAAAAGTCTTACTCTCCTACCCCAGAGGTTTTCCACTCCACTCACTAGTCAAATCATACAATAAACGCACTGCATGCAAAGAGGGAGGATTATGATAATTGTTTTAGAGGTAGAGAGAAACTCACCACCTTCATACTCTTCCACTTCTTGCGCTTTTATGGTTACAAATCGGCCTAATAAAGCAGCGAGGATGAAAAAAGTTCTCGTTTGTACCACGACTGCCATCATGCCTAGATATCAGACATGTATCCTCCCTGGGCAGAAAGAAGTGCGGAATCGGAAGGTTATTTTAGCACCATGAAGCCAGCTGAGGAGTCGTTCTGCCTCTCCGCATCAGTTCCAGGACAAAGTCCGTGAGCCCTCTTTTCAGCACCAGCTCCAGCGCAGTCTGCAAACACTCCTTTCAGGGGATGCAGCTTTAAATAGGAAGAATGCTGCCTCCACTTTCTTCCTGCCCCTTTTCAGCTCGTTCAGGCTCCTAATCATCCACTCCCTGCCAAGCAACAGTCTGATTGATGGTAAATAACCGAATCAGAGCTAGCTTCACTCTTCCTTGAACTTCTCTCTTTACGAGCACACTCGCAGGATATTTTCTTGGTGCTGTGCAGTGCATGTGCTTTTTCAGGACCATTTATTAAGCAAGCCAGAGCAGAGTTTTAAGAAGCTGCCGGGAAGGGAAAGCTCTGCTTTTACCACACCCAGCGCACGCTTCCTGGAAATGGAGGGTATAGCCCCATTTGGAGCCGATTCCCTTATTAGGAACTTGATCCTTTCCAGCACGCCAGAGGAGGATTTCCTCCTCTCCCCTGATAACTGCCCTCGCTGTTATCAAAGGGGACTCCAGTCCCTTGAGAGGGACCCACAGAGCTAAAATAAGGCAGCTTGCTTCAGGAAGTTATAAATAAGCCCCCTCCACCCTAAGGGAAATAGTCATTCTCAAATTAATCCTTTTGCTGAACAATCTTTCCTCAAATGCCTACGTGCTCAATGTTTACTGTCCTTCCAGTTTGGGAAGACTGCTGGAAATCACCGGAAGATGCTCTACGCTTTTAACACCAGAACGCCTGTTCAAATTATCCAATTACCTGCTTTTCTTCAAGGTTCTCTGCCAGTGTTCCCAGACAAACCTATCTAAGCCCCAGCCTAGTATTTAGCCCTTAACAATGTGCCTTAATTAGCATTCTAGCCTAAGCACTAAGCAAATCTCTCTTTTGTGGATCACTTGCAACTGGGAGTAGAATGTTAAATTTCTTTCTTCCCACAGTGTTTATGGTCTGCTGAAAGGAAGCTCAGTCACTAATCCCCTCATTAGCTAAGAATGGGGTCATCTATACCTGCTGCAGGGAAATGTAGATTCATCTGCTGGAAGGTTTTCTGCTGGAGAACAATCCCATTTGAAGTAAACATCTTCACCTTCATGCAGATTGGAAACTCCCTGGCTAATCACAGCGTGATTTAGCACCTCTCAGTGAGGCAGAATCCTAAAGCCTGTGAAGTTTTCTCCTGTCTCTTCAAAGGACCAGAGTGCCCAGAAGAAGAAAGGTAACCCAGAAAATGGTACAGCACTGCTATGCTGTAGCAAAACCAGTGATTACCGTAAAAATACACTGACCGAGAACAACATCCAAGTCCCCTACTCTCTTGCACCAAGCTGTCTTGACACTTTGTTTTTTCTGAGATACTCAAAGATACCTTCTGCCATTTCACTCCTAGGAGAGATTCTTACAGTGATACCTAAAAGTTGCCCTTCTTATCTAATTCTGCTTTGGTCTCACCAACAAATTACAACACATAGCTAATACAGATGAACAACAGAATAGAAAAGGATACAAGTTGAATCCATCCTCATATAAATACTTCCTTTTGTCATGGTTCTGCACTTAAAGATGGTTTTGGTTTTATTACAAGCATCATATGGAGTCATTAAGTCTATCATTTTTCATTTAAACAAATTCACTTCCAGGTCTAAGCTATTCAATAGCATTCCATTGGATATGAGTGAGAGAAAATCTTCAGGTAGCATGACTATGAATGGAGTCAGACCAAGAAATTAAGAGTGGGCAGATAATTCCAAGTATGCTCAGTGTCACTTCTCCCCTCTTCCTCTCAATAGGGGAGAAACCAACACTGCATAGAATAATGTTGTGTATTTATGCAGCATCTTCTCTCCAGTGTTTTTTTTCACTTTTTTCCATAGATTTTAAGATTCTGTAAGAACAGAGGGATGTGGAATTTTGCAAATTATCCCAAGGTCATGAACTCACTAGTAAAGCTTTTTTGGAGCTCATTTTTATTCTGTGTCTAGGTAAACATACACAAGAAGAAAATTCCTTGGGAGGAGAATCCTGGGCTCCAGCTCCTGGAGGAGATTCTTCTCCAGTCCACCTTCATTGTTATACATCCAGCTTACAATATGTAACCACACCAAATTTAGTAGACAGAGACACTGCAGAAGTGACAGGACTGAATCCTCTTTGTCTAGTCCATCTCAGTAGAGCAATAAACATGGAAAAGCAGGAAACAAACCCAGGCTCTTGCCACCAGCAGGAGACACTTTGAATTCAGGATTGCCTCAGCTGTCGATTTGTGGCTGGATTACTGACAGGAGGTGAAAAAGTGATATGACATAATTAAAAAAATCACTAATAGAATCACAGAATAATTAAGGTTGTAAAGGACCTTTGTAGGTCATCTAATCCAAGCCCCCTGCAACAAGGAGGGACATTTTCAAATTGATGAGGCTTCTCAGAGTTCTGTCCAGCCTGACCTTGAAGGTTTCCAGGTGTGAGGCATACACCACCTGTCTGGGACTCCTTCTCCAGTGTTTTATCACTCTCATCAAAAAATTCTTCTTTATAGGTAGTCTGAATCTACAATCTTTTAGCTTAAAGCCATTACCCCTTGTCCAGTCACCAAAATGTGTGTCCCCATCTTTCTGACAGAACCCCTTCAGGTACTGTCAGGACACTGTAGAGTGTCCCCAGAGCCTTCTCCAAGCTGAACAAACTCAACTTCTCTAGCCTGTCTTCACAGGCAAGGTGTTTATGCTTGACTTGAGAGCAACCTTCACGTTTTAAGCATCTGTATACAACTTGAAGGGAAACGACAACACTAAAGCAAAATCTTCACACAAAAGCAGTGTGTGCTCCATGATAAGCTCTTAAAAGTCTTGGTGAAATGAGAGCTGTCCCCAAAGCCAGGACATTCCTAGACATGTCAAGATACAATACTCTGAAAAAAATACATAACTAAATACTCACTAATATTCTGTTTTCTGATATTATCTACTTTTAGCCAGTAAGTCAGTACTGTAAGTTATCTGACATAAAAGTAACATGTAAAATTCAAAATTACTCAAAAGTCAAAGTAGATTGTGAGTGATAGTGAGGCTAGGGAATACTCTTAGGTAATTGTGAGGGCTCAGAAATATATTAAAATATAATTCACACACTTAAACCTTTCAAAATCCCAAAGTCAAGCCAGAAAAAAACAATTAGCTTCAGATGCATCCAAGCATGCATACATAGGAGCAATTAAAATCCAATCTCCATGAGGGTCTCTACAATGGAGTTTAAGGGCCTCTCATACCTTTCACTCTGTTATATACAGTGTGACAGTACTCCTGTTCTAAACTAATCTGTACCAAGCTGATTAAAAGTATCTTCATATAAATGAGCAAGCTATCTGCTATATATGAGAACTTCTGCCAGTGTTTTAGATCAATGTGAAATAAGTGTATTCATGGAAACTGGAAATAAACTGTAGCTGAATTCAAAAGGTATCTGTTCAAAGACAAGCAAGATTTTCACAAATCTTTGGTGTGGTTTCACCAAAGGGAGCTCACACCAGTGTGAGAGTTGCCATCAAGTGTTATGTAGGCAGTTAAATCCACAGTAAGTGCTGCTTGAAATTTCCACCTTGTCTAACTTCTTCGATCACACATTTAACTTAGGAAAAAAAAAAAAAAAAAAAAAAAAAACACAGCAAATGCCACACTATATATTTAACTTGCAAAAATATAGTCCACATAAAACATTTGCCCTTTCTTGGAATTAACCATTAAAATGAACATGATTGAAATAATATATGAGAGGAAAATAGTTCTACCTTTGAAGTGTGTTCACTTTGCACTTTTAAGACCATTACTGCATAAGGAATCAGTTTTCCCATTTTATACAGGTCTTTCACATAGTCAAAGAAGAGAAAATTCTGCTATTTAAAATGAGAAAATGTAATAGGAAAGTACAGAAAAGGGCAAGAACAAAAACAGAGGATTATTATACTACTTTTCTATCATATTTTAAATGGACTAGATTCCAAGCTGCACAGCCTCAAAATCATAATCTTCCTGCAGAGAAATCCACAAAAAATAGTATCAGCTAGAGATTTGAACAATGCTACACCAGCAATACTGCTGCCCAGTCGTAGGAGAATATTCCCATTAACCTTTGTGTAGGAAGGTTTAATAAATGAATTTAAGTCCTAATAGAGGAAAGATATCTTTCTAGGTTGCATCCAATCTTTGTAAAGTTGTTTCAGTTTATTTTTAATTTTGGGACATAGAATGATAGTTTGCTTTAAAACTGCTAGTGAGGAGTCTTGGACTATGTCAGTCACCATAAATGGGCTTTTGCTATGAGGAACTCCAAACCCAGTAAGTTCAATAAGTTATTTGCACTGGCAGCCTTTCCTTTAGAATGTCACAATTAAATTAAACTCAACATTAGTCTAAGCAAAAAAGGTCAAGGAATTAATTAGGGAAATAATTAGGGAAAGTCTTGCATGAAGTCCTCTGCAAATTATACTTATTCTTTACCTCGAATAGGAAAAATAGCATCATTATTTTATTCTTTATTACAAATTCATTGTCAAGATGGCTTTTGTTTGCCTAAGAACTTAAACTGATTAAGTGAGAACATAAAAGGATCACAGCAAGCTATCCACTTAAGTGGCAAGGGCAAATGCTAATCTGTAATTCAAATAGGTCCAAACTGACGGACTTCACTGATGTTTTTTCCCTAATATTTCATTAATTTACCTTAAGCCCCTAAATTAGCTTACTTTGTTCTTTCTCATTGACTGAAAGTCCCTGCAAAAGGAATTAAAGTTCTATCCAACAAGCATATTCATAACTCCAATAATTTTTCTGACCTAGGGAGTCATTTAAACCAATGGAACTGTAAGGAAACAATTTGGCTGAAATTTTATTTTTAACCCTATTCTCTTGTGGGAATAGGCTTGTTCTAAGATATGCTGAGGCTCAGGATTACTTAATCACCACCACTAAACTTTATCCACAGTTTTAAAATATTTCATTGTCATTCCTTTATTTTAAAATTCATGTCCAAGACTATGTAGAACTATTTTGTCTTAACAGATTTCAGACCACTGAACTGTGCTTTCATACCCTCTGCAATCACTATTTGCAGAATATCCAAAGCTGATGGAATCATCTACTTGAAACCTGGGGAATAAACATTTAAAACAACCATAACACGAGCAAGAAATTCAGAATGCAGTCCTACAAACCACATTGCTCCCAAGTTACATCTGATTTCCTAGCAAAATAAAAATGCTGAAAAGCCATGCCAATTAACAGAGCTGGCCTACAGATGTGACTGGAGAATGGCTAAAGCAGCTTCAGGAGGGACTTAAGAATCACCAAACCATCACAGAATACATATGATAAAATTAATCTTAGAGAGAAATATACACATAATGCTCCAAGGTAAGTAAGTTATTGATCTAGCTCTACAGACTAAGTTTCCAAGTGAGATAAACCCAAGGTGATCAAATGTTTTGGAATGTGTCTGAGCTCAAAATGAGACTTTGTCAGCAGTTGCTCTGGGGGCTGAGCCTGCTGCCTGCAGGGAGCTATGGGGAACCATGCTGGGTGGCCTGCAGAAAGGAGTGTCTTGAGCAGATGGGGCACTGTGCAAACCAAAAGTGGAGACAGGTCCAAGGAGTGTCTTCCCTCACAGGGAAAGGGCCACTAAAATAAGGAATATATTTCCCCCCCTAAAATCCCATATTTATTATTACATCCATATGAAACAAAGTGCCTGCGACTTTACACACACTACAAAGCAGGACTGAAGGGATCCATTTACACAGGATATTGTTTCCCATGTAAAGAAAAAAATAACTTGGCAGATGTTTAGTGAATGTTCAGTATCTATAGACACATTTGGACAGCATTCTCGGGCACGTGGTGGGATTCTTGGGGTGTGCTGTGCTTGGCCATGAGTTGGACTCAATGATCTTGATGGGTCCCTTCCAACTCAGCATATTCTATGACATAATGCCCTATATTAAATTTACATTTCCAGTAAAAAAAAACATTTTTAAACATATTGGGTTTTGTCCTGGATAGCTGAAGTGTCTTTGATTCCACTGATCTTTTAAAATTGGGAAAGGCCTCAGCTCCGTTGACAAAAGGAACTTAGCTTGCTCAGCATTTTACTGTAACTGCTCAGCTATCTATAAGATAGCCTTCTTAAAACACATTATTCAATATTTTTAATTAATAAGAAGAAATAGATTTAATCATTTTGGGGCAGGAATTTCTGACACCAACTCAAAGCAGTAGACACAGGGGTGAGAGATTGCCCATGTTGAAGTTAGCAGCAATATCAGCTGCTGAATTAAAGTGTTCTTTTGTGATGGAAGCTTCCACCCCTTTTTTACCCACCTTTTCATCACTCTGTTAATACATAAACTTTAATTTGCTTTAAAGGATTGGAATAGTCGAGATGATCCTTTTAGATTCTTTCCAGCACTATTTTTCTTCTAGCAAGAAAATGTGATTTATATAAGGGCTATATTCACTCTTAAAAAGTGAGTCCTCTTCTGGAAAATAGGATCTACCTCTATTAAGTGGTAAGATCTGATAAATGGAAAACCAGGAAATTCATAAAACCCAATTTTAAAACAATTTCAAAAATCATGAAAAAGGAAAACTTACCATATTTTTAGTATTTTCCAGTTGACATGGACATTCCCCATTTCTTTCTTTTAAACAACTCGGGAAAAACTGTGCCAACATGGACAAAATTATGGATAATTAATAAAAGAAAGGGAAATAGCAACAACAGTGGAAGGAAGACATAGACAAAAAGGAGGAAAAAAGGAATCAGAATTTGTATAAGTCAGGGACATTGACTTTATGCATCACGTTCACGCAAAGCTGAAACAAATAAAAATTTCTGTAACAATAATAATTCTAGTACTGGGGGTGTTGGTGGCACTACTAGCACTATAAGCCCAGGACATTAAATAAATGTCAGTATAGTTGTACCTAGATTCAAATACAGAATGCAAAAGAGGCTTATTCTGCCTGCTTTACTTTTCCATTTCCTTTCCATGCTGTCTTTTTCCCAATATTTTGTAGCTTTTATGAGCCTTATTCACTAAGATTCTGTGAATGCATATGTGGAGCACATTTTGGACTGCCTTTAAACATTAAGTGCTAATTAAAAACATAGTTTACTGAGAAACGATTCATCAAGTTTACATTCAATTTTTGCTGTGAAAAATGTGCAAACTGAGTCCTTTTAAAAAAAATTTTGAAATTTTTATTTCAATGCATCTTTATGAGGCAGGCTTATTTTCAAAGTTATGATCCACCATCAAGTGGATTTTCATCTGGTTAATGGGCTGAAGGAGATTGTGGAAGAGAATATCTACTCTCCATGTTCACTATGTTTTATTTTGCCTCAACTGATTGCTTTCGTGATGTAGTTCAGGAAATCAACCTCTTACCCTTTTCAAAGACTGATAGCTTAGATGAGCCTCAGTCATTTTATAAAATAGTTATTAAAGCTTAAAAATGGTTGTACATTTCCACAGTAGCATAAGTTATTTACTTCTCAAAAATCCCCCTACCCTAAGATCCCCATGGCAGGCAAAAACTTACATGCAAAAACTTCTTATATCTCTTATTATGTCATTTCTGGCGGCAGCTGAAATACTTAAACCTGGTGGCACTGCAGCACATGAACACAACCTCACCTTGTAACCCTGGATCCAGTGTTGGGGTGGTTTGAAATGTACCCAGAGATAAGCTACAGCCACAGAGGTGAACAGAACTGGGTTTTTTCCTCCTCAGCTAATGGCTGTTTGCTATCTGGAAAAGACTGAGAGTTCTTGCCAGAAAGCAAGGGTTTGCATAGATGATTTCTGTTCAGGTACTTTAAAAGTCTCAGACCATGACACATATACCCTCCCTCAAATCTGCTGGGACATGAAATTACAGCCACTTTACCTCAGCAGGCAAATCAAGTCTGGCCACTGCTACACAGAGCAAAGCCCACACAAACTGAGCCATGTGTGAACCAGCCCCGCACAATACGTGGGCAAACCCCAGAGATCTCTCTCTCACCATGCTTATTTCCATCAGTAAAGGTGCTTTCCATGGGGGTCCCCTAACCAAACCCACTCTTGTGGGAAATTAGCCATGCAGAATAGCACATATATCACCTATGGGTAGGCAGCCCCTACCCACTGAGCCTCCCACTGCTCAAAGACACAGCCCTGGCACTACAGGATACTTACATGGGCAATAGGGAAAAAGATTTTTAAAATTCCTGTCCACTTCTTTCCATATCCACTATTTTATATTTCTAATTGTCACATACATTCAAACTTTATTGGACTAAGCTTTTTTTACTTATTCCAAGCACAAACATATCCACAAAAACCAAGTATAGGTATGAGTTAATTGCAACTTGTGTTTCTTGTAATCAGGCTCGTTGGTTATTCATATCTCATATTGTGTTATCATTTTGATCATGATATTCCTACCAATCATTCAGGGCACTTTCAGAAGGATTGTTTGGCTTTGTTTATTTAATGTGACCATTATATTGTCTCTTAAATACACTCCCAGTCATGTCTTTATGAAGAAAAGCGGCCTGAATAGCAAGTGCTTGATGTTCCACAGATTTTAGGATACTGGGAATTAAATGTTTGATTGTAATTGGCTATTCTTATCCTTATATTTAAACATCTCATACACTGGGTAGAAAACACTGATGAAAATGCTCATTCAGTTTCTTTTGTATACTTCCAACATTCTACAATGCATTAATTCTCCTATGAAGAACAAAGCTTAAATTACATGAAGGATAATTTCAAGCAGGATAAAATATGTTTTTGTTTAGTGTTTAAAAACCTTATCTTTTGCAGCTAGAATGCAAGTTTTAACTATCTGCTATCATTAATTCACATAATATCTTTTATTGTTACTTACAAAGGTTGCAATAGAAAATGTCAATTTATGTACAATTTTAATGAAGCTGGAAGAATGTTCAGATTTTTTTATCTGCTTCTTGGAACTGTTTTTAGAATTACACATAAGAATAAGAGACTGGTGTGAAATTCTAGCCCTACTCTTCTGAGAATACAGGAAAAGCTTTAACATAAAATCTGGACCCAATTTATTTGCATTCAAGAAGCCTGTGACAATGTCCCTCTGAAGAGAAAGCAAACACATGTCAGAGATAAAGTCTTGTCAGGAATTTGACATTGATCCCAGCCTTACCTTAAAGACTCTCTCAGGAACTGTCAAAAGTATCACAAGCCCCACTGAAGTCACAGAGTTCCATGCAGATGTTAACTCAAGGATATAGCAAATTCTTAAAAAGTCAGCAGCATTTAGTCAAATATCCCTAGAGCTTCGACATTCTCCAGGACCCAGTTTATTTAATGTATCTTCTCTCTTTCTTTTTTTTTTTAGTCTTTTTGAAATCTTAGATTAAGGTTTGTACACCAGCCCTTCTGAATAACCTTGTGAGATTTCTAATGTGCAGAAAATAGAAGAGAAGGGAGGGGGAAAAGTTACTCTCCTCAATGCCACAGATGTTTAAAAATACTATTTATGCCCATGAAGGAGAATTCTTAGGCCCCTGAAAAATCACTCAAATTTTAGAATAAAGCCATTTCCAAAGGTGGGGGGGACCAAGAGACGACAAAGGGCTCAATGCACTACAGCTTCGGGATCAGTACTAGAAGAAACTCAGCCCACTGACCTGCTAAAGCATGTCCTGAATAGGACTTCCACCATGGCAAAGGAAAATAACCTGCCTGTCACCAGCAAAATAACAAAATACAGATTCTGGTAGAAAAAAATCAACAAGGTAGATGGAGCCCTTTACACTCTGCATAACCCCAGACTGAGGATATTATCAGATCCCAATGTAATGTTGTTATTACAATCTTGCAGTGGCTATTTGAGTATTTGCTGCTAGACCTATAAAAAGGAATTTTAAAAGCCCACTATCTTATATATAGGCTCCAACAGACCATCAGAAGGCCAAGCTGAACCCAACACACACAGACTGGAGGAAGCACTTTAAGTTAGAGTGGCACACAGACAAATATTTTCTTTGGCAGAAAACGAGTCTCTATAAACAGGAACACGGTCGAATCATGCACTTTTTGCAGGAACCAAAGTATTCAAACTAAAAAAAAAAAGAAAAAAGTCACTACCCAAAGTTATACAGGAAAGAAAAGAACAGCTAAATAATCATGGAATGATTCCTTTCTTTTCATGAGGCTGGATCCTTTTCAACAGCATACGCTTCAGTGCCATTGTTAGGTTTTAAAACTCTGTATGCTGTACCCAAAGAACCATTAGTTTCTACAACAGTGGATGCTTCAGGAAATACTTCAATTCATCTAAAGGCTGTTTGCAGTTGTTTATTTTCAAGCTTTATTTAGTGTCACGTTTACTCAGTCAGATTCAAGTCAGCTCTAAGTGCCCTGAACACAGAGGTCAGCCAATGTCAGAAAACTCAAAGCCAAATGCTGTATTTCTAATGATGGTGAGAAATTACTCAAAGAAACTGCAGAAATAATTATTGTAAGTGCTATTGAAATTTCAGTCTCTGATATTTACCAGTCTTCATGGAAATCATTCTCCACTATCAATAAGAAGGATATACCAAAAGCAGTTCTGTTGTTGGTTCACTCACATTTACACAGGGGCTACTGGAAGGCTTTAATCCTATAGCTTGGCTTGTCTACAATACTCCTCTCTACACATACAGGTGTCCAATACTTATCCTGTCAAGCATGCTCTAAATGTTTTTTCCTGCTTTTATTCAAAAGTGAATTTATCCATATCATTGAGGACAGATATAACTGAAGTTTGATCTGCTTCCTTAGCAAACATGCATGATCTACATCAGACCCATGGAACTTAGTCCTTCTCCAAGTTATCTCTGTTGGTCCTGGAATTCTGTGAATTCACCTATTTCCTGAAAGAAAATATCTGAAAGAAAATTTATGTCTAAGGTACTCAGTCGTTTGGCATTTAACAATCTAGGAAAATGCTCCCAGTGAATATTTTTCCATATCCTTTAAGAGTGGCACAGTATCCCTTCAAAAGCAAATGTACTTCTAAAATCAAGAGCTAGCAAACAATTCATGTAAATACTACTTTTTCACATTTGAATAGATGAATTCAGAATTTCTGTGAAATGACCCCCTAAGGGTATAATGTCACATTCAGTTTTATAATTATGTGTATACTCAAACTTACTAAGTACAGAACCTGTTTGGGGATATCAGTGGAAATCAGCACAGTCCTTCATCTGTTCCAATTGTGGAAATGGGGAAGGGTTCAAATGGATAACTGGAGATAAATATTTTCATAATAAAGCCAGCTGTGTACCAGGCAGGAAAATTCAGTCACTAGTACTCAAACAAAAATTAAATACTTTGAAATCCCAAGGTCATCAATGCACCTGTGTAAGTCTCTTAAATTTAACTACCATTTTATACATTTGTTGAGGGCAAAACACTCTCTACAGCTGCAGATCTTCTTGAATGACTGTTCATTTTCATGGGTTTTTTTATGACTGTAGGCCAGATTATAATTTAAAATTTCAGAAACCATAGTATGTTTCCACAGACTAATCAACTTTTTTGGTTTGGGATTTGTGTTAGCTTGAGTCTTAGATCTGGGTACTGAATCTGGAGCTGCCGACAGCTGTGGCTCATAAGGGCAAAAAGCAGATCAGGGCTAGGGCAGAGCCAAGCAGAGAAGCAGAACTGTTTCAAACCACCTCAAAAGCCAAGCACCAAAAACTGCTTCAAAGACAATTCTGTGCAAGCATCCTGCATGTGCCCAAATGAGGACATTCAAAGGTCTGCAAATTCCAAGAAACACAATTCTGGCCAGATTAAAAGGTTTGAGAAACATGAAATAAATCATCTGACTTTAAAATCCCATCTTCTTCGAGGAACAGACATGCTTGAGATTTCCCCTTTCCATCAGATGCATTCTCCCATCAGGCCATCCCTCAGCAGCTGGCTCTCTCCTTTACATAGCCCTACTTCATCTGAGTCCCTAACCAAAAGTCTGACTAACTTCACAGTGCTGTCCCAAAAGTTATTTTTATTGCCCAGCTTTGTAGTTCTCTCTTGGATGTTAATCTATTTGCTCCTCCCTCCTCCTCCCACATAAGAACTTAAAAGTCTTTTTTCCCAGCCAGGCTAATAAAACAATAAAGCAAGCAAAGAGATTGTGAACTAAAGCATTTTGGAACCAAGGAATTTATAAAGTATCAAAAATTAACTTCCTGTGTATTTATGTAGCAATGCAATTTTTTTTTTTCCCTTTGGTCTCTGAACAAAGTTCCCCAGAAAATACAGAGGGAGATTGGAAATTCAGCATGATGCTAAGGAATACCTCACTTTCCCCTGAACAATGAGGTTACTACAGCTGTGCAGTCATCCACCAGGCATCCCTCTTACTGGAACATAAAAGACGCTATTTTATTCAAAAATTCCCTGCTGGATTTTTAAGTTCTAGTGAGACATGCAGGAGTGCAGGACTGACCTGGGGAGTGCTCAAACTGATGTAATAATAGGAGGGATGAAAGAAAATAATTCTTATTGAAACTTTTTTTAAAAGTATTGAGATTTAATTTAGTTGAACAGAAACATAATATCATGTTAGACTAAGTTCTAATTGTTCTCAGGTTTTGGCTATAGAAAGTAAAATTACATCTGCAAACCAATCCCTGACAAGCAGGATGAGTCACGTTTCAGTCTGTTTTCACTTAATTAGAAAATTTATTTTACATATGTAGGGTTTAGAAAAAACAACACAGACAACCATTGCAACTAGAAAATTATTATTAACATGAAGATGTTCTGATTCAATGGCTAAGGTATTCCTGACTCCAAGAAAGCTCTGAGGAAATAATGGTAAACTTGGTAATTTTCAGAAATAATAAGTCTTGTGAAAGGATGCCCAAAATATTTCTCAAAAGTAACACATGGTCTACTACTTGCCGAGAAAAGGAAACCTTACTTTTAATTAACTTCATAGACATATATTACATGAAAAGAAAAAGTGTGAAACAGAATGAAAACCTGAGAATAAACAGACAGGAGAGAGAGAAAACTACAGTCTGCTTTTCATTTTTGCAATTGCTTTTTTTAACATCCAGTGAAGAGATGGTTCCACAGTAAATCAATGTGGTCTAAAATGCAAGGTGTTAATAATGGCTAAAAAGGAGACTTTAGAGCTTTTTCATCTTTGGACGACATGCAAAAGATAATAGAAAAATAATACTTTTTGAAAGAACTGGAGTAATTAGAAACCTGTTGCCTTGTACTTTTACTTTTGTAGAGGAAAATGATACCTCCCTTAAAAATTCTTCAACTGCATCCAGATGAACATGTCACTCTGAGATGCATCATGTCACCTCAAAGACTACGACACAGAGGCTGTTGCTGAACTGAAAGATTCCCATGGGTACTTCAAGCATTAAACCAAAGTGACTCAGCATAAAGATTACCTTGCATAAATACAAGGATATGTAAAACTGCCTAGGTTGAGAGAAAACACAATCTGTTTTATATAGACACCCCTTGTGCTAGGTTACCATCCTTTAAAAATAGATGTTATAAGAGGTCCTAGTTCTCTTCAAGCTCAGGAACGCTGAGCAGGTAATGGGAAAAACAATTTAGGAAATGATACATTTTTACCTACTGAAAATTAGATAAGAAAATACTTGCATACTTGGGCCAATTCCATAACTTGCTTTAGAACACTGTGCAATGGTATTTTTCCATACAATGGTGTTTATTCCCTAATTGCTTTCATCCTTTATTCTTATGCTTCAGTACCTGTACCTTGAGTCCAGGATAAAAGTACTTCACACACACACACAAATCAGTAAGTAGATCAGCCAGGAAAATGGCCATGGATTTTTATTTTTCTGCCCACAGCTGAAAATACCAATATACACCTATCAACAGCCACAAAAATGTTTGATTTGGATGGAGTCAGTGTCCATAACAATCCTCGTGTTTTTAAAATTTATTTACTTACCATGTGGAGATAGCTCCTAACATAAGGTTGAAAAATCTGAAATTAACAAATTAGCAAAAGGAAAGACAGCAATAACAGCTGCATATAAAAAGTTGCAGGAGGCATGTTGTAGACCAGTGGAAAACCCACATTATGGGATGTCATGACAGATCATGACAAGATGCAGATCTAGGTGCAATGTTGGCAATGCCTTGACTGAAGCTTGCCAATATTAACAGATGAGATGAGAATTTAATCAGTTTGCCTGTGTAGAAAACTTGAAATACTGAATTTGCCTGATAAATTAAGTTGATGGTCTGGAAGTAAATACCCAACAAGGCAAAGCTTAAAAGAACAGGCTGGCAGTAGGAAAAATCAGAGCTAAGACCATTCATTACATTAGGTACACGATCATTCCTGAATGGGCAAACTCAAAATGTAAAAAAACAGTAATTTAGGATAAAAAGCACTATTGATTATATCTCTTGAAATAGGAAAAAACCCAAAACCCTGCCCACATATCATTTTTTATAAAAAGACACTCCTGTCCTCAATACTGTTTGGTGCCTCTATTGCATTTACTTTTGCAGAAGCAATTTGCTTTTATTTGAGCTAGGGAGCCAGAGATTCAGCACCTAAACCCCATTCCTAGGTAATCAGATGAAGGCCACAGCACTAAGGAAAACATCTGAGACAAGTGTTAAGTAAAAGAATAAGCAGAAAGGTACAAAATAACTACAAGGAAGAGAGATAAGAAATGATGAAATTTGTTTGTGTGCCTAAAAACATCCATGTGTCCATATAATACTCAAATTCCCAGAGCTGGAAGGAAAGACCAGATTGTTGGTCTCAGAGTACATCAGTGAGCAGGAACAGGGCTGTGATGTGCCCGTTCTGGAGGCTGCAATTTGTGAGTGTCCTACACCAGAAGGCTGAAGCAAAAAGCAAATTCTTAATTCCTTCTCTGAGCCAATGTCTTAGCTCTTACCCAAAACTGCGCCCATGTCCTGGCAGCTTTGCCATACAGAAATTAAATGAGCTTTACATGACAACGGGAGCAGGTGACTGAGGAATAATAAAAGCACTTGAATTAAATGAAACTCCTTGAATAAACTTATTTGGCCTCAATGCATTTCACCAAAGCATTGGGAATACCTGATGGTGAAACACCTATCCGGCCTGACAGGAACATGCTACATCCATCCCAGCTGGAAACTCCCACAGGAGTGGGCAACCATAGCTGTCTTACAAGGATGTAAGTAGGGGGTAGAGAGACACTGAGATCTCTGTGCTGCTATTGCTCCTTTCCTTTTAGGCTCCAAGAGCCTACATACCAGATCCAGCCAGAAAAAAAGGGGTTAAGAATCAGAGAGCAGCTACAGTGCCAAGAACGTGTGGGCTGCTGGCAGAAAAGTAGGAGAGCAGTCAAGTTTCAGACACAGAATGCCACAGCTTTACCTGAAGTATCACTGTAGAAATATAGAGAGTAAAAGCTTCCCATAAAACATAAAAAAGTGGTTTCCACATTAATGGTGATACTTCTCATTTCCAGAAAAGACCAAAGAGACAAAGATACAGTTTCCCTTAAGTGCAAAAATTTAAATTTGCCATTATTAAAGCAAAGTAGAAACACATATATCATATTAGAATATTTTTCTGTTCAAATTTTATTTGAATTCTACAACCTCTAGTTAAAAGGTTTTACTGCTTCTCTCTGAACACAGCTTTTAACCTCCAGCAGTGAATTTACTGACCTTGCAGTAATGATTTATGCATTATTTCCTGCAACACCAAGCATCTGAGGATGCTCTCAAGTGAGCAGGGAACAGACAGGTTGAGAAACTGTATAAAACAAGTAAATGGCTTTTACTTTGGAAGTCTTTCCATTCAGTTGCCTGCTATTTTAATGATTTTCAGTCATTGCAAGTCTAATTGATAGTAAAAAAAACTCTTTCAGGCAGCCCTCAGTTTCACCTCATGGTATGCTAGTGTGAAAGGAGAAATGCAATTTAATTATACTCTTGCCCTTTAAAACCAGTGATGAACAATCCAGCCCTGCCACCAGAAACTGAAATTAATTCTACACAAGAAAAGCAAAGATTTGAATATTCAGATTTTATACAAAACAAACAAACAAACCCTTTTCATTTTGCAAAAAAGCAATGACATAAATTAAATCTCTGTACATATTTCTGGAATTGCTGAAGTTACCTGAGCCACTGATAGCTAGTGGTAGCCAGTCCCTACCAGGGACTCTCAGGCTGCCAAGAAGTCCAGAAACCTCAAACAGCAGCAGCACAAATCATTGGTGGTTGCATGACAGAACAGTTCAAAGACATCCTGATCCTTACAGACAGAGTGAGGAAATACAGATAAAGAAATACATTTTCATTGCATCCAAATCGAGGTCACTAGCTATTGCTAATGCTGTTAACAAACAATCCAGCTGCAAGGATTTGAAACTAACAGTTTCAAATGGGGCTGCCACCAAACAGCAACTAAACAAATGAAATCAGACTGCAAAGGAGCTGGGAAGGTCTGAGTATGGAAAACTCACAGAGCTGACTGCAAACCATACTGTGATGTTACCCAAGGCTATTAACTGTGTTTAAAGACATGCAAAAAGCATCCAAGGAAAAGATGAGAATGATGGAATTTAACCACTGAGCTGTCTGCATGAAAAGGCTGTTTGGAAGGGCATGGGTTTTTAGGGGGGTTTGCTGGTGTTAGGTGTAAATAACCAAGCTAACACCAGTTGAGTGACATTTCTCCCCTACTGCTAACATATCTCCCCATATCCAAGATACCACGGTCATACATCTGCTTTGCAAAAGGAAAGTTAGGTATTCAGACATTAGTAAGCAAGAAAAAAAAAAAAAAAAAGAAAAAGGAACTGTATAAAACCAGATTTGCAAAATAATAGTCCTGTTTAGGCCTTTTAGGCATTAGACCTTACACTCTTATTTTCTTAAAGTTCCTCAAAGAAAATATGAATGGAGAAGACGAAACTGGTTTTCCCCTCATTTAATTTCCAAATAATTTTGCAATGTTACATTTGTAAAATTCCATTAAGACAAATCAAAAAGGGATTTTGAAAATTCCACTATACACTTGTAGTCTAACAATAAACATTCTCTATTTCAACCAGTCCTGAAGTAATATCAAATGAGGGTTGGAAGGTGAGAGGAAAAAGAAAAGACAGCTAGAAACTACCTTGAGCCAAGTGCAGAATCTGAGACAAGTCATGTGGAAATTCACATTCATCCACAAACATCTCAATATTCCTTTTTTAACAAACAGTAGTTCTGCATAGCAACTGGGGAATGGTGACCAGAACAGCCACTTTATACACCCAGGTTTTCCATTCAATCAAGATATTTCATATTTCCTTTGGTGTACAATCATTGTTGAATAGCCATAAATCATGTAAAGATGCTGTTTTGTTTGCATTTCAGAAAAAAAGACAAAGCTAGTTCATTTGGGTCATAAAGATTCTTTTTCCACCTCAGTAAACCTTTTTTTTTCAAATTGTAACCCTACTCAAGAAAGACATGACAAAATTAACTTTACAATTCAGATTTAAGTGCTCTGGTTTTGAGGTACTGTAGTTTCTTGGGAAGTCTGCTCTGAGTTCTTAAGATTAAGCTCAAAGACAAGTGCAAAAGGACACCTTCATTTCAGTGTACAAAAAAGCCATTATGGAGTTTCATGTGTTTTTACAATTACATGGATTAGCAGTTTTCAGTCCCCAAAATAGCTGCATCTGTCATCATTTCTGTTCCTACCAAAGCAGTCTGGTATTCCAGAGTGGTTAAGCTTCTCCACAACTATGTTCAAGTGAAGGGAATGAAGAAAAAAAGATGAGGAAAGAAAAACCTTGTTTTGAATATGTGCAGCCCCAAGTGTTCTAAAATATCTTTTTTTCTTTACAGTCCACTCATCTTACCTTTCTAATATATTTTCAAGAAACAGTGTAGATGGTACTTTTTGAAATCTGCTGCTTTAGAAATGCAAATTTCTAAGATTTATAAATATGGGTTGCACTTTAATATATGAAAAAAACCCAGGGCATTTAATTATAAGACAATGGGAGATGGATTCAGAATGAAAGAGAAGAGGTTTAACTCAGATATTAGGAAGAAATTCTTTACTGTGAGAGTGTTGAGGCCCTGGCACAGGTTGCCCAGAGAAATTGTGGATGCCCCATCCCTGGAAGTGTTCAAGGCCAGGTTGGATGGAGCTTGGAGTAACCTGGATTAGTGGAAGGTGTCCCTGCCCATGGCAGAGGAGTTGGAACAACATGACATTTAAGGTCCCTTCCAACCCAAACCATTCTATGATTCTATGAAAAGAGAAATTGGAATAGGTTTTTTTTTGCATGCCTCTTGACTTTAAAAGTACCTACAGAATTTTAAACTAGCTGTGGCAGTCATATTTCATAGCCTAATTAATAAAACACCTTTGCTGAGCAAACATGGGAAAGAGCTCAACCTTATACACATCTTTAAAAATCAAGTTGGTATGAACTCTAAATTACGTCTCAACATTACATTTTTAATTATGTTAAAAAACTCAATCAAGAGTTTGAAACCTGAACCTGAAGGGAAATTCTGCACTAGGACTAGAATAAAAAGTTTGGAACAAACTTCTGGGCACAGCCTCTTTCTCTGGAGGATCTGGAGAGCCTTGTCCTGCTGCAAGAAGGAAGCAAAGCAGAGTCATCTCCTGCCACAAACTGGACACATTCTGCTGACTGTTTCTCCTATGCTCTTCTGGAGCAGACATTTCTGGGTGCTTACAACAATTTCTCCAAAATAAGGGAGCATCTTTCCACCTTCAAGGCATCTGTCATCAAATTCCCTAAAACTGCATCTCTCCCTCCAATTTTTTTTTTTTTTTAATGACTGCTTTTATCAGCACAGATCAACCATAAACAACTTACTTCACAGACCACTGCAGGATTAACATTTCCCATATTTAATTCTCCATTTGAACAACACATTTGTGTTACAATGGTAGCACATTGTTCTCTTGGCTATTAATAACATTGTATTCCATGTAATAAAATGTTAATTGAAATCCCAAGACAGTCATGAAACCATTCAGGAGTTTAACTAAAAGTAATCTTGCAAAGTGACATTTTGGTCTGGTTAATGATAAAAAAATTGGCAGCTCTGTCTCATTAAAAACACATATCTGCCGAATAATTTGCAGAGACAGAGAAAATATATAATTTAATTTTATTCTGTCTCTAAAAACACCTACAGAACTTCACAGCAACTGTTGTGCCTAATTATCAATGGCAATAAAGTAAAATTACATTACAATTATTTGTTTCAAGCTCTCTTTTGAGAACAACCTCCTTGATTTAGGCATTCATGAATTCATACTGCCTGTCCCAGCTAGTGTAGGTAGCTTAGTGTAGAAATTATGGATATCTTCATGTAGAGTAGAAAATTAAAAACTCTTGCTTTTCCCAAAGCCATTGTTAACGCATTTTGAAGATTGCATTTTACCCTTTGTGAACACAGCTTTGCTTTTCAAGATGAAATCTCACTAGTGCTGCTGAAATCAGTGCAGTTACCAATCTGCAAAATCAGCATGAGCAAGAAAATGAGGTCTGCTAGGGCCAAGTGTTTCACATTAAACATTGCTGGCATAAAAATCTAATGTCTCCAATGTTCATTTCCTTTAAGAATGGGGCAGGATGTGACTCAACAGAAAGCATAAGTCATTTAACAGTGCATTGAAGCACTTTGTATTTCTAGTTTGGGTCTAAAAAGCATTTGAGGAGCAGACTAAGAACAGATCTTAATTAAGGTGTTAATAGTACCTCTCTGACAGTAAAATGTTTGAATTTAAAGTGTTCTCCATTATTTAAAAATATATAGGCTGTGAAACTTTAGTGCTCATGGACCCGCTGCCATTTTAGAGTGCTAAGAATAAACTTCCATTCACCAAACACTGAATTCTGAATAAACCTGTTTCAAGCCTTGCATTTTGACAAAGCAATATGCCAAAAGACATTTGAGCAATGCTATCCTGCAAACACTGCACATGTTAATTACAGATCACTCTAAACTTAACCCATCAGGAACACATCTAAAACCACAACTTAGAAGTCAACTATGCAGCAATATAGCATGTGACAGAAGAATTATAGAGCAAATATGACACATCATGTCTATAGTTCCTCAGAAAACTTGCATATGAACATCCCTGTCTGCTTCAAGCAGGAAATGACCCATCATTCTGTGGTGATTTTCAGAGTATCCTGAGTAACCTAAGTATCCTGCTCACAATGCAACCTTTATACTATGGCATCTGATTTTTTTTTTTTTTTTTTTTTTGGTCTAGAATACTGTAATTTTAGCATTGCTTCAGATAATGACTGCCTTTGACATGCATTTGACAACCAGTTACATCATTACAGACAAGGCCAATAGTTGTTGGTCTGATGATTCACCATCAGCCATGGTTTTCCACTGTAAAAAATAAACACTGTAGCCAGTCAAGAGGGAAGAGGCATTTATGACAGTGTTAAGAGTAGCAGAAGTGTCAAAGAATTGCAAACGTTATTCAATCTTTTCACAGTAAACATGAGGCCTGTATGCTGTCATGGTGTCTGCAGCTGTTAAAGGCAGCTGATTTACCTATACGGCAAAGGAGATACTAGTGAATGAATACTACTAAATGAATGATACTACTAAATGAATGAATTTTTGAGATCATGATGTTTTAAAGGTAAGCTATTAAATTAATTTGCTCTATTTTGTAAAAGCCACCCATCTTGTACACACCAGTTTGACCTTTCATCTTTCATAACCCTGCCCAAGATTACTTTACTTTGATTTTCTAAGTTACAAATATTATTAATCCTGTGTTGAAATAAACATCAGTTTATTTAGGTGCCTAAATGAAGTCATTCTGGAGAGACAAGGGGATCCGGAGGGTTCATAAAGAAACAAATATTTTGACTGGTAGGTTTGGGACTCAAATGTAGTTTACTCCAACAATGACTGGAAGTTAAATTGTGGGATGACTACATAAGCGATCCATGGTTTCAAAATTATTTTCTAGTGAACAAGTGTTATTAGTACATAAACTGTCATAACTATCCATCAAAAGATGCCCTGGAGGCTGAAACATGCTTTAAAGTTGTCTCCCTGAATTAGGGTAAGTAAATTAACAGCTTGATCTATACCTGTTCAAACTGAGTCTGTTCTCATAACAGATAAATTTTATTTTTCAGTATTGTCAACATGACATATCTCACAAGTATTCTGTCTGATTAAATTAAAAAAAAAAATTAAAAAATCTGAAGGCTTACTGTCCTGACAGAATCTCCTTAATTCCCAATCATTTTGCCTAATATACTGCCAAATTAGAATCTTCCATTTGCAAAATTCACTCTACATGAATATATACACTCTACACACAGATATTTTTACACATGTATAGAATCCACACAAACAGAATGAAGTATTAGGGCAGCATCTAACAAGAAAACACTTACAACCTCCTGATCCCTTAAGAGTGCCTTTGGCTACAACAGCTTTAGCAGTCACAAAAATTCCACCTCTGCCCCAAAGACCATCACCAATCATTTACAGAAATGCTCATCTGGTGATTTCCACAATAATTATTGTTCAGACAAAAGTCCTGGAGATATAAGGAATCACCCAAATGAGGGAGGGAGAAGATCCATTGAGCCACACAGTGGCTCACATCTACCAAAACACCACAGTATACAACTTCCTGAACATTCATTGCCTGTGTCATGCCATACATTAAGTTTTAAATGCATTCATTTTCTGCCAAGAACCTGATCCACAACATGCTACGTCTCACAAAACCTGGAAATTAAACTGATACATTTTTGAAATGTTGAAATTTTTTTCATATTTTTACTCTTATTGCTTAGAGGACAGCCCTTATATGTTTTTTCCTTCCATTCACCACAAAATTCCATTTCAGAATTTAAATTCAATCTGTGTATTCTCCACACTCATTTTACTAAACATTCAGAATAGAAACTATTCACTCAAATGCAGGTTCACCAAACGTTCTACTGCATTATAAGACTGACAGCTTCTCTGAGTTTGTTGCTGAAATGTCATGATATTTTTTTTCTCAGCAAAATGATAAAATACCAAAAATATTTTTGATTTGACTCACATTCTCATATTCCAAATAAATTTTAGATTAATTTAAGTCTCCTTGTCTCTTAGAAAGGAAGTTTGCCAACACAAATCCCAGGAAAATTCCTTTCACTCACTTTCCTCCAGGAGTAGCTAAAGGTGTACAAATATAGGAGTGGCAAATTCCAGAGGAACTTCAAATAGACTCTTCTATTTAATCATATTTATCATAAGATGGTAGTAATCCTTCCTTGGGGCCATGTATTCTAAAGCTATATTTGGATACTGAGAAATTTTTGCTTGCAGGGAATGCAAACTATCATTGGCCTGATTTTTAATTTGAAGTGATTTTGGAACTTGCCTGCTTCCATACCCACTTGGATGGATTCTGACATAAGCCTGAAACAACTTCTTATTTCCCAGTAGGAAAAGAAAAGGAAATTGCTTAAGCTTTCAGGCATCTCTTGGGTGAGAACTCTCAGCATAATCCAAGGGGGAAATCCTATCACTGTGAAAGTCCTACTTGCATCAGATATGCCCAGAATTTAACTACTGTCTATCTTTCTGACACTGAGAAGAGTTTATAAATGATTGTATTCTGCAGGAATCAAGCAACAATTAACATAAATCTGGAGCTAGGGTACAAAAATACACATGGAATAACCCTTTATTATCAAGGAATTATTAAATTATCATCATCTAGGTCTTATTTTCATTCTGTTGTAAAATTGGTTATCAAAATACAGCTATGCCAGAAGCACATATGCCAAAGAAATCTGTTTGCAAATTTGACTGCCAAAGAGCAATTGCTTTTTTAAACCTTGGGGAAATGGGAAAACAAAATTCATTGAAAACTAGAGACAAGGAACTTCATTTCCCCTCGCTTATATTCAGCTACAAAGACTGTAGAAGCAGCAGCATGGCAATGCTTCTATAATTGTTATTTTTCTGTAGCAGTAGAAACACACATTCAAACATTAAGCTGAAATATACTTTCAGTACCAAATAATGATGATTGTTACTTATTTTGGAGTCAGAAAATGCCTGCATATACCAGATACATAACACTAATGGTCAGGGTAAATTGGCTTAAATTCTTGATTTGAAGACAGCAAAAATGAAAAGGCCCAGGGTGTTCATTTTGTCATACTAACACTGCCTTGTGCCACTGTCTGCAACCGTCTTTCAAATCAGAAACCTCTATTGAACTGCATCTCTTTTCACTAAAACAAACATTTTCCTTCCTGGGAGGCTGTTGTATGGTTTCTTTTTTCTTTTCTCTTGTTCAAAGGAGCCAGTTTAGAATAAGCAAAGGCAAGATCCAGAACTGGAAAAGATGCTCACTCACATCCTGCTGAAGACACACATCTTGGTCTGTGCAAGAGAAGCAAGATAGATTTCCTGTAGGTAAAACTACAATGACTGCTTCTTTGAAGCATGTCTTCAAAAGTCAAAGTCTGCTGCAAAACCTAAATCCTGCTTTTGGATGGAGAGAGAAGTTTCCCTTCTTCCAGTATTAGAATTATCCTTAGGCTGAGGGATGCCAGGCCTTCTCCACCTTCCCCTTCAGAGATTGCCAGCTCCTATATGACAGTACTTTATTTTGCACTTAATACTTCTAGACATCATTACAAAGTAAATTTCTGCCAATTTCCTATTGAGTATTTATTTATTTATTTATATTCCTCATCGTAAAATATTTCTCTAAAGCCAAAATCCTGCTAAAAGATGAGGGTAAAAAAAAAAGAAAATAATTTAGCATTTCAGAAAATTTGGTAGTGGTCTAGCATCCATGCCATGTAACACACAACGAGAAGCTGCTGTGTTATCAAAATAAAAAGATTATTTAGACATAGGTATGAAGAGACTTAAACTGTGCATACTGCATTTACTTGTGCACAGGAGAGAGTCTGCAGTGGGTGGATGCTTCATTTAGGCAGAAGTTACTCGTCTGTAACTGCAGGAGGGAGTTGGCAGATAGAGCTTTGGAGTTCCCTGCTGGAAGCTGGCCAGGGCACTGCTGTAACCAGCTCCTCTCTTCTGAAACACAGATGGAGAACTTGCATGTCATACACTAAAGCTGTTAAAGAGCACTGAGCAACCAGAGACTGATTGCCTCTGCTTTGTGCTTTGCAGATCTGTTTGTACCTGATGGAGGTCTGTGTGAAAACTCCCACCTCTCTGAGACAGCAGCTTCATAAACTGCTTCTGTACAAGCATGAGGAACAGTAAGGACACAATGCAGTTTTGATTCTGTTTTTTAAATTAGAATAACCTAAAAATCTTTTCACAACCATATGGCAATTCTCAGTACTACTTTCATATAACAAAAATCCTACTGAATTAATATTTATTTAGAATTCTAAAGAATCGTAATTTTAAATTGCCTGCACTTTTAATCTTAGAAACTAATTAAAAATAAAAATTGAAGGTGCAATTTTTTTTCCCTGATTAAATATCCTCCACTAGGTGGTTTAGTTGTATAAAAATAAAGAGGAAGAGCTAGTACATAAAGCAGGAAACATTTCATGAAAGAAAAGCACTTTGAAGTTCACTCAGGTTTTGCTCCTTTAGGGCTTTGTTCATGTGCATCCCTAAGCAGGGAGCACAGACACAGGGGACATGGTTTCCTTCTGTTATCCTGCCTTTTCATGGGCATGTTTTTCAAGTCAAGGGATGTTCAGCCTGGATTCCAGACAGAGAGAACTCTGCAAATTCCTCTTGTAGCCAAAGCATAGCATAACTGCTGCCACCTCTACTGCTCAGACACATCTTCTGTTTCACATAGAAACTATTTGGAAAAGATGAGAGAGTTTTCAGTAGGAGCAGGGAACTTTTTTTTCATTCGCTGGAGACTAAACACAGACCTTTTTGAAACTCAGCTTTGACACTGGATGAAAGTAATAGCTGCAATCATAAAGACGAGCTATTCTTTCAGCTCACATGGAAAACTTGGACTAAGTAAATGGTTATTTTGTGAGCTTCTCAGATTGGAGCAAAAGGCATGTCAGGAGTGGGTGTTAGCCTGGAGAAAGCGCTTGCTTTTTTCTTTAGCTGCTAACAGAAGTTATGCAATAACGTATGCTCCTCCAGAAATGTATATTTCCCTGCTCATAGAACCTGAAACCTCTGGCTTGCTCTAATATACTGCATTTTTCTGCCTTTGCTTTTCAGCCAGAGAAGACAATCTATCTGATCACGCAGGAAAACAACATCTCAATGGAGAAAGATGTCCTCCTCGATGTAGATTATTCAGACATGCAGTAAATTTCTCTTCATCCAAGCCCTCTCTGTGCTACGCTGTCTGGAGCATTTGCATTGCAGCAGCTCCCCTTCCTCACAGTGGCCCTGCCCGCCTCAGCCACCTGGCCTTTATTGGGACACCAGCCATACTTTTCCCTCAGCACACTAACACTGCAATTCATGATTCTTTAAGGGAAAAGGAATAGAAAAAGCTGTACATCAAAGTCCAAAATACACTGGAAAGAGAAATAAGCCATAGCTCACTGACCACAAAGACAAACGACTTGGCTTGGGATAACTGCTGAGGCAGTGGCCTCAGCTGCCTGGGGCAACTGGAATATTCAGCAATAATCTCCTCAGCTGGCACAGTTCACACAGAATTTTAAGGAAACACAAACCAGTTCACTTTTCTTTAAGAGCTACAGGGAAATTGCTGTGGACTTCAATTCAATTCAGGAGCAGCTCAGCCAACACAGCTAAGAATAACAATCTTATCAGCTACTTCCAGGCAGGATACATCTTTTACTTATACTAAAAATACAATTGAGAAACCAAAGTTTTAGAGCAAGTCCTTTCAGTGTCATTACAAGTGACATCCCTGGGCACAGAAAGAAGTTTGCAGCTCAAGCCAGCCACAAACCACTTGCAGATGCTGTTTTACACACCTACCTCTAATGTCCATATTGTCCACGCACTTATGTATAAACATCAAGGCATTTCCAACTTACATTAAAGCTTTCTCTACAGAAAGTGCCCTTGGGTCAGTGTTTGTTAACAGCTTAAGTCCAAATATTTTCTGGACTTCAAACCCAGTTAATGTTCATGAAATATGCATCTGGAGCATTAAACACTCATGTATTTCGATTCTATGTATATATGCAAATATGATATTTATATACTTAGTAAAACCCCACAAATATTTAAGACATTTAAGCATGCTACTTAGATGAATAATTCATCCTCACATCCTTGGAATACCTGTATCTCTGACTTTATAACATCTTAACTTTATGTCTTTCTTGACTTGTCTCCCGCTAGATCACATCACTGTATGTATTTTGTCAACTGCTAAACATCTACAGTCACCAAAGAGTTAAGTCTGATGGCATAGAAAATATTTTATAAATCAGAAAGCCTTTATAGTGTGCTGTTCTTGTTGCAGGCACTCTTCAAATTGCTTCCAGACAGCGCTATTTTTATAATGCCATCACAAAAGCAAATCCTATCCTACCCATTCATGACTTGTGTGCAGCTTTAGATGAAAACTGCACGTGTCACAAATCAATCTTTGCCCAAACTGCCGAACAAAGACTCAGATAGAAGTTGAGATAAAGCTTTAAGGAGGTCAGGATAAGAAGACAGGTCCCCTCCAGCCATCACTTTTAAACTCCACTCTTGCTGTCTGTGGGAACTGCTCATCTTAATTTCTGCTTTTCATTTTTTTCCTCAGTAAGTTAATCAGAACGTGAACAGCAGTTGCACAAACAAAACCAAGAAGTACTGAATGCTATCAGGCGCTCAGGAGTGAAAGGGAAAAGTAGCAAGAGAGAACCAGGCAGGCAGACACTGCAAATGTTTTTGTTGTTCCTGCATTACTGTTTTACTTGGTCTGACATGACTGAATTTTTCTAAAGCAATATTCCAGACCTGCACAGGGCCTTGAAGTTTCCCCTCCATCAGTAGCACACAGCACTTCTGCACAGGAATAACTTGGAATTACTGCCAAGACCCAGCAGAAAGAGAGCCATACCTACAGTATTAATTTCCCCCATATAGTTTCCACTGCATAATTCATAGACAGGTCTTTGTCTTTCATACCAAAGCAATGCTCCATCAGCTTTTCACAGACTGAAGAAAAAGTGTCCTTTTACTCATCTCTAGAGTATCTGTGGAAACATGAGCCAGGGCAAAGTGCCAGGTATCAGAAAACCCTGAGACCACTGCTCATATGGGTTCTCAATGCATGACATCAAAGGCATTTAATCCCCAGCTTAACTCTGAGAGTTAAATTACTAATACATAGTATATAAGAAGGTAACTAGAGTAATTTACAAGTGCCTTTTTAAAAAAAAATTTCTGAAGACTGTAAAGTTACTTGTCAGCAAATGTCACCCAGGAAGCAATAAGCACCTCAAGGTGACAACAGTTCCCATACCACTGCCAAAAAGGGGAATGGGGAAACACTGCTTCTTTGGGATTTGGCATTGTGTTCACTGCTGCATTCCCCTATCCACCTTTCTAATTTTGCAGCGTTCTTGTCCTACAGGTATGGATTATTTATAAAACTTTTTTTCACCCCAAAAATACACTCTAGTATATGTATTAAATGTCACATTTCCAAGGATGTTCAGAGAAATAGTCTCCCATTGTGAAAACAAAACCCTTAATAAACAGGCAAAATTTTTGGTTTGTCAGCCTAATCTAAAAAGAGCAATTGTACCTCAAAAGTTTAGGAAGTATATTCTGCTGGCTTATATGTTTATTAAACTGGATGAATGCATGATACAGCCACTTTGAGTTTTCACATTCACATTAAAAATAGCATATCATGGGTTTACAGCACTGTAGAACCTCAGGTTTGAGTTGGTTTTTGGTTGGGTATTTTTTGTGGTGTGCATGCATACTTTTTTTTTTTTAAACTATAGAAGACTGATATCAGCAGTTCAGTTCAATTGGTTTGGAATTTTGTTGTTGCTTAGATTTTTTTGGCTGTTCCTCTCTTCACAAGCTCTCATGCTTTTTCATCAGCGTAATTCTTAAAATAGTGTTAGATCCTTCACCACATTTTATTATTCATATTCACATACAGTGATTTTAGAAGCCACAAGTCAAGCTGCTTTCTGAATGTTCCAGTCATTACACAAGCTTGCAGGGAGCCATGCATCCCAGTACGCAAATGTACTCTGGGAAGTTTTCAAAGAATAGGAGCTCAGTGTTCAACTACAGCTGAATTTGAATGGGAATACCTCACTATACAGCTGTGAAAATCTTCCTCTTAAAACCCATTAGAATTCAGAAGTGCTTTAGAAATAACTCATTCAGTTAAAAAAGCAAAACATTAATTTTTTTAGAATAAAATTTCCCAAAACCAAAAAATCATGTTTTATACGAATTTTCAATAAAACGTTATGTAAGACAAAGTGCAAATTATAGTCTAACACTTATGGAGGTAATGTTTACAAGGAAAAAAACCCAATTTTTTTTATTTTAAGAGATGAAGCTTCTCTTCTCCTTTCCCATTTATTATTTGGTCTTAAACTCTGTTGTTTCTCTTTTCACAAGCCTCTTCTCATTTCTCCTTTGCTACACAACTTAGTAAAGAGTCCAAACTACCTGATGAGAATCACAGCTAAGAAAAAACCCCCCACATCTGTGCAGCATGGAAGAGCATTAATCCCACAGTGACTTACTGCAATGCTATAAGTGCCTATTAAGTTCCTATGAGAGGAGAAAGGGCACAAAAGAACAAGAATTCAAACTTAATGAGCATAAAGTTTAGATTTTTTTGCTCCATTTTATAGAAATACAGAAGAAATTCATACTATTTTAACCCTACAAGTTTTCTTGCAGGCAGAAGTTGCAAGAACCAATGTCACAAACCAATTCTGGCCAATTTTAAACTACAGGTTTTGTGGAAGCCATAAGAACCACGAACCAAAACCTGGATTCACTGAAGCAGCTGGGCTCAAGTGTAGTTGCTACCATTCTTTAATCATTCCAGAGAGCATCTCGGTCACAAAGCCAAGGACCCAAAGCAGAATTCAAGATGTTAAGAAAACAGGCTTCAAAGGCTAATGCAAACAATTTGTGCAAGCTTTACTGTTTTCAGAATTAATAAAATACAACAATTCTTAGATATTGCTCATATTAAATGCCCAATTACGTCTTTATAACTTACAAAACTCTACAGAAGCAGGTATGTCATTTTGATCCAAAATATCCCACCTGTAAAATCAATTTTGTTGGGTAAATGCAGTTCAGTGACACCACACAGGCCTGCACAAAGAACCTCAAAGAGGCATTTTAGATAACCATTCAAAATACAGTCACATTTTTTGCACCACAAATGCTGGCATGAAGTTTTCCCTTTTCCCTCCACCCCCCACAAGCTGCTAGCTCAGATTTCGGGAGTTTTGGGAGAGGGGATCTTCAAGGATTAGGAGGATAGGAGAGATACAAAAGAGGCTCCTTACCTCGGATTCCAAAGTTTTATTCTTGAAGGGATCCCAGAGGCCAAAGAGAGAAGGAAGCATGGAGGAACAGGGTTTTTATCCTTTTGGGATTGGGGTCAGATTACCTGGCCGAAGGCCATAGGTCAGAGTCAAGGGGCAGGTAAAATCAGGCCAGGTTACAGTCTCTGGGGGAGGGGTTTTTGAGGAGAGACCATTCCCTAAAAGGAATGTAACACTGGCACATACCAAAAAAATTCCACTAGTTACTGATTTTATAGTTTTTACCACCCATCCCTTAGTGTTCTAAATACTGGATGATTTACCAGGGAATTTACCTGCAGGATTTTGTGTGTCCTGTCCCTAATTGACGAACCTCAGGAGTTGGCCTGCAAGACCCTGTTCTTAAAATCTTTAACAGAAAAAAATACAAATTCCCCTCCTCAAGGTTTATCACAGCAGTAATTGTCATCTCTGAAGAGTTCTGTTGGTTCTAATAAAGATAGACAAGTTTAGAACTGATATTTTCAATTGTCCTGGTGGCAACACCACCCACATTCATCTAGATTTCTGGAATCTAGAGGATTTGGTAATTTTTACCAAGTGGTTAAGTCCTATCACGTAAGTAGAAATCCCACAAAAAAAAAAGTAGAATTTTACAGAAAAAGTTCTTTATGGTTATTTCAAAAAGATAAAAGGAAATGTTTTAGCAATTTCTATTACTGCTATATCAATATCTATCAACTTACTTTTCTGGAAAATATATGTGGGCAAGATTTGAAACTGCAGATACTCTGTCATAAATAAGCTTTACGAGGGCAAACATCACAAAAATGTTATAAACAGATATATATATTCAGGGTGTGGGGGGAGTGGTGATGGGGAGGCAGGGCTTGGTGTTTAATTTTGGTTTGCTGGGGTTTTTTGCTGTTGCTGGTTTTAAAGCAAATAAAGTACATAAAAAAATGAAGCTACCTGAATCACTTCTCAGGAACAGAAAGAGATCAAATCTTCCACTTGGAAGTTGATTAATCTCATTTTTCCCTTTAACATTCTGCAAGTTTAGAATGTTAAATATCCAGATCAAAGATAGCACATTCAAGGGTTACTTGCTCAAGCTCTTTGTGAAGGCTACAATTCACCTACCCTGACCCTCCAGCTGACACAGTTGCATGTCACTGGAGAAGATTTCTCCTGACTGCTTGTGAAAAAGCTTCTATGCTCCCCGGCACATTTTTTCAACTCTACCTAGTACCACCCGGTTTGTGAATTAATCTCTTAGCAACCTGGATGATTCACAGCTGTCATTAAAATTTCTCTTTGCTAACAAGGGAGCACCTATTTCTTGGCTGCTGCAAAAAATAATCAAAGAAATGTGATCAGTTGCAGATGCAAAGCCAGCTTTTTAATTAACATTTTGCCATTATTAGTTGCTATACCTTTTCAAAGCTGCCTTTCCTCAGCAGTTAATTATTCTTAAAAAGATACACCTTTCAGGCATAGGTTTGCTAAGACATTACCCTATTTAAAAATAAAAATCTCTCAAGTAACCTCTAGTGTTCAAAAAAAAGGTCACATTTTAAAAGGGTGGGGTTTAGCATAGAGTGGAATACATAAAATGCAATACTGGCTATGATAATGAAATGCACTTTTATATTTTTAATCTAATTTTTAATCTAACACTCAGATCTTTATTTTGAAGCACGTTTGAGAGCTTTGAGATCAGTGACTCTTCTCTTTCACCCATCATATAGTAGTGAAATTTGGAAGAATGCAGTAGGTACCATAAATACAGAAAGGCACGAGGGCCCTTGGATTCAGCTCAGTCATAGAGCAATATTTTGTTAAATGAGTCAAAGTAGGAAATTTTAACTGGAAAAGGGGAGAAAAAAGCCAAATTAATATTAATAATGTAGGGCAGGTAACCCTTTACAGAAATTGAGCCATTCCAGAATCTGGTAGTACTAAGCATCATTAACTCAGCCTCAATAAAATCATTTATACTGCACACTATGCTGGAGTCTTAGATATTTTAAGAATATAATGAGAATCAAAAATTATTTCTGTTACTTACTGAGTACAATCTCTCCTTCAGGATAAAGATTCCATCACTGAGATCCAATATTTTTCATCAAAATATGTCTTGCCAAGCAGTTTAAATCTCCTGATAAAAATTTCCAGTTACAACACTGTATTTAAAAAATTACACATTTTGGTTTCGAACAACTGAGCCTTCCCCTCTGCAATGACTGTTTCATAGACATGTTTATGCATACAAGATGACTTTCAGGACTTGGATCAGGAGACCTGTTCCTTTTTTACCACACAATAAATCCATCACTGCAATTGCTAAATTTTCTCACAGCAGATGGATATTGTGTTTTACATGGAACATGGTACGATCTTAAATCTGGCTTCATTTGACAGGACTTTGCAGTCTGCAATGTGGAGAGGATAGCCCAGCAACTGAAGCTGGGCTATGGCCAGAAACAGTTAAGGGACTAAAACCCAAACCTGACATCAGTGGAAGCCCAGGTATAGCCTGACTACCCATACAGACCCAGGCAGGTTCTGTGCAAGAGCAGGTGACTGGTACAGCCTGAACAACAGCACTCATGCTGTTGTCTAAACCAGAACAAAGATAAAATTGACACTGCTCACTTTGTAAAGTCTTACAGAGGGAGCAAAAAAAAAAAGCATTCAAAACCAGCATTTTGTTGGCTGTTTAAATGTCTTTTAGATCTGCCCTTAGATATCTGATGTGAATCTTATGATGAATAAATACTTCCAATAACCTGATTTAATCATCCCATGATTCTAAATCTCAGGTTGCTAATCTGCCAAAGGGCGACACTTATGATAAATCCCCAAAACTAAAAAAATACAAAGAAAATTATACATTTTCATAGTTTATGAAATATCACAACATTCAGTTTTACTTCTTACAAGAAATCACGCTGTTTGATAGAGTAAATTACAAGGTATTGTAAACTGAGATATAGTTTATGGGAGCTCTGAAAAGAACTCTATTGGTGGATTGGACAAAGATGTCTTACAGAAGCAGATTGCTGAAATCTATTACCTCCCCAAAATGTTGGGAGCCAATACTGATGTCATGGTTTCCTAGTTACAGAAACCTGGTCATGGTGAACCCACAGCCCCCAAGGTCTCATTACCTGTGCTGAGGGAGTACATGTAATGGAATATTATTTTCTGTAACTGGTTTTCTGTGAAGGGTTATTACTAGAAATGCTGTATGAGAACTAAGTCTCAGTCTAATGTATGCCATACTCCTGATAAGTTTTTGTACCTTTAAAAATCTTATGTGCTGGCTGCATACTTTACTTGAGTTGTCCATTTTTGAAAACGGATCAGTAACTTCCCACAGTACAACTCAGAGGTTTTGTCAACCACATAACAGCATGGCCAGATTTCTTGTCCAAAATAAAAATCCTTGCAAATGGGTAAATGAAATCAGGCTGAGCATAGCACAATCTGTGGAGTGCCAGAGGAAGGTCACACTGCTGGCACACAGAGCCAAGGGCCAGCCAGGAGATGCCCACCTGGCTTGCTCAGTGCCCGACCTCAGAAGCTCATGGCAGGGAAAAGGAAATGAACTGCCACATGAAGAACCAGCAAGAGGCACAGATTTAGTCAGCTAATTTAATGTATGCTAAATAGAATTCCCTTATGTTCTGCTGAAGTGCAGAAAAAACACCGTTCTGCAACTGAAGTGAATGGAAAAATGCTAAGAAAGCCAGGATTGGACAAGACTTGTGAGTCACTACAGAGCTATCCAAAGGGATACAGAGGTCGGCCACTCACTAGAACGTGGGCTGAAACAGTCACTGTTTTATTTTCCAAGAATCCTAATAAGAGGCACTCTCAGGGGAGCACAAGACAAGAGATTTTGCCATGATTTCAGCTATGAAGATGACTATA
This sequence comes from Certhia americana, assembly GCA_018697195.1. Taxonomy (NCBI): domain Eukaryota; kingdom Metazoa; phylum Chordata; class Aves; order Passeriformes; family Certhiidae; genus Certhia; species Certhia americana. The sequence continues at coordinate 30,316,051 of CM031863.1, read as the reverse complement.
GTTCAGAAATTCTGGCAAACTTGAGAGGCTACAGTAGGAAGTCAAAGCTATACTCTGAAAGTTCTGAGAATGCAAGCACAGAGCAGGAAGCAAGACATTACAATGGCATAACTGCTAGGAGAGCTTGGGAGTATTAAATGTGTTTATTAATTGATTTATTCAGGTGCATCCTTACCAGAGAAAAGATCAAGATTTAGTGTTTGGGACTCCTATTTTAGGACTAAGTGTTTATAGACAGTTTTGAACATCCCTCTCTGAATTACAGGGCAGTGGGTATTGCTTGTTAGGAAGGAATATAGGTAATTACATTTACTGATGTACTCAGAATTCAGCTTCCCCCCTTCATTCCACAGAAGGGGTGAATTCCAATTACCATTTTCAGACCAGAGAAAAAGACAGACCATAGGACTAATTGATGAAATGAAAAATTTAGAAGATAAAATTTGATATAAGCTATCCTTTCTGCTTTGGGTTATGGAACAGTCTGAACAAGGTTAAATGTAAGGATTAATAATTCTCTTTATTATGAATTTTAAATCCATTTCTGAAATCTACCTCTAAGGCACTAGATAATTTAATTTAATTACATAAATTGCAATTAAACTAAAACACAGAACTTTGGCTAGCTACTACTTTTCTCTTCCATAATCTAAAATTGAAACATTTAATCTGCCTGGCAGAGATGTTTTATTTACCAGTATCCCTAGAAGTCACCAAGTTCCAGCTGACTCTTGCAAACCCCCTGGCCTTTGAGCCCCAGCAAGATGACTTCATGTGCAGCTCGGCCACGTTAGTAACAGGGAGATACAGCTCTGGCAGCTTTAATTGTATCTGCAGCACATGGAGCTACACGTTAAGGAAACTCTGACAGAAACTGGGCAGAAATAGTAGAAATTACCTTGCATTACATCATAAAGCACAGGCCCCATATAAAATGAAATGTATAAAAGCCATAGTTTTAAATGAGGAATTGAGAAAGGCAATGGAAATACAGCATGTCAATTTTTTGATTAAGGAGCGATTTAAGGCTGAAGACAAAACCCTGCAATTTGGGTGCTACTAAGGACTTACAGAAGGGATCCAAAATGATCAGGTCTGTATTCTATGAAGTCACCTTTTGTCAGCTGATTTTGTCACACTGCCAACTGCCCCAAATTCACCTTGGGCATTATTTTCATTTTCAAAACTCAATTTTGTGTAACACATAGGTTATTTACCTGCTTCATCATCTTTAAGTAGAATGAACAAGAACCATGATTGACTTGCCCTTCTTTGAAACCTTCTGTTCTCAGCAGCATTTTTCCAGAGTTGCTATAGGGAGGGCTGCACCACAGCAGCCATACATAAGGTCACTGGGCTGTGATTGAGAACTTCCTTGGTATTTCCACTGCTCCACAGACTGCTCTCTCACCTTGCCTCAGATGCCTAGATTATCACTGATTATTGTCTGATGAAGGTTCTTATTCAGAGGTAAGAAAAATAAAATTAAATCAAAGTAAGGACCAGGGTTTCTGTCCTCCCATGACTTGAATCTTCATGTTTAACCATTAAAGCAGAGGTGATGTTTTTCAGTCACAACATTTTTCCTTTGTATGATAACATATGTCACCATCCTGTAATATTTTTCACAGTGTATGTATTTTAAATGGGGAAAGTAATAACAAAACTGTAAAAAATCACTGTGCCAGATGTTGATGTAGTTGAAGAGGAATCACAGAGATACAAGACTGGAAGCCACAGCCCATCTAGAAAGCCAACCTGGAAAACCTGACCAGGGCTGTGGGTAATGCTGGAGTTTGAACATCTGTATTTTCTTCCAGAAATGAAAAATCTCACACCCTGGAATTTTTTTAAAGCTACATATATCAATGCATGGCCTGAAAATGCTGTGGGCTTTTACATGATATTTTCTGTCTGCTTTTTAAACTAACCTCACTTGCAGTGTAGACACGACCCTTCATTTTTGTCTAGAAAAGATGACTAATATGATTCTAGTTAGAAATGTGCAGTTTTAAAAATATTATCCTGTGCTTTGCATCAACTGTCTACACCAAGATGGGAAATATTAATCATTGTAGCAGTCTGCCACACACAAATAGACTAATTTAACAGATGTACGATTTAAGTAAAAGTCTGAGCTCATGATGAAAAATTTGGCATAAATCCAGTGTAAGGAAAATAAAGCACAGAACTTATTAAAGGAAGAAATGTGAGAAAGAATTGTGCTAAACATTTTTCTTATTCTTGCCTTCTTAGGAGGACACCATGCTGGGCAAGCTTGGGGAAGGAGAAGATCTGTCTGCTCCCTGAGGAAAAAATGGGGAAGAAGAGATTCATCAGCGCTCACCTCTGGAAAGCTGAGTCCTGCTCAGTCATTACTTGCACACAAGTAGAGAATGTAAAAATCCTAGACAATGGCTCAGTGCCTACAATGAGGCATTCTTCTGTCTGATTTCACTGCTGGTTAGATTTATGATCTGAGAGACAAGTAGATCACTTTGCTTGAATGTCAAGAGGACATTCTTTTCTAACTTGATGCAAAAATCTACAGAAACAGATAGAAAGTTCTTAAACTTCAATAGGATTTGGATCTGTGTCCCTGAACTAGAAGATGACAACTTTTTTCCCCTGAATAAAACACACAGAATCCACACAAATGAAAGCTCTTCAATTTTTCATTAGATCAAGACAAAAATCCTTAAAGAAATACACTCTTTTTTAGTACTCAAAATATTACTTCATCTCTCAAAACATTATTAACATACCATTTCCATAACATCAGTTGGTCTTACTATCACCAAGCAGGAAAATTTCAGTAAATAGAGTATTTAATTTGTGGTCTTACTGCACAGCTAGAAATACATTGACAGGTTGTAATTCTTCAAGAATTATAAGCTATAATATATGCTGTGGCTACTTTTTGGCTTCTACATATTTCTAAAATAGACCAGTATTTCTATTTATTAACCAAGTTATTACAGCTTTAACATATTTTAAATTATTCCTGACAGAGTACACACAAACAACTGATGGCTTAATTTTATTTTGTGGAAGGCCTTAGAAGTACCAGGCAAAGTTTATGTTGTAACAGCATTATGGTGAAAAACAGGAAAGAATAAGAGAGAAGTGAATGTAATAGGTGGGACTGCAAATCAGACAGAACTACAAAGTAATAAGCAGACAGGATGATTAAGCAATATAAAATTAGCAATAATCTCCTGGCTAAATAGAATTGGGTATTTGAGGTGCCTCCAGGTTGACAGGAATTATAAAGATGGCCCTAGGTAGGGGTTGGGGCTTGGGGCAGGGTAAGAGGTGTCTTCTTGTCAAAATAGTTTATGAAACAATGTATGAAATACAACTTTTAAATGAACAACACAAATATCCAGATCCTTTCTTACTCATAGCTGCATATTCCAACCTAGAAACTCATTTGAAAAAGGGAGTGTTAGAGAAAACACCTTTACTGATTAGAAGTGAATTAAATTACCACTGTGAAATGGAGTATAGGTAGAATTAATCTGGAGGCAAACATCCCAGAAGCAGCCTCTATAACTGACAAAACACCTTGTACTTTCCTTGCAGAAAACCAGGCTTTTGGATGAGAGACTCTCATTGAGGTGAGTTGGCAAAAGGTTCGTAACAATGTCCATAACATGATGCAGACTTTATCTTCCTTCTGTTTGTTTGTTGAGCTTGGTCTCCCCTTGGTCTTTTCCCCCCATACCCACCAAAAAAAGGATGGGAATCTTGATATTTGTCAAAAAAGCCCAAGTTTGTAGGAATTCTCACTGCTAAAAAGCAAAGGTAAAAGACCTGATACAAATATTCAAATAAATTCACACAAAAGCTCAAAGTCTATTGTTAGTCACTATCTCTTTTAGAGGATGTCACCATCAAATAGCACCTGCTAATACTTCAATATTTTCTAAAGTTCCAGTGTTCCCATTATTCCTTCATGTCCTTTTGCTCTGTATTCAGACCCTGGGGTACTGAGGGTGTGGAGTACCCTTTATTCTCAATCAGGGAAAAATTTGGGTTTTTTTCATATCATTCCTATCCTAATTTATATCACAAATATGAATTAGAATTTTTTCAACAAAAATATAAATCAGCAAAACATGTGTGTTAGGGCATATGGAGCTCTTATTTTTGATATCCATTATCCTGTTTTTTCAAGGTAATATGAAAAAAGAGAGATAAGAATTAAGTACATTTCTAGTTAAGACCACTTTCTTATTTTTATTACAAATCTAACTTAGGAGAATAACAGAAAATTTCCAGTTCAGTCCTATGTTCTCTTTAAATTTAATCTATTTCAACTCTGTGGTTTAGATATGTTTTCAAACTTCCACTTGTTTTTTTCCAGTAATTTATTCTAACACAAACATTAGTTCAGCATTCCTTTCAATTAGAGCAACGTTCCAATTCTCTCAGTCGGTATTCTCTCTTACCAAAGAGATTTCTTTTTTCAGTACTTCTGAGCTGAAGTTACTGGTTTGCTTTTCTTCAACTTCTCCTTCTTCTCAGGATCTGATGTAAAAAGCAATTGCATAAGTTGATTGTAGAAAATATTAATTTTATAGTGGCAACAGTAGAAAGATTCATTAAGATGTCTTAAACAAGAAGATGTCAATCACATTAAATCTTAAGCATTTAAATTATATATATATATATATATAACCCAAGGTACTGCTTGCTGTACTCCCCTCAGTGATCAGAGATGAACAGGAACCTCTAAAGGCAATTAAAGTCACAGATAGGTTTTACTTCGGTTCACTAAAATGACTTCAAAACAGATTTGTATACTCCCCTCAAAACTGAGGGCACCAGTCAAGAAATAGAGTGAACTCTGACTCTCTACTATGTAGGAATGCCATCCTTTACCAGCAGTACTAGCCAAACATGCTGGCACCAGGTTTCACATCACTGAGGCCATTAAAAGCAAAGCCAGCCAGCATCTGCTTCCATTACACAGAGTAACTTTTCCCTGGCAAAGTCGTGTCAAAAGCTCTTTTAGCCCAAAGATCAGAGCAAGCCAAGAACTCTCTACAATCCTCCCAAAGGTGAAACACAGAACCTGACCCAGAAATCAGATTCAGTCACTGGCCTCAAAACATCTGCCTTGCTAGTTTATCCAGACTCCTTTTCCCACATGCACACACTTCAATGGGCTGAGTTGGCATCATTTGTGTCATTCATTACATCAAGGACTATTATTCATTTACAATAATGACCATTTATTTCTTTAAGTTATGATGCATCTTGTTAAAGCAAATACATTTATGTTAGTCTGCTTTTTATAATCGGTGTCTAGTAAAGTTAATTTGCCAGTAAACAATTAGTGTAACATAAATGCAAATTCTGTGAAGATTTCCACAGGCTGCTCTTTCAGTATAGTTACACCTGCTGGAGGTAAAATACAATTGGAACTGGATATATAACAACAGTTCATAATAACTGAGCAAAATGGCTGTTGTTTTGTTGATGTAATTTATCAAATCACTTTTTTAAGCAATGATTTTATCTTTTAAAAACTGCCTTGATCAGAAAGTTGCAGGAGATGGCTCCTCAGAAGCAGACTGTCACCATCCAGCCCGTGGAGGCACTTGCAGCCCCTGGGGCAGAGGGGGACACACAAACGTGCCCGGCCCTGTGCCCGGTTAGCGCAGACCAACACTGACATCTGGTGCCAGCAGAGCCATTTTACACGGGGACAAAGGTCTCACTTCACACCTCACTGAAGAGTTGTAGCTTGACACTAAGACAAATCAGCATCTCCTATTCAGCAGGGTCTGACTACAGGGGAAAAAATGAAACAGTAAAAATTCCAGGGACATACTTAAAGCCAGAAGAAGAAAGTGAGAGAACATTAATAACATTTTTTTCTGTAATGCACTTTTTTCAAAATGGTGCTATTGGCTGTCATATCGCAAGATAATTTAGCTGCTGCTAAAATAGAGATCCCCATTTTTGTGAAAACAGTATTAAGATAATCTGTGCCAGGATGAGCAGAGCTTGAACACTAGAAAAAGCACAAGTGTTGTTTCATTCTGAAAGCAAGGGCTTAGATTGTGGCTGGCATGAGCTACCTTGCTTGAACAGCTACAGCTACTTCATGCCCTATTTTGTGGGCAGGAGAATTCCTTTGTGCCAGTACTTTTTGGCTACTTGCCCAGAACAAACTGTCCCTAGGTAATGGAGCATTGAGCCCAATCTGTATCAATGACTGTCACACAGACAGGGTTTGGGGTGCAATCTTTATTATGCACATGTAACGTCCATTTCCTTGTAGGCCACAGCCCTTCACTACCAAAAATATCAGAGAGGCTGACGCACCAGAGATGATAATCCCAATGGTATTTAAGACTTTTTTCAAGACCATGAAGAACCAATTACAACAGTGTATGACTCTTACCTACTAAGAAACTAAGCTTTTACACTGCCCCTAGTTCTGCTACTAGCTGCTAGCTTGAATACATCTATGTGAGATGCACAAACCTGCCCCAAACATAAGCCAACCTCACTATTCTCTCATGCGAGCAGCCAGCAGAGAACTATTTCCAAAGTGTTGCTGTTCCATACAGCAAAATACTTTGCAACATGTCCTTGTTCCCATAAGGTACTCTGCAGCCAGCAAACTCTTGTAATAATGTTATTTGCAAGCACAGACTTGGAAAAAAAGGCTTTTTATTATTGCATCTCTGTGCCAGTGCAGACAGCATCCTGACTTACCAGATGTTTCTTATTTCTTTTTTTCTAAACTGTACTTTGGTATTTCTAGAATTAAAAGTTTCAGACAAAGAGGTTTCTGTTACCTTAAGAAATCCAATTTAACACTGCCTCAAAAGTCTGTGATTACACAAATAAAGCCTGATTGAGAGAAACACACCAAGCCTCCATCCAAAGAGAACACTTTGAATAACTTTTGTGACCCCATGTCTTTAAAAAACATGGAAACACTAATAAGATCTGCAAGTTCCATGAATGGAAAAGCACTCGTTTTGTGAAGTTTTGAGGTATTGGAACACATAGCCGTGCTTGTGTTTTTTCTACAGTTTTTGGGTTTTTTATTTTATAATTGAGATAGTCAGCAATACTGAAATCCCAGAACCATAAAGGGGACTATATATCACAGGGAAAAACACTATTCAGAATTTTGAGTCCATGGGCAGGGAAGGAGGTGCAATAGCATGACAAATAAAATGAAGTACAGTTTGCCTGATCAGTGCCAAGTGTTGCTGATTAGTTTTCACTTCATCTTAATTAAGGTTTCAAGACCTTTATTTAAATACCACAGATACTTCAGCAGATGCATGGCCAAGGTTTGTGATTTTCCTGCTTGCAGGAGATGCTAGGACATTTTAGTTCTCTAATTCCTAACAAGCAGCAGCTTCTGCTATAAGGAAATATGAACAAGTATAGAAGGCACAAAGTCCATAACATCTTATTTTACTGATTGCTTTTGCACAAGAATTGCACTTAAACTATGGATAGTCTCTAAGGCTTACATTAGGAGTGTGTATTACTTTTGAAAAATAACAGCAAACCAAAGAATGTGGAAAACAAGGTGAAACTCCTTCTTCAGATAACAGATAAGATGGAAGGAATTCACCTTTGGCTGAGGGGAGGGGGATTAAAGCAATTCAAGCACAGTAGCAGACAGCTGGGCAAGAAACAATGGCAAATAAAGTTCCCATAGCTACTGCAAAGCTCACCATGCAGTTTATCATTTGAAATCATGTTACATTGCAATAAAGACTGTCCTTTTTGGTTTATTTTCTGTCTCACTTCTGGATTTTCATCATCAGACTAACAGCTGATTCAACCAGAATGGATTTCTTTTTTTCCTATTTACTGGCCTACAATACCAACAGCAGTTTGGGGTGGCTGCTTTACTGATTGGCTAACTACAGAATATTGCAGTTGCACGCTCAATGCCAAAAGAAAAATCGTCTTTTTGAATTATGCCTTTACTAACTGCTAGTTGACTTCTATGTCTTTACGTCTCCTATGAAGTATGGCTACGGAGAAACCAGGTTCCCTGTGACACAACCTAGAGGTATAGTGAAACCAAGCCTTCCTAAAATTTCAAAACTCAGCATTATTGCATGACAAGATTAATGCATTGAACTACAAATTCACATTTGTATTTTATATTCTTGCAATGTAACATGTATTTTTTTTCTGCCAGTATGTGAAAAATCAGGACCCATCATTATACAATTTCGATTTGGGGAGTCTCTCTGTAGTAAATAGTTCCCTGTCTGACTGTAAAACTCCAATTTTGTAGTTATCTCTGATTCTTTAAGCTCTCAGTCATGCTCCATCTCTTTCTCCCTTTCCCACCCTTTCCATAGTTAGGACAAGGGATTTCTTGGCATGCTCTTATAAACCCAGGTCTCTGGAAAACAACTGTAAAGACTAGGGAGGGGTTGGCATTGTCCCACAGGCACTTCCAAACATCCTCAGTTCGGAGGCTTGTTTGGGCCTAATACCACACAGTTTGCAGATTTCAACTAAACCAACTAGGAAAAAAAATGGTTTCTCTAACAAGAGCTAAGAATTTAATGAATACTAAATTGATTCCTGCGTACAACGTCAGCAAGTGTCTGTCTCTAAAGAATTTCCATTCCCAGAAGCTGTCCAAGTTTATTTCTGCTCCCAGCCCTTCTCATCGCAGTAACTGTAACACACATTCAACTACCAGAATAAACATTTGTTCACTCGTCTTGTATCTCCTCCTTAGCCTGCTACAAAACAAGAGCCTGTTCTCTTACCAACAGCAATCTGCACAAAGTTTTTTGCTTTTGTATGACCTTTCCTATCCAGTATAGCTTGGAACACCGAGCTGGCAGTCTCTGATCCCCCTGCATTGGCAGCAAACACCTCGCCAGCAGCTCCAGGAAAGGTGACAGCCATGGGATGGCCCCAGGAACTGCAGTCTGCAGGACAGGTTTGTTCCCTGGGCAAAGGCACAACGCCAGAGGGAAAAGTCTGCCCTTCTCAGCAGTCACTGGCATGAAGGGCTCGTCAAGGAAAGGTCTGAGTTTCCACTACTGTCAACCAGAACCCTTACACAGGCACTGTGAAAACAAGGCAAGAAATGCTGGTCCCTCTGCAGTCTCTACAGTGGCACAGTTGACTTCTGAATAAGAAGTTATTAAACAAGATACACAGATAGTATCTAAAAACATTACTAGGAAAAATGATAATCTTACTGAGACTAACTTCAGTCTACTGTGCTTATTTTTTAAGCAGCTTTACCAATTCCAGTTAAGCCTGGTATCAATACAAACAAATGAAATTGTTAATCTTCAGTTGTTTTCACTGGGATATGATTTTAAGTCAGTGCTGAGATGTAGCACTTGGTATCAACTGTTCCACACATTAATGTGTGTGAAAAGACACACACATTAATTTCTTAGCATTCTGGATGGGTTTTACAGCAGAACAGCTCTAGCTGTACTTACAGAAAGCCAGCTCCCAGACCCCAAGGAGTGACTGGAGTCTGCTTTTTCACAGAAGCCTCAAGATGGGTTGTGACTCTGCCTGGTTGTGCTCTGGGCATCCAGGAACCTCAGCCAATTGTGGAAGCCTGGAACATCCTATGATACCATGTGGATTATAAAGAACAGCCAAACCCCAACCCAGTCACAGTGCTTTCAGAAGCTGCCTGTATGCAGACAAATAGTTCTTGCACTTCTGCTACCTACCTGTATCACCCACCTTGCTCAGCACTACTCATAGGTTACATTCTCAACATCTTTTTTCTAGATCTCTGCTGATTCCTTACTAAGCCACCATGTAACAGCAGCAAGTTTTGGCTACTCACCCCAAACAAATCCTAAAAATGTGGATATGTGCCTCCAAAACCTTCTCTCAACAGACCATGCATTCCTTAACACACACCTGCTCAAGAGCACTTTGTTAGAAGTGCATGCAAATCTACAGAATGACCAGGCAAAACCAAATCTGCTGCCCTTGCAGGCTTCTCACCCTAAAGTCAAACACACAGCACACCTGACAATGTAAAATATCTCCTCTTTAACAGCGCCTTTATGTTTACAATAAAAGGTAGGGGGTTTCCTACCCACAATCAAATAAAAATAAATTCCTAACAGCTGCTTCAAGTAGTTTGGGAAATGTAATAGCTTGGTCTTTTTTTCTGTTACTTTCCATGAAATGGGTGGGGTGATGGTGGCCATGTACACATCATCACATTGCTAATAGCAATGGAAAAATCATCTGCTATGCAGGAGGTGCACTGAGTGCTGCATGGTGAGGATGAAAGTCTAGAGCATATCCATACCTGGAGAGCTTTATTACATCCATGTGTGCATAGTGTCATGCACAGAATACTTAGGGCTGTCCTAAACTTGACTTCCTAGACAGTCAGAGAAAGTATTTTTGTCCTTCCTTCCTGCTTTACAGCTGCCCTTTCTGAAAACAAACAAATTTCTGGCATACTTCAAGAAATAAGACATGTAACACTAGATTTTCTGCCACAATTCATGCATTCTTCCTGCTTTACTCCCTGACATTTGACACAGCAGCCTGAAAAAAAAATGCCCAAGTTTCATGTGGTACTGGTTGCAAATTATAAAATTCTAGTAAACAATGGACTTTTTTTTCCTTATTTGAACCATGTGTGTTCTACTCTGTGATCTACTACAGATGGTATTTTTCTTGTTCCATAGATGTAGCATCCTCTACTGTTAAGGAGCTATATGTGTGTGTTTTATGAGGGAACAGTATAATACCACAAATTCAAGAAAACATCTTTAAAACCAACTTGAAAGGTAGTTTATAAATTATAGGGAAGCGCAAAGCTACCTGGAATTGATGTGCACACAGAAGGACAAAGGACAACAGAAAATTGACTATTTCAAGAGAAGGCCAGACAAGTTCAGCTGCTGACTCTTTTTGATTGTATTAAACATTCCTAAGTGTTCTGTTCCACTTCTATTTCCACATTAATTACCAGCCTGTTGATTATTTCTTTGTTTTTAATTTAGAGTTTGTAAAAAACTGAAATAAAGTCATACCCTTTAACACCTGTAAAAATACTGCAATTAATGGATGCCTAGGAAAGTGGGTCAGAACAGAATATTTGAACACAGATAAAAGATATTTCCTTTGGCCATGATAGAATTTTTTTATTAGATACATATTTGAGGTCCTTTATTCAAATCCTGTAAAGAGTTTGAAAGAGACTTCAGACTAAAAGTTGGTCAGCTGGGTATTAGGAGATCTATGTGGTTCCTCTGATGTAGGATAAATGAGTTAAGGGTGGAGAGATATTTCAGAGATACTCCTTAGAAGCTATTGTTGTCAAAAATGGGTTTGATTCACAAATATAAAAGGAAAGATTTTTGAGAATTGGATTACATTTCTATGGTCATTAGATATTAGAAAGCTCTGCCTATTACAACAGCAGTTACCACAAATGTGTGTTTTGAGGGAATCTGTAAGGTATTGTGTCTTTCTGTAAGGGCTCTCAAATCCAACATGAAACACAGGCACATGCACATTTTGATAGCTTTCTATAGGAAGGGAATTTCTGATTTTTCATACAATAGAACTTCATCTCCTCTCTACAATTTCCAGGGAATTAGCTGGATAGAGAAATCAACAATGCATAGATCAGTTCAAAAAATATTATTCATTGTTCAGAAAATACTTCTTGATATGATTAACACATCTTCATTTTTCTATTTGGCCCTGCCACAGACCAAAGTCCTAATAATTACTAATCTCCTTGGACTAGACTTCTCAAAACTGAACTCCTGCTGCATTTCAAAGCTTCACACCTTCTCCAGAGATGATTTCTTAGTGTAATTAATATTTCAATAATGTGAATAATTTATCTGTCTGAAATGGCCTACTTATTAGAAATAGGTAATAATTTCCAAAAGCAGAAACCAAGGCTTTGCCAGTAGGTTTTGTCATGGAAAATTCTATCATGACAGTGCTATGTGTTATTTCATACTCAGAAAGGGCCATAAGCACAACCAGATGGAAAGATGTACTAAAAGCCTCTTATTATTTTCCTTTCTCTTAAAGCATTTATTGTGGTGGCAGTTAAGTATTTAGTTCCCCACCAATTCTGGTGGTAAATCTATTTTTTTTAGGAAACAGTCCTTTGATACGCTTGTGCAGAGTGCCAGCAACTCTGAGCTCAATTGCAGATTCATCATAAGCAAGGGTAGAATAGTTGTGCTAACACCAAGAATGCAATAAAACTCCTTAGTAAATCCTCAGACTTGGAATTAAAGTCGTAACACAGCAAAGGGAGACAGAAGAGCAGGTGATATGTGCAGAAAAATAAGCATGTCTGCAAAGCATAGGCTAGTGCTGGCATATTAAAGATAGACTTATAGGAGGACAGACGTAAGCCCATGAGCATTTTTTTCACTGATCCAGAAAGTAAATTTTTTATGTGCTTGAAATAAATGGGTAAATAAAGTTCTTACTGATTTACAAAGCAGTGGCAGCTGCTATGCCATATACTTGGTCAATGCCATTCCAAGGAATATCAAGGAAGCTCAAAGGTTAGTTTCAGGGTATTTTGATTTGACTGGAAAGAGTTTCAGATGGTTCCTGGATTTCTGTTTGTGGCATCAAAACCAGTTGGACATAATCTCTGGATTTGTCCTGGTTTATTCTCCTTCTGCAGTTTTATCCCTCCTATTAAGTGGGAAAAAACCCTCCATTTTTCATCCCCTTGCAACAAAGGTTTTCCAAATTTTGTCTTGCTGTACCTTAAATCTACCCCAATGATTTGTGATGCAACCCTGAAACAGAGAGAAACTGCCTCAGCACTAAGGTAAAGCAACTGTAGTTTGAAAACGAATCCTCCACAGAGCCATAATAGAATGGAAAGAAAAATTACTCTATAACAACCCATTAAAGAAGTTCGAAAGTATGTTTTATTTTTCTGTCTTGGAAAGTTGCTGGTACATATCCAACCAAGTTTTGCTTGTATTGATGCGAAGTTGATAAAGTTAAATCTCCAGTGTATGAATACTTAAACTGTTGAAAGTCTGGAAACTCCAGGGTGCATCAGGCTCCAGAAATCTTTTTTACATGAGCCCAATTAGTTGTACTTTGGGAGGGGAAAAAAAGTAATAAGAAAAAAATGAAAGCCAGAGAGATAATTGTACATAGCCTTGTTCTTTAACTAGCAAGAACACATTAAGGAAGACAAAACACAAAGTGTATCCTGGACCTTATAATCCTATGCTTCCCAAGAAAGCAGGCTATGATTTAAAACACATAGCTCCCAAGTCTGACTTGAAAGACATTTTTGAAGACTAGTTCTAAATGAACAAATAGCTCAATTACTAAATTAACCTAATTTTCACATGCCTGATCTCTTACAAACCCATGACAAAGTTCAGATTCACATTTGTGTTGAGAGTTTTGTTGGAATCAGAAGTAGGATTACAAAACCAGAAGTAGATTTTTAGCTGTAATGCGTCTTTTGCCACTGAATACACTATGGATGGAAAGAGCTGTAATAAATAGCACAGAATGTTCCAAAGGCTGGTGAGATGATGAATGTTGGGTTTTGGTTTTTTCCCTGCTTGGACTAAACTTTGTAAGCACAGACAAAAATGTGAGCAAGTCACAGCTGATTCAGATAGAAGTAAATTTCAACTCCAAACTGAAATGCAAAGCTCTTTTGTTGAATGCCTTGGTTATTTTTAGTCTCAATTCTGAAGCTAAAGCAACAAAACCAGATCACAGTAGGACAGACCACATACAGAACTAAGATGCCATTTGATAATTTTCCTGTAAAATAATTTAAATTTTAGAACTGAAGAAAAAATATTCCAAAATTCCTGAAAAAGAGTTTAGATAGCTCCAGACTGACAAAGAGGGGGAGAGGTTGCCAGTTTTCCTATTTGAGTACTTTCAGATATGCAGGAAGCCAAGACTTCAATAGATAGAAGTTATTTCTAGTTCTACTACACTCACTCCCATTTTCAGTACCTTATAGAGTCCTCTGAGATGCCACAGATTTCCCCAAGTTGCTTTAAAGAGACTTTAAAAAGAAATTCACCAGAGCTTATTTCAAAGGCCTAGGCAGATTGACAATAAATAGTGCTTCATGCTGCAAATTAGAGTGAATTTGAAAAATAAATTATATACATATCATTTATATACATATGTAAATAAAAATTACATTAACAAGAAAAAATGGGATTATGTATTGCTGCCTCTGCTTTGCAGTAGTGTTTCTAAAGCATGAACTGTAACTAGAAGATTAGAGGAGTTATGGAAAAACTGATTTTTCAATTGAAAAAAAAATCCACTGGCTTGGATTTTTAGACAATTTTAGAAATTATTTAACTGGAAGTTGCTACACTTGGCCTTTTATCTGTTCCACAGCATAAACTGACAGTCTAACACACTCTTTCTTTCTTTCACTGCTGGCTAATGAAAGTGTGCATTTTCCAGTGACTGTGTAATTCTGTTTTGGACTGATGTCATGGCTGCCACTTCAGCAGACCCATTAAAAATAAAAAACATACACATCTAGAACTTAAGCTGCTACCCAAACCAGGATCTCGTGATTGCAGAGGCAAGTTACACCACCTTATAAATGGATTTTGATGTATGGCATCTGTTTTACTGAGAAATGCTGTATTTCTAAAGCATAAACAGTTTAAGAGCATTTAAACTCCAGGGGAAAAAAAAGAACTGCATGAGAAAAAATGTCTGCTCAGTTTGAATACACTGTAACACTAGATTAAAAAGGCCATTGCTTGAGGAAAAACAAACAAAACAAACAAACAAACAAACAAACCACCCCAAACTTAATTAAGACAAACTGGGACTGGAACATATGAGAAAATTCAGTGTTCCTTCAAAATGGAACCTCTTGAAGATTGCTGTACCAAGGAGAAGAAAGCTTTACAAAAGTGTCCTTGACAATATCTATTAGAAAGCAAGTTGCCAATAATCCATTTTCATGCACAAAACACACATTTCACAGCCCACACATATTTGAGAAGAGATGAACAGAAATTATTCAAAGGCATGCTTTGGCAAATGTTTAATTGTTGTGGTGTGTTTTATCTTTAACAGTTTGTAATGTTTTATTCCTATTTCATCCCATTCTGGCAACTTAATGAATATGCCTTCTTCCCCCTTAACTTATAAAAACATGCCATAGACATGAGGGTTTGCACTTTGTCACAGCAAGGCCAGAGAACAGATAGATACAGAAGAGCTTTACTTTAGATTTATGAACCATAAGGTCAGTAGAATTTCAAAAAAAGGAGACTAATACGTGGTATTAAACTGTCATCAAAAGCAGCTGCAGAGTTCTAGAAAAAACATTCATTAAGACTATTTCTGTCAATATCTTGTCCAAACGTATAGAAGCCTAGACAACTGTGCTTTGAACTCAGGTGATGGTAGCTAATCAGTGTAGCTGGAAATAGCAGAAAAATCAGCAGGGTTAATTATGCAGTTTTTCTTGAAATATAGAGTACACCAGGTCGAGTGAAAGTAAGTGACAGGTTAAGGAAAAATGCAGCAGTCACCTGGACATGGACAGCTAACAGGTCAAACAGACCACTCACACAGCTTCAAGGCAGACTGTTAAGTGTATTGAACAAGGCATTCTAATGAATAACCAAAACAAAGAGTGATCTTGTGAGGAAAAAACTATCATTTCATCTTTGGTTTCGTTAACAAAAATACAAAATATTTCTGGCTGATGTGCATTGTATCAACAAATCAACCTATCTGTAAGTCAACTTCCTAACAAAAGTTTTCTCAAGTGTTTTGAAACATACCAAGCTAATTTATCTTTTACAGTAGGAGCTTGACACATACTTTTCTTCCCACACATCTCAAACATGTTAGGGAAAAATAATAATCAAGACAGTAGTGAAAATTTTTCTTTTACTACAGCCACATACAGAAGCAATTCCCTTTAAGCTACTTAATTGATGTATGTGACAGCAGCAGAGTAGTCAGAAGATACCCAAACCAGCAAGAACAGGTGATTTCCTACCTCTGGCTGTGCCTATCCTTGGGGACAGAGAGATTGATAGAATACTTCTTTAGCTGTACCTGCATGACAGTACATCTACTTGTAATGTCAACTATATACATCACACACCTGAATGATGCTTAAGACAATAGCAACCTCATTATTTCAGGTGCCAACAAAATGCCACTTGAAGAAAAATATCATTCTCTACTGCAAGTGCTGATACCCATTTAATGTAGCACAGGGAAAGTCACAGCTGACAAGTCATCTCTGTTAAAAGACACTGACTTTCATAAAGGAAAAGCTTCAGAGAGATCCAGAGATCCACTGTGTAAATTATCACAGCATTTTTTCTGAATTATTGCCAGTAAGTGCATTAAACATTCCAGCGCCATAATGCAAACTACAAAACAAACTACTTCATTTTCCTTCAGCCTCCTATCTCCTTTCTCTGCCCTCTTCTTTCATGAACAAAAAACATGGTCACTAAAGTGTGCTTCATGTTACTTAGGGCTGAAGTATTTCCTTCCCCTTGAGTTGGTCTCTTTCTGGAGAAAAAACACAGCACTGGTCAAAGTTGGTAAAAGCCTGGGACGTGACACTGGCAGAACACACAGAAATCAGAGTGATCTAGATATACTTTTAAAGCAACACATTTCAAAGCAAGAACATTCTAAAATTGTGTTGACTGCATTTACAGTGTAGCTTTGTTTGTCATCCTAAAAGCATAATGACTTGCAAAAGAAAAAAGAAACTATCACACAACAATTCCTAAATAATGTGAAAATATCACTGTGATTTTCTTTCTGCTTTTTGGGGTGGATTTTTGGTATTGCTTGGGGGTTTGGGGTTATTTTGCATAAATAATTTAACCTTTACTGTTAAGATGCCATAGTATCTTGGAGTTTAAAAAGTTTACTGACAAGTCTTCAAATATTGTTTCTCTGTATTCTGAAAAAATATCCATAATAATCAATAAACCAAGGAAATGGAAATTTCACCTTCCTGACAAAGAGGTTACTACCTGGCTGTGACAAGCCAGTGACCAGCAGGGCATAACACTGACTGACAAAATGACCTGACTTTTCCAGCTGTCTCTCTACAGGTCCTGCTAGAAGATTTTACTATTTGTCTTATTTAGAAACTTAATTAGCTGCAATGATTTTAGTAAAGTAGGTAAAAGAATTCCTCTGAAGCAGGAATTTTGAGTAAATCTTAAATTTAAGGCATAGTTTGAGCTGAATTATCAGATACATCATATTACAAATTCCATCCTTAATGCAATGAACAAGGGAACACTTAAATAGAAAGCAAAGTGAGTGCTGACAGACATCAGTAAATTTATTCAGCCTTTCTGCTCCTGACAGATGCTGTTGTCACTTCTCCAGAGCAGAACTTCCCACATTTCCAGTCAGCAAGGAATAAAGTGAAGTTCCTGCTGGGCTGTGCTGTTCAGGGGTAAGTGCTGACCATTGGAGAGAGCTACAGGACAGTAAATGGCTCACACGTGCCAAGCTGCCCAGGATGTGCCACATTGAACCGGACAGCTGGAGATGGGACAAATCCCGGGCTCTGATTTGGTAATGCAGCACATGAACCTTTGTCATATTTCTTAACTTACCAAACCTGTTAATAAGAAACAGACCTCAGAACATAAAGCTAAATCCTTCTGGTCCCATTAGCTAAAGGCACAGACAGACATGAGCCAAGATGGTACTGATCTTTTGATATTAAGATAAAATTACTGGCTTTCTGTAATCTTTTTTTAGAGTAATAGTAGCTAAGTTTACATGAAATGGCAACCAAATGAAACAGAAAGCTAAAAATTAAATACTGTGAAGTCACATTCATCATCTCTTAACTACCTTTAGGCACCTTTAAAATACAGGAAAATAGTCTGCAGTTAGAAGGAAGGTTTTTCAATTTAAAAATAATGGTATCTTTATGAACACTGAAAAAGTTCAAAGAGGATAAGAGAATATGGGTTTAGTTTACTAAAAAATAGAACAAAAGTTATTTTTACTCCCACTTTTTTAAAACACAATGGACCAATTCTCCTATAACTGACCTTGGCCAACAGCAGGTGTTAGGAGACAAACATATATATAGGTATATATATACTGGTATTTTCCCACTAGAACTGGTCTCTGTAGGTGACTTTCAATTACCCAACTCACACAAACATGACCAAAAATAGTGACATGCACAACTGTATTTTGTATTCTGTATCTTATTCTGAGAGCCTTGAAAAAAGAGTAATTTAATTATTAGCTAAAAAAAAATCATTCTTAAATGCAAAATAAGACACATCTGTTTTCATATATTTTTAATTTCATATCTCAGGAATACAAACCAATGCTATTCATTCAGGTATCTAGTACTTACACGTCCCTTTTAAAATACCACATTTTCACAAAACAGTGTAGGGGATTAAGAGAAAATTATCTCACTACTGACCAAAGCGAGGTGGAAGCAAGAATGAAAAATTATTGTGTTAATAGCATTTTGCTGGAAAATCACAAACCTCTCTACCAAATGTAAAAGGTTTGGTGCTCATACGTGGAGTCTGTGAAATGCCAACGGTTAGTGAAGAGGGCAGCAGAATATGAAGTAAAGCAACATCATGAGGATAGAGGTGCAGGGTACTGTGCTGATCCTCCAGAAGTTTCTCTTCTGGGTGCGGGCCTGCAAACATAGCCCATAAAACTGTCTTTTGAACTGAACTAGTCTGAAGTTTGCAACATACAAATTACTTTTGTTTTCAGTATACCTCCTGAATCCACTGACTATAGCAGTACTGTTGTCATCCTGAAGGTAAAATCCCACTCTGGAGTACTTCAGTTACTCCCATCCCAATTTTGTGGCATCATCTCTGATGCTTGCATAGCAAGCCCAGCCTGGATCACAATTTACACTGCTAACTGCTGTACAGTACAACGAAGTCAAAAGAGCTAGGTGGGGGAATCCACTATATTTATATAGGTGAACACAAAAAAGTCAAAAGTGAGCACATATATATATGTCTCTATCTGCAATCCTGTTTTAAAGCCTGGCTCTCAGAATAAGTGGACCATATAAATTTCCCAGGAAGATGGGTGGCTAAAAAAAAATCCCAGAATTAGGAAGACAAGTATCACTTGATATGGCATTATGTTAAGTCCTTGGAAGATGTTGGCTCTGATCTGTTCAGATCAGATGTGGGAAGGCATTCTGTACATGTCTGAATTGTTCCAAAGGAAAATTTTTACCCTGATTTTTAAATAGGCCCGCAGAAACAAACATACAACAATCAAATTCTCTCCCTACTGCTACAGTCACTAATACAAATATGTATTTTGCAGTACAGCTAAAACATTAGGACAGCTCTTTGAGCAGGAATACAAGTCTTCTCGTTTTCTTACTAAAAGTTGATATATTATTTTGATTAATTACTTGTCAGGGATTTGCTTGGCTGTTTTACAAAATGAGGGAATGCTTTTTCCGCTATAAATAGGGGGAAAAAAAAAAAGTTGTTCCTTTTCAGCAGATGAAATATGTCTCTGCTTTCCTCTGAAGAACTGGCTTTGGAATGGGTTTAGGCAACACCTTAAAAATAACATGGGCTGGATACTTCTTTTACTCTTTGAGAGGGTAAGTTCTAAGTAAACACTGGAAATAAAATCTATCTGTTTTGATGCTGAAAAATAACTAAACTGAAAATATTAAAGAACAGTTTATAAGCTCAAGTAATCTATGTGTAGAATACTGGTAAATGGGAAGTTTCACCATGAGGAGAATGTGGGATATGTAATGACAGATGTACGTAAGAAATCCCTTGGCAGAATGAATATATGTTGATAACTATATACATTAACCAGTGTAGCTCTAGACTCCCAGTGTTTTGTTCATGTCAAAATTTTACCTGCAAGGTAGATGTAGCAGAATGGTGCTTCTTTTCAATCCACAAATCATTAGTTCATTATCATTCACAAACTAACAAAAGGACCACAACAAATTCACTGCTAGAGAGCTCGTAACTACTGAATGCCTTTCTTTTTAACAGCACTGTACCTTTCACCCTAGAACAAGTTCATCTTTTTCCTACACACACCTAGGAGGAGCTGGGTTATTTAGGGTGACATACAGGCTTTGCCTTTCTCCTGACTATGTACCATACACATTTTGCCACTCAAGTCTCAGTTCAAAACAAGTGATTACTTCTCCAAGACAAAACATTTTTCTTAAAGGGTATCTTTCCAAGTCTCAGCTGTACTCCCAAATGCCAAATGGAAACATGCAATTCAGGCTTCTCTTAGTGTAGAGAGAACTAAAAGGAATTTGCTTAAATTTTATAGAAGCCTGTCCCAAATATCTTAGCAATTAGCATTTTCAGCTAGTAATTAGTATTTTATTTTCTTTAAAAATTATGAGTCACATTCTGGAAAGCAGATACTCTGTTTGACAGGGGACAGACTTAAAAGCAAAGTTAAGCCTTTAAGCAAAGGGCAAGTTATTTCCAACCTTCTCTTTCCTTATGGTAACGTCCCCTGGGACTCAAATACATGGCTAGAAGTTGAAGGACACTTATGAAAGGGAAGTAGAAGACTGTGCAGTGCATTCAAAACAAAAATGTCACCATCCTGTTTTCAATTAACTTTTAATTATGATCATCATAAATCTTACTTAAGAGTTGGGTATGAGTCATTAGGCTCAAGCCACTCCTCTTTTCTATGCCAAAGCACCTCTCACAGTGCGATGACTTAGGAGCTGACTTCGTGTAAACTCATTCAATCAGGGCTGACCCCTGAATCCAAAAGCAGGAACTGGCTCAAAGAAAGCAGAGAAAGGGATTTTGAAAGTGTAAGTAGACAAAGGTGAACTAATAAACACCATGGAGCAGTATGATCTGGTGCAGACTCCCTAATGTATATCACAGATGTACTCTCCCCAAAGCTCAAACACAGGGATGTCCTTTAGCACCTGCTTTGGGGAGTATTTATTTATTTATCAGTATCTACACAGTGTATATTTAAACATATATCCTATTGCTGTACATAAATTGTAACTTCTCCCCAGCCATGTCTGAGTGCTGATTGATTAAACACCAGGGTGTAACCTTAGGTGTCTCAGGAGTCAGCTCAGTGGAAAAACTGCTCAGATTGTTTCTCTGCCGGCTTGTCCCTCAGCCTGCTGCCAGAATGCAGGGCAGCTGCCAAGGGGTCACACAGAGCAATTAAATCAGCTTCTAACCCACTCAGATTCCCTGCTTTAGCACTCCATGCTTTAACAGTTTGAACAGAAATCAAGATTTCTAAAGCTAGCCAAGAAAAAAGCAAAACAAACACCACCACCACCACCCCAACCCTCACCAAAAAAAACCCAAGAGAACTTACAGAACCACCCAAAAGCTGCACAGAAATTATTCTTCCACCTCCTGTCTTCATTTGTTTTCAAATTTCATTTCATAGTAGCCCTTCTAGCCAAAGACTGTCTGGCATCTTCCTTCTCTCATCTCCCTCATTTAGCATTTCAACAATTTAGACCGCACAAATTTTGGGGGTTGATTTTTCTTTGGATTTTCCTTTTCTTTTTTTCCTTTAACCTTTGAAAGCAAACTGAAAACACTACTGTCAAGGTTTGGGCAAACAGGTCTCCGCTGTATATCTGACCTAGCTATCTAAGATAATAAGCCTTACCAATGTTATACTTACTCTTAGTTTTAGTTTCTTTAGTGCATTTTAAAATAAAGGTATGCATTTAAACTGAGTAACTTGAGAGGGATGGGGTAGTTAAGAAATCCCAAGTATTATCACCCCAGACACATCCAAGCACCAGTCAGCTCTCTTAGCTACAGACATATCCAGCTGTTCCAACACAGTCACCTGACAATCCATCACTTCCAGCTCCCACAGACAATCACCATTTGCCCCAGACCATTCTCATGCGATGTACCTATGACAGATGCTTCTTTCTACATGACAGAAAAAGGCATTATTTGACATCACCCCTTTGATGCAGAGACCCAGAATACTTTCTGTATGTAGAATCTGTCCTCCTTATTAATCACAATGCCAGTCTCAGCAATCTGCAGACCTTGGCAATCCCCTCTGCAGGTAGTATTTAATTTCCTGTCTCTGTCACCTCTTTGCAGGTCTGCTACAAGACAGTGCTCCAGTTCTGACATGATCACCATGACTTCCTCAGCTCTGAGGGTGCATAGGTACACTCACATTCAACAACTCAGCACAGAAGGCTCCAGCTGTGAAAGCTGCTCTCAAAGAATAGAGTGGCCTCAGTATCACAAATAAAATTGCATTAAAAACACATCTCAAGGTCACATCTCACTGCTCACCTAACATTAGTCTCAAGTAAATACATAGCCTCAAGACATATAAGTTCTAGATAAAATTCTAACTTAATACAAGAATGAGTTCCACATAAATAATTTAAACTGCGTAACAAAAGTGCTCATCAAAATGCCACTTTTACATCAGAACTGAAGATGCAGTTACCAGGTCCACTCACATTTTGTTCTTCACACTGTCAAACTTGCTTGACATGCTTAGAAGCCTGCTTTTTTTTTTTTTTTTTTTTTTTTTTTTTTTTTTTTTTTTGTAAACTTCTTTGAAATACAAGGCCATTTTAGAGATAAAATACAACTGCATTCTTTTCCCACTGCATAATTCCCACCAAAAATATTTCCAGCACTTCCATTTCTAATGGAATGACCTACTGAAAGCATTTGAAAACAGATGCTTTTCAAATTATCCTCAAACCAAAAGAGCTGGTTTCCTCTAGACTGCATGATGTTGTAAGTCCTAAAAAAAGGTTATCACCAAGCTCCCCTCAGGTAAGTTCACTTCACTCTATACACATTACATCATCCACAAGGAACATAGAAATAAAACTCTATAAATGTCCTTCTGTTCTCCTGTTCAAGGTAAACTGACCTTAAGTACTTAAGTAACTTGTCCATTTTGACTAGAATTGAAGTGATTGCACGTAATTCTGTGATAATTCAGTGCAAGCTGAAAAATTAGATGTCCATACTTGGTGCTGTACTAAGACTGCTAGGGAAAAATCTTTGGTGGATATACAAAGCCCTTGATTAAAAAAAAAGCCCTCTCTTTTTGCTGCCAAAAATACGTTCATCTTTGTGAAAGATCAGGCTGGCAGTTTTCACTATTTAAAAGTTCTCTTCTTTGAGACTGTATGTAACTTTATGGCTAATGAAGTGGGAGAGGATTGTGAAAAGCAGGATCTCTGATTTCACCCACACAGCACACATAGTCAGCAGTATAGCATCTCTTCAACTGGCTCCTCACATTTCCAAAACTCTGGGCTAGTGGCCATTCACTGAAAAAAGTCAAAGGAAAGCAATTCAGTTTCATGCCTTTCTAAGTTCCTTCTGCTGGTCCTTCACTACAAATACAAGTGCAAACTGCTGCTTGGTATGCTGTTGACATTCCATAAATATCTCTTCTGTCTCTTGATCTAAGTGTTCCCAAATCTTTCATAATGGGGCGCAAAGGGAAACACACTCCTCTTGGCTAAGTCTAAAATTTCAACTTGGGGACTTGCCTTTTCAGACTAATCATAGTTCACAAAATTCAGCTTTGAGCATTGTCTTTCCTTTTCTAAGAATTCCTGGTGTGCTTAACAAGTCAGAAAGCTGTAACATCACACTGAAATTTGTCCCCTCATTTAATACATGCTCTGTTCACTTACTGCCATTTCAATACTCTCAAAAGAAAAACTTGATATTTCTATTTCCACCCTACCTTGCTTCTTTGTCTTGACTCTCCTGTGCCGCCTCCTGTAATTTTTATATATACCTCCTGCTTCTTTTGCTGCTGGAAAACTCAGCTGTCCTCTAGCTTTCAAAATCACAAAAAGACACAAAACTAATCAATTAAAAAAAAAAAAATTCCTCTGTCCTTGAGGATGCCCTTTTTCATTCCCCTGTTCCTAATGTTAATGTGTCTCTTAGGAATCAAGCATAAAAGATTAAATGCATTTGAAGGAAAATCTTGATGGATGTGAATATCTATGTTTCAACTTGAAGTTATGAAGTGAAATTATTATTCCATATGCATCGACAAATAAAAAAGGATATTAAAGCTTCGGTGCTTTTGTTTCAGGATAATTCCAATTTAGTTTCACATGACTGTGTTCAGGTGACATCAGGGTATCCTGGGTCAAAGGAGGGTCTATACTGAAAGGCTGTTTAATTTCAAGCGTTACAAATTAAGCATAAAACATTTATTTCCCTTGGACTTCCCAAGCAGCAAATAGCCTAGCTTACAATGGAAGTGCAGACAGTATGTTGCAGAGAAAAATATTTTTGTTGATGAGTCAGTATCAAACAGAAGGGTTTGCTCACAGAACATATTAATTACATTTTACCTTGTCTTACACTTCAGTTTCTTTCACACACCTATATCTCAACCACAAAACCATAACAGACTTACACCCACAACTCAGGGGATAAGCAGGTGAGAAATCTTTCTTAGAACAACAACAGATGTACCCAAGGAAGAGAATAACAAGGCAAATGACACATGAAGCAGCTGGTGCCAGACACTGGCCCACCAGAGCCAGCTGGGAAGGTCTGCTAGTGGGGAACAAAACACTTCTTGTTAAAACGTCATGAAAGAGCGATACCAGGAAATTACCTTTCATCAGTTAACATTCAGTTGGCTTCAAGTAACACAAATCAGGGAGAACCTGCAGCACTGCCCATGGAAATAGTTTATAAATACAACAATTTAGACTTATTGTGCTTGTGGGCTCTTAGTAATAAATGGCAGCATACAAGTAAAATACAAGCATACTGCACAACGTTTCAGTCAAACCATTTAATATGGTTTTCTCTTACACTATTTGCATTTTTTTCCATCTAAATTGAAAGTTCATCATTCACAAAGTTAAAACTGGTCACCCCTGTGGTCCTGAAGGACACCCAGTCAAACAGAATGCAGAAGTAAGCAAATTCCAGCAACTGCCATAAGGCTGACTGAAGCCTGGCTCTCTAGATTTGCACAGGAAACCTTTGTTGTATTTGGCATCCACTCTCTTGTGGAGCTCTCAGAATTATTTTTTTTTATTGTCTACAGACCTTATTGCTCAACAGAGGAAGAAAATTCAGCCAGAAAAGTCAGTTGCTGATACCTTTGCTATTTTACTTTGACAGTCTAGATTATTTTGGATATTTCAAAAGCTGCACATCCTTTAGGACAGGATTATTTAACCTGCAAACTATAACCTTTGGTCCTGCTCCTCAGCCCTGATAATTACTGAAGAGCACAGATTCCACAGAAGCCATCAATTGGCTAACAAACAATCTGTTTTATAGAAAGCTTGAGTGTTTATCAAACTCTGCCTTGCCAGACAAGTTCTGCAGTTCCTCCTATACCCTCAAGTAAGCAACCAAACATTTCCGATGGCTTTCTCTCCTCTGTGCAGAAGCGTCTGGAAGCACTGCAGTAACAAAATACCCAGTCTCTGGGGAAGAGAGAGTCTCAAATTGCTCAACAGCCAGTCTGCTGGCTGACCAATGAGAAGATTTTCGTGGCTCTGGCAGGAGCTCTGTCCAGCCTTTCACAGCCAGTAACCATGAGTTCTCCTAAATTATGACAGCTGCAAGTCTCGGGGAAGAGTGGAGGCCAAATATTTATCCACAAATGTCAAATATAGTCTTATTTATTCATCCCTGAGACGGGAAATACCTGTGTGGTATGTCAATCTGACTGATAGAAGTGGGCACATGGCAGAATCTTGCTGAAATTAAAGGACATTAGCTCCCTAGACACCTACCTGTAATAGCAGCAAAATAGCAGGACACACCATACACCAGTCTGTGGACTGCACTGGGGACTCTTTTCTTCAGAGACGGAGGAAATTCCTAGGGAGTGTCAGCTAATTTACCTCTGATACTGATCAAGAAACTAGTGAAAGATGAAAGATTTGTTATTTGGAAGAAAATAATTTGAAAATGAAAAAGAATAGTATCTTAGGCAGGAAAAGTATAGCAGTAGCATAATAAACAGACTCAGGGTTTTTTTTCACAAAAAAAAAAACTAGAACCAAACGCATTTAACAGTTTTACTGCAGTTTACTAGCAGAATAATGCTGAAGACAATGAAAGGCAATTGTGAATATGGAAGTGAAACTACACAGAACATACCACAAGAGTTTATACAAATTTCCTTCAAAGAGGGTAGAATAGAACTTGAAGTAATAAGGCCAAACTAAAATCTGCCATAGAAACCATAATAGCTTGAGGATGTATTAACTTATCCACAGCAAGCCACAAATTAAATACATAGTCAAGATAGGAGAAGGCATTTACATTAAAAGAAAAAAGAAATGGAACCAAGACAAATAAGCAAATAATTGCAACCTAAAAAAGTTTGGGCAATTATTTAGAACAACAGCTATCTCAGTAAGATTCTCTCTCACACAAATAACAAGTATGGACACCTAGGTTAATCAGATTAAGATTACTTTTACCATAATATACAAAGATTTAAAATTGTCATAAATTTACAAAGGTCCTCTAAAACAATACAACCTAAGGTTCTTATTCATAAAAACACTTATTAGTCTCCAACAGGGAGAGAGCAAAACTATATTTAAGCATAATTTGGAACAGAAAACTGATTCAGTGTTCCTGAACAACACTAAAGTAATCAAAAAAATTGCTTCCATTGCATAGAGCATTTTGTCTTACCTCCATTTAATTAATTACAAACTGTATCTAACACTTGGTAAACTCCACCACTTCTGTGACTTCTAAAAGTAGGGGTGTTTAACAGTGTTTGCTCCAGATGAACCAAAAGCATGGTTTGTAGCAAACTCAGGTTCTTGCTACAAGAATGCATTTTAGGGAAACAAGTCCAGAAGTTCATGGAACTGCTTGAGCTGAGATCCTCCTGCTGCCATCATTTGAAGACAGCAAAGACATTGCTGCTGCTGTCTTCAAATCATGGAGCTATCCTTATTAGTTCACTGGAGCAATACCTTCCTTCTAAGCCACAAAATCAGCTGCAGTTCAATACTATGAGCTCTCACTCTGTCAAGGCCCTCCAAGTGCACAGTATGGATCTGGAACATGCTGTGCCAGTAGAACATGAAGCCTTCAGAAAAAAAAAAAACCCTAATTAAAGCTACAGAACATTGGCAACATGAATTATATCAATAATTGCTAAAGGCAACATAAACCTAAACCCAGTGGCAATTGTTTTTCCACCAGCTACCAGTTTCTAGTAAACTTTGGGAAAGGGTAAAGGATATAACGAATGTGCATACCATTTTAGAAGATCCTTTAGGTAGAACTGGTGCCTGTGGATTAAGAATGTTAAGAGCAGGTATGCAGCACTACAAGTAAGCAGCCATGTGTGGGTTAGGAAGGACAGAATTTGGAGGGTATAATGCCTAAGCCACACTTCACACAACCTGTTACTTGCATGTAAGCTAGGAGAGAGTCTCCTGTTAATTTTTGCTTGTCAGTTCAATAGGCCTTACAATACAAAGCTATTCCATGATGACTGACTCTTGTTTCTAACAGTTACAAAGCCTCAGTTCAGAATATGTCATGGTTTATATTGGTTTTCTCCTGTTAGCTAAAGCAGCAGCATTTACCCAGACTACTAGAAACATTGTGCATTAAAAGATAACACACAACTCTGAAATAAACAGCACATTTGGACTCACTCTCCCCTCCTTCTTTCTGTAGAAATCATGGTAACAATCATTTGGCAACAAAACAGTTTTCCCTGCTATGAAACTCAATACAAGTGTTTAAAAAAATCCGCTCTGCAGCTGCTGCAAGAGAAAAATCCAAACCTTAACAATAGGCATCTGGATTTGGTGCTTGGAAATAATTTGGGAAATGAGTTTTACCTCAGTTTGAACACCCTTATAAACTAGAGTTCTGTTGGCATTGTTCATCTCGGAGGAGACATGTGAACAGTAAAGGGCACCCACCCTTCAGGATCAGCCCCTCTGTGTCAGGCATGCCACAAATGCCAAGGCATCAGTGCAAAATGTAGGGAAAAAGTCGAGGGTACATTTCTTGTAGGAAAGAGAGGTATGAGAAGAAAAAAACAAGTAACCCTGCCAGCTGCAGTATCAGAAAAGGCAAAGTGGATATTTACTTGACCCATTATATTACATTACTTAGGACACCCACCAGTTCTAAAGCATCACTAGCTCATATCCATGAACCCTTGAAGCTCCTCTTGGAGTTCTCTCCCATTAAAGATAACCACCTCCACTAAGGAATGTTTTAAAATTAATTAATGAAATATTGAAGAAGAAAAAGAACAAGAGTCTAAGCTTGCTCATGAATTGCTTCTTGAAAAGTAAGTCTGTGGTTATCCAGATGAACTAATGCATAAAAAGTACATTGTTTCCATGAGTTGAAGCTTTTGCAATGAGACTTTTCACAAAGACACAAAAGCTGCACCAAAACCCCAGCTTTCAGCCCATCACTGGGCATGCAATCCAGTGCTGGCCCCTGCTCTTGCTGGCTTCAAGAATGGGACAGGATTTTTAAAAATAGGGTGATTATCAGTAGTAGGGAATTAACAGAAGTCAGTTGAGAAGAGAACAGTAAAGCTTGTATCTCCTGCTTTGTTGTTGGAAACACTTTTAGCAAGAGAACACTGTTTACACACAGTAATGCATGGTTACAGCTGCTTTGTATCAAAGGAGAGGCTGTGAACATTTGTTAAGCTGCAGGCACAAAGTTTTTAAAAGACAGAGTCTCTCCTTTTAAGCCAGAATCTTCTTGTAACTATTGCAGCACTTACCTTCCCTAGCTGAACAAATCTTTGCCTCCTGTGCTACTGGTAAGGGGAAAAAAGAAAAGCATCTTTAAAGACATGGGACAGTGGACACTAAAGACTAGGCAGCTGCTTGATGTAAATAAGATTGAGACCTATTTTAGCTCTGCTGCCCTTAAACTTCACCCTTGCTTACTAATAGCCACTGCTTAAAGAACAAACCCTTGAAGGAAGGCCTCCACGTACAATAAGATATACTTAGAGTATGTCTCTCTTTTCATTAGCAGTCTTTGCACTGAACAGTTTCAGTTCAGAAGGAAATTAGAGATGCAGGTTCTGTTTTGCTTCTCAGATTATCTTTTGAATACTCAGCATCTGTTTCAGCAGTTATGAGTTGTTCCTTTTGCATTTTTGTGGGAAGGAAAAGGTGTCCAGCAGGAGCCAACGCCTTATTTGACAAACTTAAAGTCTTTAAGTGTCACAGCTAATTAGGAAATACTTATTATCATTTATTTCAGAGCTTCTTTTCATTACCAGAAAGAGGAGAGACACCAGAATACAAAATCAGCACCACACCTCTACACCTGGCTGGTATTAATAAGCAGTTAATAATAGGATGTGACTGGCATTGCCATGACAGATGAGTACAAGACATCATCTCTGATTTTCAAGGAGGCAAATCAGCTGGAAAATGCACGTGGATCAACACTGTCTCCACTCTGTCTATTGGGTTAATCTAGAAAGCCCTTGGCACTTTATCTATCAGGCATTTGTTCCTCCAGTCGAAACCCTGACTCTTCAGTGACTGCCTTGGTGTAAGGCACACACAGATGCAGAAAATGCAGACGATGCACAGCTTGTAGAAACCACCATCTGGGATAACACACACACACAGGACCATATAGAGCTCCCATAGCAAGGCTCAGAGACTGTTCACAACCTGGATACAAAAGCACAGTTGTGCTAGCATGGAGATCAGTATCACATCTCCACAAAATTCCCTTTCTAAAGGGAAAGGCACAATTCAAAGAATGAAGAAAAGGTCAAGTACATCCACACCACCCCAAGGTGAGCTTCTGCTGGCATTATATGTTACAGGTTTTTTATTCTAACTACTAGAAATGGTCAGAAAACAAATCCTATTCCCTTTTTACCATTGAAAAAAAAAGGGGGGGAATGTATGAAATGGGAAGAAATCTCAGTGGAATTAATGTTTTCAAATTCTCACATGAAATATCCATTTTATTTACTTGCAAGGCTTCTCACTGTGTCATTACCTACTTTCTAGGTAACTGGTATCTTCTTACCTTAAGATGTTGGTAACAAAAATTCCAAGCACCTCTATCATCAAACTAAATGCGCTTCAGTACTTATTGGCCATTTCCAAGGTACTTAAAGAACTTGTAAAATCAAATGAGTATGGGATGACATTATAATCAAAATTCCGTAGTATTAAATAGTCTTACGATCTTCAAAAAAAAAGCACTTTCAAAATTAATTATTTAAATTAAACTGAAATTATACTATTTACTCTTTCACAATTTATCAGACACCAAACACACAGAGGTGAAATTATTTTAAAGACCAACTTCAGAATCGCTATCAAGATTCAGATTTCCATCTATCAAGTTTGCCTCTCCTCATTCTCACCATATGCTTAGTACCTTTATTTAGAGACGTTAAAAAATAAAACTTTGGAAGAGTGATTGAAGTGTTTATATTTGCTCTGCCATCATCCTTTGAGCACTGCTAAGGAAACAGTGTCACACGAGTCCCTCCTAAGTGCCAGCAGTGGATCCCATAGGAGAACACCAGTGTGCTGTTTGTGGTAAGGCTGGGTCAGAACAGAGAGCTCTGAGGGGTTCCACGCCTTTGGCGAGCTCCCCTCTTCGGGGGTTCCGTACTTCAAACCCGGAGTTGTGCATGCTGCAGTCGTTCTTCCAGCACCCTCTAGTGCCGACAGCGGCTTTGACTCGTTACTGGAATGGGGACACCATCCCTCCATAATCAAGCCTCCCCTCCCTGCAGAGCTGCTCTGCCAACTCGAAAATTATTGATGTGTCCCGGAGCAGGAGCTTCCCACACCACCACGAGTTCCTGCCGCATGCAGGATCTCATCTCTGTCAAGTTAATTTTTGTGTACCACCAAAAAAACAGTGTCATTTCCCTTCACATCAATACATTTCCCGAACTGAAGTCAACATGTGAGTGCATTGTCTTTGTGTTAAGCTTACTTAGGCACATTAGCAATCAATTACCTGAGTCAGTCACATCACTTCCTACACTAAGGCATTATTTAAAAAACAGCCTTTCTTATCGCTGATTGCCTTACTTCAAGGCAGGTATTTCAGAACCCTCTTCTCTTTGCAGCCACGAGCTGGTTGATAAAGACACAAAATGGAAGACAGAAAGCCACTGGAGACCAGCAGATTTTGAAATGTACCAGATCCTTTGCCCCATGCTGAAATGCTGGCCAGCCAGCATCCCAGGGAGAGATTGATCCCAGCTCCCAGGCTCCAGATAGGGATACATAGCTGGGTATTCTATTAAGGAGCAAGGCTGAGTGATATCAAATAGGGCACAGGAAAGTTAGAAACCCGCTGAAAACCAAGTCAAATATAAAATGTAATTAGCATTTCAAATCAGGTATCTGTCCTGTGTTGTACTACTGATTTAGTGAACTGCAGTGGTACTGTGGTGTACCACACCCTTCCTTAAGGACAGTCCTTCTGCTTCCTTGAAGTCACAACAATTTTTTTTTTCTCTTAATCACTGTCATTATTTACATGGGATTTCACAAGTGTTGGGACAGTTTAGAAACTTACAGAGTAGGCACAGTACATACACCTAACTAGTAACACTTGTTTAGAAAGAACTCACCTCTTGGCCTGGAAGGATTTCCTTCTAAACTGGTCACATATTTAAAGTTGTTGTATTTTTATTTACAACATTAAAAATAGATGTCTCAGAAATATGGCTGCATTCTCTCCAACTAGTTTACTTGCAATTAGTTACAAAATCACACAGTGAATTCTAAATGCAAACAAATCTTTGGCCATACTATTTGCTATGATCTATGAACTATTTGCTCAATTCATGGTGACAGATTATTTCAAAAATTTGCAAAAATACACCTTGTAGTAATTGCAATTACATTCCATTGATTAATTCCTCCTAAATAACCATCAACTTAATCATTAATAATCATCAACGCTAGAATCCTTACTGAATCAAGCACTACTTTGGGAAAGACTAAAGCAAATTTCTGCAGACAGACAAACCTATGAATTTTGTATACTGGAAATGCAAATTTAAACAAATAAATTAGAAAAAGCATACAAGGCCACCACTTGAAACAAATAAAATCAATCAGGTTGGATTAGTTTTGCTCCTTACTCCATTGAAAACCACAAACCAGATACTTTCAGTATCTTCTATTACCTCAACTTCCAAAAACTGGCACAGGTAAGTTTTCACTCTTTATAAATCTGTGTACCAAACCACACTTAAAATATAGGTTATGACAATGAACTAAAAGGCTGAGAGCATTAAAAAAAAAAAAAAAAACAAACAAAGAAAACATTTTTAAAAACACACTCTGTGTGTTTATTATTTATGAATAATTCTATCTTATATATTATTATTTATAATTATTTATTATTTCCTAATAAATTTATGGCAACCATTTTAACTTTGAATACAAAAGTCTTTTAAAGTCTGCCGTAGTGACCCAGTCTTATTCACAGCAATGTTCCATATTTAGAACAGCACTACTAAAAGCGTTAGACAACATTATTTGGAACAATTACATAGAGCATCTATAGTTGAGAAAACCCTGTATATAATAACTAGAAAGTAGTCTTTTGATACTGAAATCACATTAATTGTGGCTGCACTACTGTGTTTTTTGCTGAAGTGTGGGAAGGAAAATCGAATTAATTGTGCTGCTGGAAGCAGAGAAAGCCAGTGCTGAAAGCAGTGGCTGTGCTGGGGGGGAACAGTGCTCTGCACTGGGGCTGGCAATGAATGGTTTGTTTTATCTCTCGGTGCTCCTGCCCTAGGATATATGTTTGGGGGTAGTCTTGATCTCTATGTGGTTTATCAGCTTCAAAGTTCATGGCAGATTTCCTAAAAGGATAAAAATAAACGTGCATTACAAAAACATATGCATTAAGATGCACAAGGTATTTGCCTTTCTCATTTATCAAGGAGAAAGATGAACATGCCAAGCTCCTGTGTTTTAATGAGACGTGACTACATTTAGTGTGGACCTGGACAAAAGAGTCCTTTTCACATAATAATGAGGATTAAAGGGGCCGGTTTTCCCTAAAGATCTTGCTTTTTCCCCCTTTATCAGTACTCTGGCTTAGTGCCTGTGGCTCGGAACTTGGACACCGTGTACTGCCCCACGCAGGAGGAGCACAAGGTTGCATCTGCCTTTGAGTTCTAAAACATTCACCAGAATGAGAGCACGACACAGCTGTTAAACCCAGCTGCAATTTAGGCAGCACTTGCAAATTCTGCTCTCAGCCTCCGGAGAGAGAGTGCACTGTTTAATTGTCGAAGCATCTGAGACTGGCAGCCAGGTTTCTGGGTGCGCTGTGCTCTCTCACACCCATCCCCAGCTCCTGATGACCACAATACTCCACGGTGTGTGCTACTGTCCCTGCACAATCCTCAGTTAACCTCGGAGCTAGCATTCAGGCAGCCGGGGAAGAAATGGGCGCAGTTTGCAGCAGGATGATCACAACTACCCCCTCACAGCACACCTGTTATTGTCTGTGAAGGGCGAGCGTTCACAAGCATACCAGAGATACCTCCAAGCCTCCGAAACTACACAGCTGTGCAAGAACTGCAATTGCTGTCCCGAAGCAGCAGTGAAGGGCGCAGACACCATAAATCACGGTGTACTCCAGACATTCTCGTTGCTTCTGACAGCGGTTTGCCGCCAGATACGAGAACACGATGTGCTCAGTAACTCAGCAAACCCACAGCTCGTCCAAGCCGGCGAACAACGCGGGGGTTTAGCCAAGCATCAGTTTCCTCTGTTCGGCCTTTCTGCCCACTTAAACAAGGGAGTCAACGCATTTTTCTCCTCAGACGGGCGCAATTCCAGACCCAGCCAGCGGACTGTCCCTTGCAGTGCCCTGGCAGCCCGACCCACACGCAGAGGCCAGGCGGGACCGGAGTGTTTGCGGAGGGGGAGGTGACAGCGACACGGCTCCTCCGGGGCCAGCCTAGCTCTGCTCAGCGATCCCACCGCCTCTCAGCCCGGCAATGGCCGGGGAGAGCAGCCGGGGAAGGCTTCAGACGAAAACCCCGGTAGTGGGCACGGGCAGCACCCCCGCAGGCTCCACAGCTGCCCGCACTCAGCCGGCAGGGGCACTGGCGGAGGGGGAGCGTCCTGCCCGGCTGTGGCCAGGTGAGGGGAAGGCTCTGCTCCAAGGAGACCGGAGGGACGACACGGTCTGAAGCTGTGCCAACGGAGGTACACAGAATCAGAATCACAGAATTTCTAGCTTGGAAGAGACCTTCAAGATCATCGAGTCCAACCCGCGCTCTGACACCTCAACTAGACCATGGCAGCAAGTGCCACATCCAGTCTTTTTTTAAACACATCCAGGGATGGTTTCCACCACCTCCCCGGGCAGGCCATTCCAATGCTTTATCGCTCTTTCTGTAAAAAACTTTTTCCTAATATCCAACTTATACTTCCTTTGGCACAGCTTAGGACTGTATCCTGTCGTTCTGTCCGTTGTTGCCGGCAGAAAGAGACCAACCCCCAGCTGACCACAATGTCAGTCGGACATTAAGAAGAATTCCTTCATAGAAAGAATGGTTGGAAGGAGATGCCCTCCTGGAGGTGTTTAAGGAGAGTGTGAGCGCGGCACTGGGAGCCCCACTCTGGTGGATGATGAGGCGGCTTTGGGGTTCTTCCCCACCTGCGTCGTGAGGGGGCGCGCGCGCAGCCCGCCGGCAGCACGCGGCGGCGGAGGGACCAATCAGCGCCGGGCGGGGCGGGGCGGGGCCAATCAGCGCCGGGCGGGACCAATCAGCGCCGGGCGGGGCGGGGCGGGGCCAATCAGCGCCGGGCGGGGCGCCGGGGCGGGGGCGGGGCGGGGCCAATCAGGCGCGGGCGGGGCGGGGCGGGGCGGGGCCGGCGCTGCGGGTGGACGGCGGTAACAGATGGGGTCAGCCGGGCGCGCTGCGCGTGGTGCGGTGCGGGGGCAGCGCCCTGGGCGGCACCAGGGCCGTGTTCTCCGCCGACTCCAAGCAAGTGGGGCGGGGGGGTCGGGGCTGCCGCGCCCGGGAAAGCTCCTGAGCTCCGAGCGGGGCTCTGCCCGCCGGTGTCCCCGCGGCCTGCGGCTGCTGCGGGACGCCCGGGCCCCTTCGGCCGGGGTAACGGCGTTTTTCCCCTGCAGGTACCTGCTGTTCGCCTCGGGGGACTTCGTGAAGGTGTACAGCGTGAGCACCGAGGAGACCGTGCTGCTCATGGGCGGCCACGCCGACCTGGTGACCGGCATCCAGCTGAACCCGCACAACCACATGCAGGTTTGTGGGGGGAGGAGTGGCCGGGGTGCCCCTGACCCTTGTGTGCCACCGCGGGGGCTGTCCCGGGGCTGGCTGGAGTTTGGGAAGGGGCTGGGGGTGATTAGGGCGTCGGCGAGTTGGTGTTTGGCTGGAATCCTGCGAGAAGGGTAGAGCTGTGTCGCTTTCCTACAAACACAAACGTGAAATGTCACGTGGATTACACTCCTTGAATGGAATGACAGCAGAAAGGAAATACAGCCAAAGTTACGGTTCTTTGATTAAAAAGGTAAAAGAAGAATGCGAGAAGATCAGAAATACTGTGGTTGGTGTTTGCTCTTCTGTATCTCATTGTACTGATGCAGATGTTGCTAAATCCCTTTAACTTGCCTAGTGGCTCCCTCTGCCCCCAGCCTGCCTTCCCTGCTCCTAGTTTGCTTGGGCTTTTTTGGTGTGTGGTTATAAACAAGAGCTATTTATCAAGAGGGACTGATTTGCATGTTAGCTGTGCAAAATTAGATGTTCACCTGGTGGGTACCGGTGCATTCACTCTTTGTGGCAATGTATATTTCAAACTAGAGTAATAGTGTTGTACTTTATTTAAAGGCAGCGCAGAGCTGGTCTCTGTCCTGTGTTTTTTATGATTCACTTGGAATCACAGCTGTGATTTTGAGTTTGATATATTACTGTTACTTGTATAATTGATTTGGGTATTTTTTTTTTTCAGCTCTATTCTTCCTCTCTCGATGGCACCATTAAGCTGTGGGACTTCATGGATGGGATTCCCATTAAAGTATGTTGGGTTATTCCTGTTAAGACCATGTCAAAAGTGGGCACAAATCAGTCTGACATGGATTGTTCTGCTGTTAACCAAACCTAAATCCCATCTAATTATGGCAGTAATGGAATATGTGAAGAAGATGGGAGAAATACTGGCATACAGACTTTGCTACCTGCTGCAGTTTCAAATCCAGTGTAGCTCTGGGAATTGTGCTGCAGTTTGGGATACACCAATAGGAATTGATCCAATGGCTTGAATATGTGGGCAGTTTACTCTTGCTCACATTTTCTGCTAAATACCCCGCTGTGAGTGTGCCTTCTGCTTTGTATTAGGGATAAGGTATCTTGAGGCTTTTCAATAAGTCTGATGTCTCATATTTTATTAGTACTTTTTAAACATTTGTATTAGTCCTTGATAGAATAAAGATGCATTTGTCTTAGACTCGAGAATTTTAATACATGAACCCTTCTTTTAAGACATGATTTCCTTATTTTAAAGATGTACACACAAATTGATTTCCTTCTCTTTTTTTCTTCAGACTTTCACTGTAGGATACAAACTTCTGGCACTGTACACACCTGCTAGTGCTGAGGACTCGGTGTTTGTTGTCATTCCAAAGAAGGGTGAACGAGGTACAGTACAAGTAGCATCAGCCATGTCATCTCAACCATTCTGTGTCTGTGCTGCTGTCCCAGCAGTGTGCTGAAGAAGAGCCCTAAAGAATCTTATTTAATATGTTAATTGTGAAATATTTTTTAAACCCTGTGGTAAATGTCTGTAGTCCTGCATTTTGGACCACTTTCATTCGTGCTGTATATCATTCCAATGTTTGTTTAGAAGAGTGCTTGTCTTTACTTTTGGAGCCTGTACTGCATGGCTGTGGTTTTGTAGATGCAGTCCATCATTGAGCAGTGCTCACCAAGGTACAGGTTATACTGCTGAAGTTGGGTATGAGTGCTGGAGATTATCCTCCCACCTTAGGCAGTATTTTCATAAGCAGACTTGCCCTATTCACGGCACGCCTAGGTGTTTTTTTATGGGATTTTGTCTGCAATAAATACAGCTTAGCCTTACTGTGTACTACAATATATTGCTACTTCAGAGCAAGAGCAAATGCTGTGCAGCTTCCCTTCAATTCTGCTTACGTTTGCAGTGATACCCACTCTCTATTCCTCGTTCTTCAGTGGTGCTGTTCATTTCAGACAGATTTTTTCTTTGGTCAGATACATTCCAGCTGGTCTCAGTTAAGCTGCCAAAAGGAGCAGGCCAAGATCTGGAAGGCAAGGAGCTCTCAGTGGTTCTGGATGGTGTGAGTGCATCAATGAAGCACATTGCATTTGGAAGAGAAGTATGTTCACCTTTGGGGTTTTTTCTTCTCTGGGGTGTTGGTTGGTTGGTTTTTTTTTTCCTCTCAGATGAACTCTATGCTCTTTATGCCTTTATACAAAGCACAGCAGTACTGAAACAAAACTGAAAGTAAATGAATCAGAGTAAGAACTATGCTGTCTTTAATATTACAAAAACAAAAAAGAAACTTTGACACTTGTTAAGTACTTTCCCACTATATCAGTTTATATGTTGTCTCTAGTGTAAAGTGCTTTTTAGTGAAATGTGCTTTAGTTTTTCTTGTGTGGAAACATAATCTGCATGTCCTAAATGGCTTTACTTTAACAGGGTGCATATGTGGTATCAGTGAAAGATGTGAATCTCCAAGTTTATTTTTTTAAACGGAAACTGTTGAACAGGTAAGAATGAGAATGAAAATATCAGGTATTGATTCATGATGTATCCTTAATGTTTTTTAACTCGTGATGTGTGCACACATGATCTCATATTTGTTTTTCTGCTGGAGGGGATTAGTCACTTTATAAGAAGCTTCTTGTAGAAGTGAACAGTGAGCAGATCAATGGCAGTGGTACCTTACTTTTGCAGCTCAAGACTGTATTTTTTTTAGTTAAATACTTAGGTTGATGCGGACCTGAAACAAGTGACATAGTTTGGGCAGAGCCCAGGCAGCAGGAGGAAAGCAGGAGAAAATGAAAGAGGGAGAGAAAGACAGAGCAAAACCTCTTTCAGCTTGATTGAAGGTGAAGAATTAAGGAAATCAAGAGGAAAATTAAGTCTGTCACTATTTTTTGAGAGTGAACGTAACCATGACAGCTTGCAAATGTTTAATTTTGCTAATTAGAATAACTTTTTATGTGCACTGGCTGATTCTTACGAAGATTTGTTTTAGAAAAACCAACCTAACTCTTACAAATAAAGTTACTTTATTAACTTTTGAAGGTTTTCTTTGAGTACAGTGAAGACAAAAGGAGGAGACAATCACTTCAGTTGTGTCGTGTGCCATCCTACAGAGGATTGCATTGCAACTGGACATGCTGATGGAAAGATTCGCCTCTGGTATGTGCATTTTGGCTAACTGTGTATCCCATAAACTCCTCTGAGAAGAGTCCTAATGAGAGCACAGCAGTGGAATAAATTATTAAAAACATTACATGGATATGTTGCTTCCAGAGTTGAGTTGTTCAGTATATCTAAGATCTGAGGAGGCTTCTGAAAACCTGTAGTGTGGTTCTTTTCCTCCTTCTGCATCACTTGAGCATAGGATAAGATAGCCTAGAAGTTAGAGGACAGGAGGATATAATTCATCCAATTCAGTATTTCCTTTTGTTTGTTGATGTTGTGAGTAAAGAATTGTTTTGTTCCTTTCCACACAGGAGGAATTTCCACCACAGGAAAGAGTACACATATTCCACACTGCACTGGCATCATGATATTGTCATGGATCTGGCTTTTTCTATGGAGGGTGAGTTAAAGAAAAAACAAAACACAGAGGAAAAAAACTAACAAAACCACAAAAAATCTCCATCAAACAAACAAAACCTTTTCAAATTGAAATGTTGCAGCAGACGAGGAAGAATCTATAGAAGCTCCAAGTTTGTCCCCTTACTAACAAGTTAATTTCTAGAATTTTAAGTACATCCAGGATCTGAAATAAGAACGAAAGGAGTTACTTTTTTATAGGCATTTTGATTGGCATTGATAATGTCAAATATCTGCCTTCTGTGGTAGAAAAATCTAACCCCTTCTCTCACCTCTTGTTCCTATCCTCCTCTCTTCCTTCCCTTCCGTTTCATTAATAATGCTGATTAGGTCTTGCTAGTTTGACTTGCATCCAAATAAAACAAGCCAGTCTTGTCTGAGCTCAAACCTGCTGTCAGAAATACTACACTTGTATCTGAATTGTGTGATCTGAACTATTCTCCTTACTGCAACATGCTTCTCACAGAAGGAGAACAGTTCAGCCATATCCAACACAAATATCCAGCTGATTCAGAAGGCGATAGGATCTACTACTCCCAAAGCATTGCTTTAATCTCACAAGTTCCTGTTACTTAATCCAAG
This sequence comes from Certhia americana, assembly GCA_018697195.1. Taxonomy (NCBI): domain Eukaryota; kingdom Metazoa; phylum Chordata; class Aves; order Passeriformes; family Certhiidae; genus Certhia; species Certhia americana. The sequence continues at coordinate 30,276,555 of CM031863.1, read as the reverse complement.
TTTTTTTAACTGTTTAACAGGTGATAATGAGAAGCATGTCTATGTGTATTGCCCAGGCTTGATACAGTTGTTTACTTATGACAGTTTAAAAAGTTTTGAGAAACTCACGTCTGTCAGTCATTGTAAAGACACGGGCTGCTGATTTTCTTTCTTTTTTAAGCAAAACCTTTTAACTGTATTTTGTTTCTGGGAAAGGAACCAGGTTGCTGAGTGGTGGAGTTGAATCTGTTCTAGTCCAGTGGCACAATGAGTCTTCGTGCCAGAAGGATTTCCTGCCTCGTTTGGGGTCTCCTATTGAGTACATCTCCATGTCCTCTGATGGCGCTCTCTGCTGCACCCTGCACTCAGACAACAGTAAGCCAAAACACAGCCAAGTATCACTTCAACGGAAACACAAAACTGTAGGAACTCTATTTTGTTGATTTGGGATGAATTAACTAAGAACTACATAAAATTTCATTAATGATCTGAAAAAAAAAAAAAAAACTTATGCTGTTTGATCAGTTCTGTGAATTTGACTGGTGGCTGCTGTAACTTGGCTTTCCACCTTGGTGCATAAACTGGGAAAAGGTCCATTTACAGTGCAGACAGTTACAATCTCTTTCCTACCATGAAATGTGTACCTTTTGGAAGACTTGGTCTGCTTTCTCTTTCAGGAATTACAATAATCAACAGCAACCTAAGGTTTTCCAGAAGTATTCAAGGGCTAATCAAAAGTAAGTGCAGTAAAATTGATCTTCTACTTAGAGGGTGGAATGTGTCATTTGACAACTTTGTCCATTTATCACGTGATTTTTGTTTCCAGGTAGGGATGTCAAGACTGGCCTAGTGGTTGATCCTAGAACCAAAGCTTTGGTCCTGAATGGAGAGCCAGGCCATTTGCAGTTCTATTCCCTCCAGAGTGACCAACAGTTGTTCAGTGTAAGTTGGATGGGTTTGTACCAAAATTTTAACTTGCGCAGTCAAGTTACTTGTGCATCAGAATTTATTTGAAGACTTTATATGGCAAATGAGAAAAAAATCTTGCAGCTATCCCCCAAGGCTGGATTCCAGGCTGAGGTGTTCTTGGCTTTATCGCTGACTTCACTTGCTAAGCAAATCTATATATTGACACTGAAAAAAGTACTTTAAAACAGTGTGCTATCCTGTTAAATGTCAAACTTTTAGGTAAAACACCTTCAAATTGTTTTTCATTCTTTCCTACACTTCGCGTCATTGTGGAGTGCACATGGCTGTCATGGTTTGAACACCAGGTGTCTGCTAATGAAGGCTGGAACCTCCCTTAGAATGGAGAATTTAAACCCCCTCCCTCCCAGTTATTATAACTTTGAAATTAAGGGGCTCTCAGGCAAAGATATGGGAATAGGAATAACAGTTCTTTATTAGGGGAACTAAAATAAACAATAAAACAAAAACACATGCAGTACGACAAATAAATAAACAAACAAACCCACTGACAGAGTCAGGATCCAAGCTGACACCCTGTGGGTCAGGGTGTTGGTGGCAGTGCCATCCCATGGTGGCTGCAGTCCCAGTGGCAGATGTGGCTCTGTTGAAGTGATGCTCCTGGAGAAAGAGTGGAGTTCTTTCACTGAAGGTCCAGTGGTGAGAGATGGGCCTGGTCTTCCTCTGGGAATCCAGAGGTGTTACAACTTGCTGTTCCAACTCCCAGATTTTTATCCAGGTAGGAATACTTGTCTCCTCCCCCTGTCTGGAGCATTTCCCAGTGGGATGATGGAATTCTATCAATGAGACACACTGGCCCATGAGCAGAAGATCTCTCCCTGGAGGGAGGCTGGGTTGTGGAAGAGAGAAGAAAACTGCCCCAGCAGGTTTATTGACAGTTTGCCTTTGACAGACAATAACACCCCACACACACCAGTTTGATCAGATGGTGATAGAATACAGAGTTTGGGGTACATTTTTGCACTGCAACCCATGACAATGCCCTAATTCTGCTTTCCCTACATGTTGGTGTACTTCTTTGTGCCACAGCCCAGTCAGGTCTAACGAGCCTTCAGAACATCCTTTCTGCATGGCTTCATGGGTGGTATCTCTCACAGCTCTCTCTGAATTTGAAAATACACCTGTGGCCTTGCTTTGCAGCTGGACATTGTGCAGCGCCAGTACATCCACCAGGCGGGGCTGAAGCAGTCAGACCTGGTGAAGGTCGCCTTCAGCGCACAGGGCACCTGGCTGGCCACAGTAGAGGAGAGTGAAGAAGTGACTGACCCCGAGCTACAGCTGAAGCTCTGGTTCTACAATGAAGAAACACAAAGGTAGTGATAGCAGCTGGCCTTCCAGCTGTCAGTCACTCAAATCCCTGCACACAAATCCTTGCAAAGGCAGAGTTTTTCCAGGTGTCAAAGTTACTGTGCACACTACAGCATCTGCAGCAGAGCACAGAGTTGTATTGAATACACATAGGAAATAACTGCTCTGGATCTATTTTACTTACTGTAATCAGAGACTATTGTAACCATGGGACTTAAATTCATATTTTTTTTTTGGTATTAAAAATCACGGACCTGACAGAATGGTTCTATAGCTCATACAGTTTTCTCACCTCTGTGTAACCCATCATTAATCAATTCGTCCTTCTCCAGAAGGCACAGAAGATTATCATTTTCTTGTTGGTCTTTGTCTTTAGCTAACATATGCATCTGGTTAATTACCTTTCCCTAATTTTCCTATTTAAAAAATTACATTTTGACTACAAATTGTTATTTTCTTAAAGAAACAAGATAACAGAAAGCTACTACAAAGATGAACCACGTGACTGGTTTTCTAAGTACTGGAAGGGTACTTGCCCAGGGTTCAAGCTGAGTATTTGAGAGATGCTTGCCTAGTGATAATTCTTGGTGTTGGGCTACTGTATGGAAGCCATTAGGGAAACCTGATCTGTTAATGCAATCCCATTTAGCTGTCTTAATTAGGAATTCATTTGATTGCTCTTCTCCCTGCCCATTCCAGAATCAGTTTGAACTGAAGTCTCTTCCCCAAATACCAAATGAAATAGAATGGCAAGCTTCTGTTTTCTTTTCCTGTAGCTTTAAGCTGAACACCAGAATAAACACGCCCCATGACAACCACATCACAGACATGTGCTTTCGTGACATGGATGAACTGGGAGAGGACTCTCTCATACTGGTAACAACTGGCAGAGACTGTGTGTTTAAAGTCTGGGTGATGGTAGAAGACACTGATCCAGAAGGTAAGCATGGCCAAAATATAACTTATTCTTATTTGCACCTTGTCACATAGAACCATAAGAATAACCTGAGTTGGAAGAGACTTAAAATGACATTTGAAGTCATGCTGTAGAAATTAAGACCCTACTTTCATTAGCTTAGCCCCAGCACTGGTCTGCTTCTGCTGCTGCATGAAGTATTGTGTTCTCCTGAGCATCCCGTGATGGAATTCTGCTGTAGTTCCACAGGATTAGTTTGGTATGGAGGTTCCTGAAATTGCCAAAGACCTTGGCAAGCTGCTTCAGAAGGGAAGGGCAGCCTATCTTCATTGGTTGAAGCAATGTTTGTGGTAATGATTTTTCCGTGCTGAGAAAATGGATTTTGGTCAGTCTTCTGGGTAGGCTTTTCATTTGTGACTCCTGCTCAAAGGAGCAGGATACTGAAATGTGTTGCTCTGAGCTGACTTAGTGTAAAATAATCTGCAGAACTTCTGCAGTTCTACACATCCACCACTTCAGGATGTTCATTTTGTGAACATCCTTCCTTTCCATTAAGTACTTGAACATCAAGAATGGGTATTTAGGTTTTTCTTAGATACTTTTAATAACCAAGTTTCACCTCTTGAAAAACATGCTGATGTTCATTCTTTCAAACAGACCCATCTGTGTATGTCTATTGATTGCTCTGCATGCTTTTGGACATGAAATGCAAAAGATTTCCAACATATTAATGTCTTTTTACTTAAATGTTATTACAGTGTCAGGCACACTTAAGTGAAGTGGCACTTTTCTGCCACTTGGGTGTCCTGTCTTTTCCTGGGCAGGTTAGAACATGTTCAAAAGTACTTTTGAGCTACTAGGGTTTCCATTTGGCAAAATTTTCCAAGCTTTCTCTTTCCAAACTCTTTGCTCCTCAGCTGTGGCTGCTGATGAGAAGAAAGACAAAACCTTGTGTCATTTACTCAATTAATAGTAATCCCTTCAATGGTATCTGAAAGAGTGTTTGGTTTTGCTTTTTTCATAAATCATTCCGAGGCTAAATTATAACTTAATGAGCAGATACTTTGATCTTGAGTATAGTGTCAGTTGGGGATGAAACTTAATTTTTTCTTTTCCTTCCATAAACTAGTTTAGTATTTGCTGACTGGCCTCATCAGGGTGTTTGTATTTTAAGTGACTACAGGGTTCTGTTTCATGGCATATGTAAAAGTACCAATTAGTGGTGACTGCTGTGGTATATTTGCCCAGTGGGGCACGGTAGGAATACTCAGGTAGAAAGACTTGACATGCTGCAGCTTCTCTGCAGCAAATACTAGCTTACCAAAGAGCTCCTCAGTTGAGGTCACCCTGGTGTGTGTTCATTGCAGAAGGTCTCTTGCTGGGCCCCTAGATGGTGCCATGCAGTTGGAAGTACCCAGTCCTTCCTGGCTTTTTTTTTTTTTTACAGGTAGGTCTTTTAATCATCAACTTGTAGCCATTATATAAAGGGTATCTTAGCATAGAGTGATTTTCTTTTTTTCCTCATTCCACTCAAATGTTTCAAAAGCATGCTGTAGGAATTATTTTACACTGGGAAATGTATGTTAATGTGGTAAGTACATCACTTTGCTCTGGTTTATTTTCTGGTAACTATCAGCAGTGGGAAAGGTGTCTCAACAGAATGCAGTGGCAGGTAAACCAACACAAGGAAGCATGCTGGTGGGTCACCTGGTGATCCTCAAATCTTCTGTAAATGAACCATGAGCTTTGTTGGACTCAAATGTAAGCTGTGTTCGGATTTTGAGTAATGTTCTTGCTAGAGTTATGACAATTTTTCAGAACAATGAGTGTTGAATGTACTTGAGTATCATTTTACCTAACCTCTGCCTCTTTGAGAGCAGTTAATGGAGTTGGCAAACAAAACATGAATATTGTACCACGTCAGTCTCAAGGTTCACTGTTCAAATGCAAAACTGAGGACAAATGAAAACCCTAGCAGCTGTTTCTCGTATTAGAACAGGGCAGATTCTCTGTACTCTTCAAAAATTGTGAAAGATAGGCTCCAGAGCAAGGCAGCTTTTTTGCAATAATAATTGAGTTCTTCTTTCTTCATGTATAGGCTTGAATTAACTGGCTTGTTCATTCAATGCAGCACAACAGAGTGTGAGCTGGAGCTGTGACTTTGTAGGCAGCTACCACAACCACCAAGCTACAAACTGCTGCTTCTCAGAAGATGGCTCTTTGCTTGCTGTTAGCTTTGAAGAAATTGTCACTGTATGGGATTCACTTACTTGGGAGCTTAAGTGTACATTTTGCCATCCACCTGGAAATATAAGGTACATTTTTCATCTGCTCTTTTATGTCTCATTTGAACTCTAAGAAAGGAAAGAATCAATTCATAGGAGTCGAAGGCCTTGTATATGTTCATAAACATATGCACATAAACATTGAATTTATCAGTCTTAAATTCATATATAGAAAAGACTAAAATAGCTTTTAGATGGTTGTTAGAAGACTGTTAAAAGTAAGATTGAACATTGCAGTTCCTTCTTACTTGTGTATGTCTCGTGTATCTGCCATCCTTAAATCTGTATCATGGAGCACACAAGTAGTGTGTTGATAGCCCTTCTCTTTTTCCCTATTAATCCAGGGGTGAATCAAAGTCCTGGAAAAGTGTCAATACAAAAAGTTGATTCTTTATTCGTGTATGCATACATGCAAATAGAAATTATATCAATAAATTTTAAAGGAATCTTGATTTTATCTGTGCTGTGAAATACATATTTCAATCCTCTCTAACCTGTGTTTCAAAATCCATGTTTTCCTGGCAGACTATCCCAGCAATGCTCCATTGTATGCTGTCATGATAAAAGACATCAACATGGTGTGGTCACAATATTTTCAAGACTCTTGACACAAAGAATCATAGCAGCATACACACACTTCTCCCTTCCATGTGTTGTGTATATGTTTGTAAGCTTTTCTTTTGCGTGATGAGCTCTGTTTTGTATCAGTCCTCTAAGATTAGAAATTGAGAAATGTTATTCTGAAACTCGTGTGCAGGAAAATTGTGGGAGGCATGTAAGCCACCAGCTTGGTGCAGTGGCAAGCTTTTCCCATGCCTCCTCTTACAACCTTTACTATTTATTATATTAAAATGAAATAAATTACTCTAGGAATATAATGAATTACTGAATTGCATAACTTCAGAGAGCTGTGCTTTAATATACAAATTCTGCCCCTTACTAGCTTTTTTGAAAATCTTTTATCATTAGAAGTCATAAGGCTCTTCTGTTATTCTCAAACAAAAGACTGGGAATTTAAATCACATGCTTTTCCACTGGAGCAGTTTACAATAACCTTTTTTAACTAGGTCTCTCATTCTAGTTCCTCAACAATAGTAGGACTTCTTTAATTATGGAAGCTATTTCCCAATCCCAGTGTGAACATTTACAATTATGTATTGGTTTGTAATTCATTCAAGTGTTTAAAGTTCCTCCTTTTTATTGGGATGCTGCTGAAACATGTAATCCTTACATATTTATGCACACTTTATATCAGCAGCCTTATGTGATAGTTGTGTGTGGAGTTTCATGCCACTAGAGGAGAATGCAAATAGCAAACTTTGGATTTAGATCCCAGAACTAAATCATAACTGAATGGGTTTTGTGACTTAGGAGTAATTGCTACATGGAAAAACAAAAGATGAACTCTGAAGGTGACTAACTTGTTTTGACTTTTTACTTCTGTAGGAACATCTGCTTTGGGAGACTAACATGTTCCAAGTACCTTGTTGGTGCCACTGATTATGGCTTTCTGTGTTGCTGGAACCTGCTCACTTGTGCATGTAAGATCAGCTTGAATGTGTGCTAATTTATTACTTGAAATTCCTGTGAAACCTTGAAGTAATCCTAGCTCATTTCCAGATTTACACACTACAAAATGCCCTGTTGAAAGGGGATGCTTTTCATAATGTGCATGTGCTTTGTGTGTACAGAATAAATTTTAAGTTAGCTGACCAGTAAACCAGTAATAGCTATTTCTTGCACTTGTGTAGGAGTTGGTAGCATTTGTGTGTTTTTATTCACCAGGGAATGAAAGGAGGTGCCTCTTCCAGCAGCTAAGGCCCTGTGTGTTGTTTGTGTGAACTTTTTTTGGCTCCTTTTCACCTCTGGCTTTTGCTGTGTTTGCATTTCAGTGGAGTGGAGTGCCCACCTCAACGTTGTAGTTCTGCAGCCTGATCCCCTTTCTGAACATATTGCTGCAGTCTCATGGCTCTCCAAGGAGTCCAGCTGTAAGTACAAAGGCTTCTTTGACAAGTCATAATCAGCAGAATCTAAAACTGGGGAAGCACAATTTCTAGAAAAGGTTATTTAGAATTCAGACCACGAAAGCTTCGAGAGGGACTTCAGTGTGTGCTTGGACCTGTGGAAACTGAGCCATATCTGACAGCAGCATTCAAATAAAGTGTGTTATCTTTTCTTCCAGCACGTAGTTTCTGGTACAGGATACAGCTCAAGCTTAACCACACTTTCTGGGTGAGGGTCTCAAATGTTCTTGACCCTCTCCTGTAACTGCAGAACTGTGCAGCTACATTTTAGAGCTGACATTAAATTAAGATAACTCTTCCTACAGAAATGTTAATTTCCAATTAGCTTATCTGGACTGGAGTACTGTGAAAGGTCCCTTCTATTATTGAGTAATTACCCAGTTATATTCCTGTAAACTGGTGCTTGGAGGCAATCCTGTCCTGCCTTCCTGGGTGTGATACAAGGGCTTTGACACTGGCCAGGAGCCTAAGAATTTCCTGTTTTAAAGAGAAGATATTCTTGGTTTTGCAGTGTTTGTGTTTAAACCAAATGAGCCAAGGCCAATCTACATCCAGAGAAATCTTTGTAAAGAAAAGATCCTGCTTGCTGCCTTTGTTCCAAGAGATGAACCTGAAATTGTAAACTCAGAAAAACACCTTTGGCTAAGAAAATCCCAGCCGTTTTTTCTAACGGATACACAGGTAGGGAATAGTAATTGGTAGGTGGATGCTGGGGAAAAACTGTTTTCTTTAAAATGGGCTGATAGGAATTCAGTCTTCTGCTTATGAGCATAGGAGTTCCTTTTTTTGATTTCAAGTCATTGTGTTTCATTTCAACTGTGTTTGGTTGAAAGTTTTCAGCTGTTTTATTTACTGGTTTTCTACTGCAAATAGTTTATGCTGCCTCATTGATACAAGAGACTAGATAACTTGGGAACATTGCCCATGCTGTTTAACTTAAACAAGCACCTAGAAGTTGTATGAATTACTGCTGATTATGCAAATGTTCCATGTGATATTCAGTTTCCCTGTAATTTCTGGATGGGGCTGTGGGGTTTTTTGTTTGTTTTCCCAAAATGTCTATAGAACCTCTAGGTCCATTCTTGATTCTCTTTAGTTTCTCTATAAAATAAAAAGGAAGAGATGGTTTTGCCTCTTCGACTTGACTGCTGAAAGCTTTGGGGCCAGTTGGAAGCTTCTGCAGACAAGATAAGGAAATACAGAAACCAATTCCACATATGATAACTGCTACATCCTTCTGTATTTTAGGAGCTAATGACACTCAGCACAAAGTCTCTGGAAGAAAGGCTCACACCCTCAAGCAAACAGGTACCTCTCATAGAAGTTCTGACTTAGATGGACAGAGCAGTTCAAAATTCTGACAGTGGCCACTTTGTCACACTGAAATTCCCTTTTGTCATGAAAATGCACACCAGATCTTTACCTGGAGTCACAGGCATTAGCTGAAGGGGCAGTAATCTGGATTTGCTTATTTTTTGACAAGAAGTGCTGTTTGTAAAGATTTTTTTTTAAGTATCAGTAAACTACTCTCCATTTCCCCTGGGGGGAAGAAAAGAATGCTTTTCTGAAAGATTGAGGTTACACAAATGAAGCAAAATGTTTGAGTAAGTTCTTTCCTAATCTTGGTTTCTGTAACTCTTGGAACATTGAGTGTGGTCTGAACTGTGCTTTCTGATAGGGATGAACAGTTGTCAGTCAGTTGTAACCTACCAGTGAGAAGGAGTTCCAGAATTGCATTCCAGTATCTATTTCTGTAGAGAAGTAGACAGGGAAATTGGATTTCTTTTTTTAATTCATGTTGAAGAAGTGTTTCATACTCACTGAAACAGCAGCATTGATTGATTTGGTTGGTTAGATAAAATAGATCAAAGTAGAAGTTAATATCTTTCCAATACAAAATGCTGTGGGAATGTGGGCATAAGCAATCAGTTTCTTTGGAGGGTGGGGAAATAATTTGGTGTTCAGATTAATGTATATTGATGAAGGAAAATGCCAAAAGTCAAAGTGCTGTGTTTTGCTTCCCACTACATAACTCAATCTCTCTGCAGATGATGCTGGAGTATAAATGATCTAAGTGGAATCAGAAAAATCCATCCTGTGGTTTTCTGGCACATGCACCACCTTCCATGCTTGGAAGCTAATAGGGAGATCAGCAAGTTAAAATCTGGTGTTCTTGGGTGCAGATTCTGGAGAGTTTTGCAACCCTCTGTGTGAAATCTCCCCAGATACCTGACAGAGAATGAGTACAAAGAGCCACATAGCTCAGTTGAGTTAAATTTGAGTGTAGATTTTTCTCACCTGGGTTTATTCTGAATTTCAGTAACTGAAAAGGAGATAGATTGGTGACACTAAAATTCTACTTATATTTTTTCAAGCTGGCAGTAGAAGAAAGTCTTCCTGTGACACCATTTAGTTTGCTGTTGGGAAAGCACAGACGTCAGCAAGCACAGGAGGATACAGACCTTGGAAAACCACTTGTTCATAATAAGCAGGAGCAAGCTTCACCTGCTGTCAAAGAGGTAGGAATAATTACAGTAAATGTACAAAAATGATGGCAAACAAAATCTTTCATAAAGCTTCTGTTCTATCTTTGCAGCTTTTGCACACTCCAGCACACGTTTTGCCATCTGCTTCCTTCCTCTGCACTATATTTATTAACTCATTGCTCATCTCCAAAGAGAACAAGAGGTAAGAAAAGTTCAAGAACTCTCCTTAGTTATCAAAGTTATTTTAAATCATGTACATCTTTGTTTAAAGTGTAAAAGCAGTTTTCCAAGGCTCTTTAACTATTCAGTACGTTAGTAGAATACTTCAGTGTGGTCATGGTCTGGCTGCTTAGTGTTTTGGCTCTTTTATTACTGTTATTTTTGCAGGGTTTAATATAACATACAAAACACTGCCTTTTACACTCAAATATTCTCTATGAATTTAACTTTATTCCAGGGATTTAATGGCTTTTTCGTGCTATTTTTGGTTAAATATTAGATTCTCAACTTTATTTGAAATTACTATGACTTGCTGCATAATTTTTGGTTTCAGTTTATAGGTACACCACGAAGTTAGAAGTTTGATCTTAAGAATTTCTTAAGAATTTGTCATTTCCAATTAAGCTACAAAATACAAGTGTATAGTGTAAGCACATCTAAGTTTGGCTTACAGTGCATTAATTCCAATTTAATAAAGTAGTTGGATAGGTACTTACAATTTTATCTTTCTCTTTTGGAATCAATGTATGCTGCTAAAAAAGGGAAGCAAGCACAGGGATTATCACAGTGGTCTTGTATTAGGAATAATATCTTGTCACTTACACTGAAGCCAGTTAAAGATAGTGCATTTTTATGCCATCTATTCCTTAAAGTGTTTCACTAAACTCTGCCAGGCCAGGGATGAAAACCTGTCCTTGGAATCAGCTGTTGCTGTGGCTTTGCCAGATGGGTGAGTGGGTGGTTTGAAGGGCCAGAGCTTACCCAGAAACAGAGAGACAGCTCTGAGTGTGCTCTGCCTGCTGCCACGTTGTGCTGGCCACTGCTGTGACATCTCTGACTGCATGGCACAACAAAACATCCACAAAACACTGGCAAAAAATCTAATTCATGGAAACTTGAATCTGGTTTCAGTCCTGAAGAATGTGAGAGTTCAGTGACCTGTGTAAATATTTGCACTTGCAGAGCTTGTACTTTGACAGTGGTGATTAGCGTGACTGTGCATTTAAAGGTACATGCAAGAGCTGCAGCGTCGGGCCCTTGAAGATTGGATATATTATCAACATTAAATGCTCCTATTTTGCTTGGCACTATATTGTGCTTGGCACTGTGTGCTTCTCCATTTACATTTTGTGAGTGATGAGTAGTTTGTATTAGAACAGATGATTTTTAGAAGACCAGTACTGTTTTGCCATGCAGTTCACTCTCAAGAGATGTGGAATATTTATACAACAGACACTTGAATTAATACTATTAACTACAGCATTTTAAATTATAACCACAATTCTATGTAATTCATTGGAGTTGTGCTTTTTACTTCAACACAGGCTTAAAACTCTTGAACTCAGAAGGGAACAGCTACTTTAAACACCTCTTTATGTTTAGAGAAAAAAAAACCCAAACAACCAAAGAATTTTTTTTATTTCCTAAGAACACTCTAGATGTTGTAGCTTTTTTTAAGACCAAGTTACCTTTTTCAGATTTGGAAAAGAATGGTCTTCTTGAATGCAGTCTCATCTATCAGTACAGCCAATGTTTCTGATCCTGTAGGACTGTGAAGTTGTGACATTTGTCATAATGCTGACCTGCCTGCTCTGCAGTTATGTACTATATTTGAGGAAGAAAACTGCTTTAGGTTTACTTAGAGGAGACCTATTTGAAAAATGGCTTGAAATTGAGATGGCAAGAGGAGCATAGTAGTTTTAAGATAGACTGAAAAAAAAAAAAAGATAAAATCTTGTTTACTTAGTTGTTTGCATGATAACTTCTCCCCTATAGTACTGTAGCATGTGAGAGTACCTATTAATTAGGTTGTTTCCAACCATCTTCCAGTGCTGAAGTTGCTGATGAAGTAGAAATGGAAAGTGAAAAAGCAGAGGATGATTCAGATGAGGAAGACGTCACAGCAATGGAACAAGAAAATACAAGCCATATGGAATTATTAGGGGAGATGACATGTAAACTGTCTAAATCCCAGGAAAAAGAGCTACGAAAAATAAGAAAAATGGACTACAGTTGGATATCAGCCTTCTAAACAGACACCTTACTTTTTTTATACTGCAAGTTGAAGCTTTGTGGATTAAATATTCTTTAAAAAAAATTCCAGGTTTATCACCTTCTCTTTCCAAAGGACTGTGGAACTTGGGGGAGGGATTAAAGTTTTGAAAAGCTGATTCTGCTCTTGGTTTATTACTGATTCTCTGTGACCTTAGAAAATGCTTAACCTGGTTTGGGGGTTCCCCCTCTCCACTGCAAGTATATCTAAAAGGCTAATAACAAAACTGAGTTCATTTTCTGACTTGTGATCAGTTAGCAAAGTGACAGACAGCTTAGCTGCTGAACATCTGAGTAACCACTGAGGCTGGGTTACTGCTGCCAAAGCAGCAGCAGCAAATGCCTTCCGTTAGTGGCAGAGCTTAGCCCAAGGTGTGGCAGGGGAAATCAGGGTGGTTCTTGGTGCTGTATACAGGTAAGTAACAAATCTCCTCCCCAGAAGTTCCTCTGCAGATGTTGAGACAGATAAGTGATTTATAGAATATAGATGTTAATCTTTTGTGGAGTTCACAGAGCACGGAGGTTCTTAAGTGGAGGGCACTCAGTGTATCAGAGCATTATGAAACATTACCAAATATCAGGACAACTGCATCATGTAGGAGATGCACCAGTTTATGCAACAGCCAGTTTAACAGGCCTTTAATGCATCATCTGGAATTCCTTTATGTCACTTAAGTACACAGAGCAGAGTGTAGAATTGGTTTGAAGTGCTGAATTTGAGGGCCTAAGAGTGAATACCATCTCCTGTGGGACTCTGCAGTATGAAGGCAAGCAGATGCAAATGGCACAGGTCACAAAAAGCTCTGAAGAAACAATATTTTGCTAAAATATTCAGATTAAAAATGCTGGAACAAGAACAATACAACACTCAGTGAAACCTGAGTTTTCCCCACTCTGCCATTTCAAACAAATTGCAGCACCCTTTGCTTCCTTAACACCCTATGGTGGAAGGCAGTTAGTGGCAATGCTTTTAACTTTTGGGGGGGATGTATCCTACAGCAGCCAAAGTCTATCATTTCCATCACTGAAATTCATCCTTAGGCATCAGGGAAAGCACCTCAGAATTCTTTTTCTGGCACTTTATCTCTCCCACTTCAACACACTGGGGTGAAAAGGCTCCCAGGCTGCAGCCAGGCAGGAGTGGGTGTCCTAGCAGTGCCCAGGATGTGGCACAGCAGTGACTTGTACATCCAGGAGTGAGGTACTTTGGATGCTGGGCATCCCATTGTGAGGGTGTTGGGGGAGTCTTAAACCCTGAGAAATGGAAGCAGTGCCACAGAGACAGGGTCACTGAAAAGAGCTGTTAAAAACAACTCTACCAGGTCTGAGTGCTGGCTTAATCAAATTTTTTAAAAATGCCAAAAATTAGTTTAAAACGTGTTATTACAGAAAATTTACCTTTTTCTTCTTGAAGTTCGCTATCATGGATGTCAAAACATGAATGTGGAGATACAAAGATACTTCAGAAGACATTGGTTTCTGTAAAGAGCCTTGGAATGTTTGCCCTGCAGCTTGTCTTGAGTGATGATAGTCCCTTGCATGCTGTTTATATTTCCTTCTAATCAGGCATTAATGTGAAAAATAGTTAATTAATCTAATTTCGGAATAAACCAGCTAGGGTTAACTTAGTCCCATGACAGCAGAGGGCTCCTGCATCTTCTCATACAAAAAAGCCAGGTACCACATCTTTTCTGACTTACCTTTACTTATGACTGTGAGGCACATTTTCTTCTGTCAGAGATTACTTACCTAGGCCTAGTAAGAGAATTTTAACAAAAGGTTTTAATATTTAGGCATGTTGCTTTCTTGCTTAGGCCTTGCAGAAAAATAACACTTCAAAACCTGTAAAAGTATTTCAAAGTTATTTTGCCTGTAAGTTCATGTCTATTTTATTTCTATCACAAACATACAGGGAGAGAAGGAAAACACACCCTATCATAAATCTGGTCAGTTTTCTGCTTTTTGCATTTTTCTCCCTCTGTATAACAGCTTTTTAGATAATCTCATGGTATATATGTAGCTGAAGCAAAAAAATCACAGCTCTCCAAATATTATGCAATTTTTATTTCTGTCCCTCTTATCTGCAGAGCTGAAACTGATACAGCCTTTTCAGAACCTTGGACCCAGTGGATTTTTCCCTAAATAAAAAGTTCCAACAGAACAAATATGAAAAATGTAACTGTAACTGATAATTTATAGGTTTTGAAAACTCAGAAACTTGAGGAAATAGAAAATACAGGAAAACAAGATTAGTAAATAGATTTCCCCTCTTTCAAAATATGCACTGTACTAGGAAAGACACACTGAAAGGTTTTTGTATTCTTACTTAAATAACATCAGACTTCAGCTCTTGTGAAAAACAAATGTGAGTTGAGCAGAGATCTGTACACAAGTTGTTGCAAAAGCACTGCATCAGAAAAGCCTGGTGTTGTGTTACTGTGTCAGCAACATTTGAGTGTGGCTTTAAAGGAGGAAACCTTAATATCTGTTCATGTGGGGGTTTTTAAATTCACACGTTCTTGTGAAAGTCAAGTGCTTTCCTGGAAGCCGAGCCGGTATGAGCAAGAGGCAATTCACGTGCAAGTCAGCATCTGAAGATGCTTTTAGTTTTGTGTTTAGGCAGTATTTCATTGTGTTAGAAACCTTCATCAGGAATGCAGCTTTGAGACTTAAAGCTTTTGCCTTTACTGACTTCGTTTTGCTTTGCACAGCAAACTGAACATCCTGGGATAACAAAGAGGTCCCTCACTTTGCAGTTTCTCTGTGTGTGTTTTTTTCTGCTCAAGGAGGAAATACATTTCTGGTTACAGTTTTACTACACTTAGTAGGCACATTCTTGACCAACCTATTAGAAAATGTCTTCTGGCTGATACTGCAATTACAACAATGAAGAATACAGAGGGATGGCTGCTACTGATTTGTCTGTAGCTGCTTTGGAATACTTTAGTTTTTTGAACAGTTCTCTGCTCTTCCTTAATTCTATTTTTTTTTTTTTTTTTTTTTTTTTAAATCTCAGCAGCCATGAATTGTCCCCATATTTACTGTGATGCTGTAAGTTAAATCTTAATTTGACTTTCTGGCTTCTGCTTCTTCCTTCTAAAGGCTACTTTTCAAAGGTTTTATTTTTCTTTAATAGAAAGACTTGACACAAAAGACCATAGAGAGAAGATTGAACTTAATCTCATGATTCCAGTTACATGATAAATACAACAGGTAAGAAAATACCTCTGCAACATGTAGAGGTCAGTGTTCAATACCTGTGGGTGCCCTGTGCATCACAGCAGGACAGCAATCTTCACAGAAGCAGTCACAGCTTTATTTAGGCTGAGGGACACACCACACAAGGGTGGCAGGTGCCTAGAAGGGAACTTGTTTACTTCCCAAACTTTCCACTCAGACAAGTGGCTGGATAAACATGAGGGCTTGAAACTCCAGCAGCTATAGCAAGCATTACAAAAAATAAATATACAGGCAAGGCCTTATGGAGTGCATCATGGCAATGGGCTTTGACTGAGGGGCTGCTTCCCTGAGACTGCTCAGGTGCTGCTCTAAATGCAGAAGCACCAATAATTTAAGCCCATTTGATCCAATCAAGTGTAGTTCCAGAGACTAAAAATCACTGCTCTTCACTGGCATTTTGCGAGGCCCAAACCAGTTATCAGTTAACAGCAGCTCCAACACGTGCCCTGTCCTTGGTGGGCAGACTTGGCAGGAAAGCTATGAGAAAGGCACTGGTGTTACTAAACAGTAGTTGCTATGGATTTTTGAGTTCAAGAACAGGGGGGAAACACGTGGCAAAATGTGCCACGTGTTTTAGGATCACTCGGATCTTTGTATTTCATCCTAACAATTGTTTTTGTCTGTCTAGTTTTGGGGAGGCTCTTTCAGATACCTCAATCTGCCAAATCCCAGTCTAAAGCACATGCCAACAGCCAGAATTAGAACCAGCAGAGAATAGGACGGAGGAAAACAACAACAGCTTCAAATATAACTCAGAGAAACCTGAACAGACCTTCTGCCCCAAAGCAGAGGAACTGAGGTATATTTATTCTTGACAGGTATTTGTCTAATTTTGCAAACCTATGATAAAAGCCATTCATGGTATGGAATCTGCTCAGATCTTACATATCCTGACAGACACAGTTTTTCCTAATAAAAGTAATCTTCCTTTCCCACAAAATTTCAGTGCCATTCTTCAATAAGAATCTTTAGAAGAAAATAAAAGCATGCTACTCTTGTTTCCTTTAAATAAAATATCATCCCTTTTAACTTTCATTTTTGCTTTTCCCTGGGCCTTAGCAACACCAGAACTGTCCTTCTACCTTTCTTTGGGCTAATTGCTTACAGGTCAAATATTGTTCTGACTAATTTACAATTTCAAGGCCAAAACTTGTCAGGGTCATTTAACACATTTCTGGAGAGTCCTAATGCCTGTTCTTTCTCTGTTCTGGCTTGTACTCCTTGCTGATTACCTTTAATATTTGAGTATGTCTGGTGACAGCAGAAGCAAAGGCAGCAATTTGTATGTCAACTAACACCCCAGTGCTTCACAGCAAACCCTCTCCCAGTGCAGAATCCCTGCAGGGCACTGTTTTCAGTGGATATCCGAGTTCAGACTGAACAGATTTAGCTTTGGCCTCTGCACAGCATTTCCTTGAGGAGTTAAGTAGTAGACTGTACTGATGTAAACTGAAATTTAGCCAGGGCAGCAAGGTCACTCGCCTCTAAGGTTGCAAAAGACATTTAAATAATACTCAGAACAGCTCTGCATTTTAACTACTTCACTAACATAAAGGGCTGAGCTTGTCACAGTAGAGTCTCTTCACAAGATGAAATCATTATCAGAGGGCAGAAATCATGAACAATATTTGTGTTTGTACTGTAAAGCCAAGTCAGGATGAAATCCCTACTCTTCCAAAATCACTGACAAAGCACCCTTTGACTTTATAGTCCAGGGTCACAAAGTCACACTGCCAACAACAAGGTAAAGTACTAAATCTTAAAACACTGTTATAAGCAGTGTTCTGAGTTGTATGTGTGGTTTGAAAGTGAATGTAGCCCAAGCTTCTTACAAAGAATTTCTTGTTAACATTGTTGGTAATAGAGGGAACGAAGCCCTTTAGGTAAATACCATAATGTGGCTGTAAGGGAAGTTATCACAGAGCTCTGGAACCTGCATATCAGCAGTTCCTGAGGCTGTGGGTTTCTCAAATTCTTTGAACATATAAGTGGCCACCGTGGAAGGAAGCATTCCCACCTCCCAGCTAACATCTGCTGCCAGCTGCTGCATCTCCTGTGCCAACACAAGCTCCCATTGCCTTTGTGAGGAACTGGCTGGGGGAAAATCTGCCTGTAATGAAAACAGATAATACATGAAAAGATAGTTTAAGATGTCCACAGAACTGAGAACAGGGCAGGACTTCTCTTCAAGAGGTTTTTTCTATGCTCAGAACCTGAAGTTTTAATATTACACACCCAAACGTCACTTGTTTGTCCCAGAGCCTGGCCCTTGTGCAGGGAGAGCTGCAGCCACACCTAGAACGTTCCCAAGAGATGTTTGTTTGGTGTGATACCCGAGACAGGGCAGTGCTCATGCAGCAATTCCTGGTTTCCCCTTACACCCTCTTCCTCCTCTCCCAAAATAATAGGCAAATAAACAAATAAAGAAGTGGCCAGGAGTTCAAAGAAAGTACTTTTAGACTGATGCCATTAAACTGCTGAGGGTGATTATTCTATTAGCTTCTAAAATGAAAACTCCTAAGGAATTGTGAGCTTTTTAACATGTAAGGAAGTAACATTATTGGAGCCATGACCTTTGTCCTCTGTTGACCTTTCCAGACGCAGCTGTGTAACTAAGAATTAGGCTTATCATTCAGGAACACACATTGCAGCCATCAACTTATCTAATTTCTTCATGAGAGCAGCAACAACGGAGTAGGTAGAAGGTAGTGCCCAGAAAAGCAAGAGGTTTTGCCAGTTTTTCAAAATGGCTTTCTTATACTGCTAGCTCCTTTATTTTAAACTAGCTAAATTATCCCAGCCACCAAGCTGGTTATCAGTTGCTGTCAATGTCGCTTCAACTTATGTTTGTTTGCAGTGCTGCTTAGTTTATTATATTTTTAGATTCAAGACTGTGATCAAAGCTTTGAATATCTTGGCTATTTGATTTCATTTAATGACCAAAGGAGTTTTCATTTCTTCTTCAAATCAGTGAAACAAGCCAACAAACAAACAGACTCTCCAACATTATCTGAGACGTTCTCTCTTTCATTTTTAGTCACTGACTTTACAAATAATAAAGCGACTTGGCTCTCTCGTACAGTTTGCTAGTCAAAAGCAATATATAATTGTCTCCAAATTCAGACACCTCTGTAATGAAAGGTTTTGTTCAGGCTAAGTTTCCTCTGTCCTTTGAGCTTCTTTGGCCACCCCTACTCTTACTTTCAGTCCTAGCTCTTCTATGAAAGAAATACAGGGAAACCAGGGACATCTTTCACAGTTCTCTTCCTTTTCCACTTTGAAAATGAAGCTTAACGTAGCACAAAGTTCATCTTATTCATTATGTTAAGTATGAAAGTCAACTAAATCCTGCCTCAGAAGAAGGCTCAGAGTGGGTTTGACACCTTGGGCTATTGCCCTGCCACTGAGAAGGAGCACAGGGACTGTTGGGATCACAGCTGCAAAGACAACAACGAGCAAGTCCCAGGGCGCATCACTTTAGCCTCCTGATGCTTCTTGTGAGCTGCAGATTGCTCCATTTCCCCTATCACTTCAAAAAAGGAAAAAAAAAAATACAAACTGTTAGAAACAGTCCCTGAGCTCTTAGCACAAAGAGACTATTTAAACTCTGAAATATCCCATCCTAAAAAGAGCCCTTTTTCACTTGGCATAGTGCAAATGAAAGCTGGATTTCTGAGAACTACCACATCTGCAGGAAAGGAAAATTTTCATAGTGCTTGCTCCATCAGTCTGTACAGTATGTTACTTCTGGACTGCATATTCTGTGAGTAGGCTCAGGATACAGGGACAGTTTATCTTTCCTTTCCTATGAAATCTACTAGCTGATCTCAAGGATTAAGTGGAAAGAAAAACTCACATCAGTTGCAAAATAAAAACCCACTTCTAAATCAACAGCTTAAATGAAGCCAGAAAACCACCCTGAATGCCCAACAGTGCAAATCACCTGGAAGCCATAAATAACAGCTTTCCAATTAACCAGCAAAGAATGTTCCAAGAACATTTCCACTTGGAATAATGCAATGTAAGTAGAACCACTTACAAAATAATTTAAGATGGGCTGGGATATACAAATAGTGGAGGTTTCCAGCTGCCCCTCTCAGCTCAAAGGCAAATCAAGCCACTTAGTTCAGGTAAAACAATTCAGTAGACCCTGTAGAAATGCTGCAAAGATCTCTCTATAGATAAATAAATATAATACAACCATGGCTGAGACCTCTGCTTAGACATGAATACCAGTGCAAACACAAACATGTCAAAAAAGGAGAGCTTCCGAATTGCATTCAAAAAAATTCAGAAGTTCTTATATAGTCTTTCAGATTAAATACAACTGTGTGATGCATAATATGGAAATCCTGCATCCAGAGAAGTAAAATTTAAGCATGCTTAGCTCTTTGTTAAGAAATAAGCAATCTGCAGAGACTTACAGATGCTGCTTAGGTTGCAAGAGCGGCATCAACAAGCAGAGGAACATCAAAGGGGAACAGACTAAAAACACCCCATTCCTTAAAGTTTTAGGAGAAAGAAGCCCAAAAAGTTCTATGCACAGCACAGTGTTGCTAGTTTTTCCCATAACTTTTTGGGGGTTGGGTTTGATCTCCGATGACAGCTTCTCATCTACCTGGAGCTTTTCCGTATGAATCCTCTGGTGCTGAGCCACTGACTCATCTTCCCTGGGATGTTCATGGCCATCTCTGCCCTTACCAGCTGCTCATCTCCATTAACTCCCTGCAGTGTAACTTCCCAATCCAACAGGCGCCAGAACTGACCAAAGGGTTCAAAAGTTATTTGGAAGGTGAGCGGGGCTGAGGGAGACGCATACAGAGAAATTGCAGGAAGTTTCATTTTTCTCACGGAACCAACGCAGAAATCAATTCTCTTCTTTTTGTATCACTCCCTCCCAGGCAATCATGCCAAGTAGGAGAGGCAGGTGCTGTGCCTTTTCCCTGCCCTCACACACTGGGCCACCTGCAGTACCAGGGATGGAAGAGGATCCAGATGAGCGTGCACAAATGTACAGGGACAAGAATCTCACATTAAGACCCTGCTGACCTATTGATTTAAAATGTATTTCAAAAATTGAAATCTAACAAATCCAGTCTAGGTCATTGTTCTAAATAAGAATAATTAGGAAAGAACAGGAAGAAGGCTTCCTGCAGGCACATCAAATGGACTCAAAAGACTACTAAAATTTCATAAGTGTTTTATTACAATAATCAGTGAAAAAGTGTTCAACCAGAGATGACCCAAAAACCCCACGTGTGCAACACAGCAGATCACACCACAGAGAACAACAGATTAAGTCTGACTTTGGGCAACACTTAGGTTTGACTCTAAGCTTTGATTTTTTATTTTTTGCAGAAAATCCTTTTTTGCTTTAATTTTTATTCCTGTGCATATCAGTTGGCGGTTTATAGAACTGATATTGATTTCCTGCGGATTTACTGAAGTCTTATAAATTTCTTCTGTAAGCATTTTCTTTACCATCTGCTGTTCTTACTTTCATCTGTTTTGATCTCTGTTATTGTTTTAATTACCATCTTAAGAGTTTGCTCCAAATTCACAGAACCTAGAGCCTTACACCAATACAATTTTTTCTTTCAAAAATATCAAAGCTTTAGAGAAAAGGAAAATATGGATGGCATCTGGGAACTGTTTTGCTTCTGTTTTAATTTCCACACATAATCAGGCTCTGGACATCATGTGTGTGGTTCTCATAGGTAAGGGGCAGTTTGCACAGCAAAGCCCTGGCAGGAATAGTGAATTTTGCTGTTTCCAGTCCTGCACACTTCTCCCATTCCCAAGTGTCTGCTGATCAGACAGAATGCAAGAGACTGAAAGGGCTCACAGCTACTTGGTATCCAGCCTGTGGAACAAGCCATTGTGCTCAGGTGAATGTGCTAAATATTCATTACAACAGAGCAGATCTGAGCAGGACAAGCAGGCTGCCTTCATTAAGGAATCTAAAACATGTGGTTGTTTCTGACATCTTTTTTAAAGAGCTTCAAGAGTTACAGGGAAACCACATCTAGACTGGTGTAAATGTGGGTCTCCTCAAAATAAAGTTTAAAATATTAACAGCTTAACAGGACTCAGAAAACTAAAACTTTTACTGAATTACTTAATTATAACTTTTTTCTCCATTGGAAAAAAAAAAAAAAATCTGTCCACTTAACAATAGGGATTAGGTTAATTTTCCTAACATTTTACTGAAATAATCACTTTAATTGTCATTTTCCTTTAAGTTTCATAATAACTACAGGCTCAGATCTATAGAATTTAGTAAGAATGAAATCAGCAGGGTTCCAAGGAAATGATCTTGGGATCTTTAGGTGTTGCTGTTTCTCAAGAAATTAGAAGAATAAGAAATTCCATAGCAAACATTCAATTCAAAATGATAAATTTAAAAGCCTGCCTTTTTATTAGATGCAGTCAACACTAATTATTTCTTAAGTAGAATCTGAGTGTACAAAGCAGCTTTTTTTATCCTGTATTCATTTTCCAAATTCAACTTGACTATTCATTAATGAGATCACACTGCAAAGAATGAAATGTGCACCAAGCCATTGTGCAAGTTTGCTAATCCTGCATTTACTGCTTGCCCACAAAAAGATTAGGTTTTCATGTTCATAAAGGAAAATTGGTGTAAATGAAATGACTATCTATTTAAGGGAAGAAAAACTAGAGTATCAGAAATCTGGAAAAATGAACAATTCTGAAATGCTGAAGTACCCTCTAGGAGGATGCTACTGAAAGAGATTCAAAAAAGAGGGCATTTTGGGGACTATTTTCTGCAAAACACTAGTGAAATAGGGCTACAGTGTGCATACTGCAGATCAGAAGGGTTGAAAGGTACTGGCAAATATTAGGCTGGTCCTAGTTTTTAGATGGAAAAATGTTATCATTGCTTCTTTTGACTAGGTAAAGCCTGTTTTGTAATACAGGGGGTGTCTGCTGTTGAAATAGAGCACAAACACCATCTGGGGAAAAGGGGAGCTGTGTGCCAGGGGAGCTGGCACAGGCAGAGGTGAGAGTCAGCACCAGGTTTGTTGGGGCCAGTAAGGCCAAGTATATATTCCAGATATGGCACAGGGGGGACACTGCAAATGTATTGGTCTCTTTTCTTGGCACACTGATGGAGACAAAATCCATCTTAAAAGCCATTACTGGAGGCTCAGCTTTATAAATTTTATGGCTTTGAGGGTTACAAACCAAAAGGCAACAACATCAGAAAAAAAAAAAAAGGGAACAAACCCCAGCCGATTTCCCTCGGCTACATCTACCCTCATGCCCCCAATTCTGAGAGCAATAATATTTGTCATTTGAGATTATGGGCTTTAGAGAAATAGAGTTTGTTAACCCAAAGTGTTTCATTTGCTTAGTTTGTAAATCCCTCATGCGTAGAGTAAAAGCCAAACAACCCTATGAAAGGACTGTGTTTGCATTTAAACAAACATTAATTGATTGAAGTAATGAGTAACCTCACAAAATAGTTTGAAAGATCACAGCATCCTTCAAATGTTTATAGACTATTAGAAATTAACTAATTTAATTTTTATGTACTCTTTTGCTACAGCTGTATCTGGAAGCAAGGGATGGAAGGCACACCACATTTGCGTGTAATGGTTAGAAATAAAAGAAGTACAAGTTAAATACTCTGAAAGGTTTTCTTGACAGAAAATCTACCTTCAGCCTCCAGTTTCCAGAGGACCCAGTTCTGTTACACTTGTGCTCTTTAAGAGAGGTAAAAATCACTGCAGCAGTAGCCTGGCAAGTGGGTCTATGTTCCTTCTGTTACTCCACCTTCTGCAAAAGCACTGACACATCCCACAGGTGTGTGAGTGGATGTTGGGATTTACAGCATGCTCACTCCAGAGACATATGGCAAGTCCCACCTGACAGCTCAGGGAAGCTCTGCAGGACTGGCTGGAGCCCCCAGAATGACTGGGAAGGAATTTAGACATGCGTAGTTACCTCTTTAAAGGAATTTGACATGTCTGTGTCAAATGTTTTTCCATAAGACAAACCAAGAATGTCTTACTTTCTCAAGTATCACTCTTGTGATGACAGGTATCACTGGCTGGACAGATTTTTCTCACCCCTTGTTCCATTAAACTCTTTCAATGATGTATCTTGTTTCTCTCTGAAAGCAACTGGTTATTTTGAAAGAGGAAATGTAACTTTTGGGACTATTTGGTTTTTAATTATCTGCTTTTATAATCATTTTAGCCAAAAGAAGTTACTAGAAAACTGTCTGCTATTTATTTACATTAAATTTCATGTCTGCAATTAAATTGTATTCCTATAAAATTTGAGCCAATTACTTCCGAGGTTTTTTCTACAGAAATCACAATTAGTGTAAATTGATCCTTTGAGCACCCCATAAATAGAATACAGGGTGATGTTCCATAGCAAAGAATTTATTTCCTTCAGTGTTTTGCCCTGTCAAAGCAGTATCAACTCCCAGCTGGAGGCAGCCAGAGAAATCAGGAACTCTCTGCAATGCATCAACACACTCAGAAACCACTGAGCTGCTGGTAGCCAAGTCCAAAGCATGTACCTCATTAATTAATACCACATTTGTGGACTGCACACTCATTTGCTGAATAAGTTCCACTGCTATTCAGAAAATAAAGTAGGTAATCAGAACCAGATATGTACACAGAAGATTTCTTTATTTCCTTAGTTTAATTTTTCTAAAACACTAGGGAAGACAGTACTACTTAAAAGGATAAAAAGAAGCCATTCTAATCAAAGTTAACTTGCAATAATGGTAGTTTAGTGCACTAAATAAATACTTTCCCCCAGATCAAGCCCTGACTGTACCTACATAAAGCTGTACGTGCAGGGAAGGTAGAGCAGCAGACCAAGGGACACTGTTAATCAACCAAATCCAGTCAGAGAAACTGTTTATTTTGCCAGAGAAGTTGTTCCTACAATACCAGATGCAGTTCTAGTGTGTTGATTTTTACTAGTCCAAATAAGATCTGGATTTTTCTCAGCCTCTCTCTGTGCAGAACTTTAATAGCACTAAAGTCACAAACTAGAAGACCCAGTCCTTCCAGAGTTCAAGTACATAAAGTTAAGTCTAATTCAATCTTCTGGGACAATTCAGATGCATTAGGAATTACTTACAAACACATTTGCAAAAATGAGAAACTTCTAGATCCTTTCAGAGAGTGAGTATGAGGGTGGGAGAGGAGACAGAAATTTCCTGTCAAGGAGGTAGGCACCACCGCTGCTCAACCAGCTTCTGGTTTCTCAGCACCACATAAGGTGAAGGGGTTCCAAATCACTAAGCACAGGTTACTGGTGTAAAACTGGATGACATTCCTTATCTCCCCAAAGACCTGAGCTCCTAGAGCTACTAAAAGAAGAGCTAATTGGACAGCAGTTCAGCTGCCTGTGCCTACAGCCACATCCAAGACTACAAACCAACACTGCAGAAGCCCATGACATCAATCAGATGGAGAAGTGGGGCAGAGAGGGCCATTCTGCTGAGCAAAAGTCTCAGCTGAACAAACAGGGGCTTGATCTTCCTTGGCTCATGCCTGTAGCACACAACAACAATTCAAGGTAATCAGGCACATAATTGTATTTGTACTTTGTATTTGCTAAGGTTGCGTGGTTTACAAGAATTTACAGCTTTGGAATACCAATGCATACCTACAGATGCTTTAGCACATTTTCCATGATGAATACACTTTTCTATCTCCAAGCACATGGAATGAAGCCTTTCTCAGAGTCATGGCAGGTACAGGTCACCTCATGTCCCTGGGCTGCACTGTCTCCAAGTAACAAACACATTACCTATCACAGCAGGAGCTGTTACCTGCTGCAGGAGAGCCTGACAAGGAGCCAAGGCTTGTAAAGGCAGTGGGAAGCCCAAACCACTTCTAAGAGAGAAATTATATCTCACATCCACAGACCTGAAAGTGAGGCTGCCACCAAAAGGATGAGGACTCTTGCTCCATGGCCCTGAAATCATGTGTAGTTTGATATAAACTTCCTGCATCCTTAGGGAAACTGGGACAAGATGCCACTGCAATATTTCAGTGGTAAAGGAATTTATGAATCATTAATTATGAACAATTGGGGAAAAAACTCAACTCCTTGAAGAGCCTTAGCCTATGTCAGGGACTTACACAGAATATACTTCTAAGTAGGATCCTTAATTCTCCAGCAGAGAATCCCCAAATTGTGAAGTAATGCTGATAGTTACCCAAATAATCCCAAGAAACAAGTCTTTAGTATCATATGGTTGAAAAGCTTTTAACCTACAGCCTTTTAAAAAATATGAGGGGAAAAAAAGGCTATTCTGTATTTATGTAAAGGATTAGGGAAATCTTGTAAGCAAGATTTTGGTTGGTAAAGGCCTCTTGCTGCATATCCAGCTGAAGACACCAGTGCTTGAATGGACAGCACTGCCTCCAAGCACACTGGTGATGTTTAAATACACAGGGTTTGCTTTCAATTCTGGAGAAACTAAAACAATCTCCATTTATAACCACAAACTTATACAGTAGACAAATAGTGCTAGATACAAATTATCTTAGGAAATCAGACACTTTGGAGGCCATATAGCCCAGAGACTAAAGCTAAAATCATGATCCATAACTACTTACACTACTGAGAATGCTGATCTCGCATGGGACAATGATGTTGCTGTAGATGTTGTACCAAAACAGTCTAGTTTAATCTTTTCTAGTTTTTAATTTTTATGCATGGTTTTTAAGTCCATAATTTGGCAGGTGAAATATCTTTTCTTTCAGTAAATGAAAGCTGAAAAACATGCCAAACTTTGCCTTAATTCTAAGAATATATTCTCCAGATCAAAGTCATATGATTTGAGGGTCATTTTTTATTCTTTAACCATTACACGTGGGCATTCAACCAGTCACAAGTCACAGCAGTTCTCTGCTTTTTGCAGTACCTAAAGGGGTGAGAAAGCTGACACAGCACATAAGCTGTGGCTTGGATTGCTTACAAAAGGGGATCTTTCATGCTTAGCAATCCTCACTTGTGCAGGGAAAGGACAGTTTGACTGACCACAAAAAACAAAACAACAATTGAGTAATGCACAGTCTTCATTTTAGTCCCCTCTTGTCCTATTTTAACATAGATTTTTTTTTTCAGTTTTTCCATTAGATTTTCTTACTTATTTATTTTGCTAAATAATGAATCACACAGTAGATAAAGTAAGGGATGGTTCTGTTATTTCAGTGGAATATATTCCCACAAAGGCTTCTGGAGCTACAGAAAGGACCATAAGAAGAAACACAGACAATCCTTAATCATTTATTTCCTACAAAGCACACCTCGTGCTGTGTGGCCTCATCCTGCAGAAGCTGTCTACAAAAACTACTTTTATCCAGGATAAAATCTACTTTTTGAAATAAAAAACACTGTAAAATAGCAGACAATAAGTACAAAGTGGGCCTTTTACTGAGTCTTTTTATCTTCCATTTGTGACCTGTGGTAACTGCATGACTAAGAAAAAAATATACCTTTTTTCAGTTAAAAAATATACCTGTCCCAAGGACTTCATACCATGTTTGAATTCCAAAGAGGAAAGACATTCAGAGGTTAACAACATATACATCTCTCAAACTGCACTTGGCTAAATGAAATCAATCACAAAAGTAGCTTTAGAGTGTCTGGGGCCAATACAAAACAGGAAAAGTATTTCCTTCCTCCAGCTCCCCAGAGCTGGCTTCCTTCATGGGACAACATGCATTTCATAGGGCTGGGCGTGGAAGCAGCTCTCCAGCCCTCAGGAACACAGCAGAGACATCCTGATCCAAAATCCACTATGACGGAGAAAAGAAAAAAAAAAAAAAGAAAAAGAAAAAAAGGAAAAACAGAACATGCAGAGCATGCAAATTCACTCCATCAACCACTGAAGGAGAATAAGGGAATGATGACTTCCACTAGGCTCTAGTTGCTAGAAACAATTTAAATTTTCAAGTTTTTCTGTCCCTTACTCCAGAAATTAGCCCTCAGATAGAGCCATTGAGGAGTAACACGTAGGAGAACTGGACAATACAATGGGGTTAATGGAAGAGATGTTATTCCCCTTGGATTTGACTTTCAGGCTGAACAAACAAGTCAGTCTGAAGGCAGGCAGAGATGTCTAAGGCAGTTGAAGAAATAAGAAGAAAGCACACTGTTTAAACTGGACTCCTTAGAGACTCCACTTTTATTTCCCTTCCCTAAACACCTCTCTTGGCCTGGAAATAAAATTCATCTTGCTAAAGAATTCAAGAGACTGTAAGTACAAAAAGAAAACATAGAGGTTTAAAGTAAAACTATAAAATAGAAATGTTAACAGCACTGAGTCACAAAGAGGTAGATGCTAAAAAGAAATATTTATTTGTTGGTCCTGACTGGGATTTTACCTGAGATGGAGGTTTGGGGCTGAGGAGAGAGGATTCCCTGCTCTGATAGAAGCCTTTGCCTATCTCAGTTACACAAGCAGGAGGACACAGTTATTTATCTGCAAGAGCTGACATCCCTGATCTGGCTGTGCAACAGCAGCCTGAAAAGCAAAAATAATCCTGCTGCCTCAGCTCCTGACCACAAGGAACTGGAGAATAAAAGAAAACAATTTTTACCTTAGTTTTGTTCTTGGACATAATCAGGACCTAATTCCACTTTAAAACCACCAAGTCTAAGGAGCCCTTTAGAAAGGGCTGTGAGGCAAATGTAACACTGAGAACCAACTGCACTCACCTCTTGTCCTAGGGAGGCACACAGCTTCTGAAAGAGCTACAGACACAGCTCAAATGGGCTGCTTAGGGTAAATTCATTACAGAAGTGAAGCCATTTTAACCTTTCCAGAAAACAGAAACAGTCAGTTCATACGAGTTTTGGGCTGAGCATGAATTCCAAAAGCAAAATGCTTACAACCTGCCTTCTGCAAATAATGTGCAGAAACAGCAATTTCATGGACAGAACTAAGAGTCCCACAGTGCAGGAGGGCCACTGTCACCACAGTGACAAACTCTACACAGTTACACCAAGTGACCCCAGGCAAGGCTTCGAGCTGTTCTGTGATCCAATCAGCACAAATAAAATATTACAGTCCCCATTATTTTACTACTTAACACTGAACTGTTCTTTTGAGGAAGAAGCAAATTGTCTAAAACATGAATCAAAAAATTTGGGTTATCTATGTTCAACAGTTGTCTGTTGATAGAGCCTTACAGTAAAAATATTGAATTTTTCTAGTATGAGTAATCCCATTTCTGGTTTTAATTAATTTTCCAAGTATTCTAGTTGTATCATAAGGGGGATGGCAAACAATCTGTCCAGACAGCAACTTAGTCCATTAAATAAAAGACAACAGGTCTGATTTTTTCAAAACTCTTCCCCATGGGAACAACACAAGCAGCAAAAAGGTTCCTGAGAGGTAAAACTATAAAAATATAGGATTAAATCACCCAACCACTTCAACTGAAACACTTGGAGATTCATCAGACCACAATCACACTGCAATTAGACAGCAGTTAAGGTGTAAAGATGGCTGCTTTTACAATTCTCTGCAAAAGAAGAAGGAATTGGCAAAAAATCTTGTTCTGAAACAACAAACTGTATTTGCTTTCTGGCAACCAGCTGAATTATTAATGCTTGTAAAATATGTCAAGATCTATCAATAGAAAGTGTACCAGGAGCGGAAAACACATCACCACCCGTGTGTTACAGAGACCTCTCTTAACTTCATTCCTTTGAAATCCAGTTTGAACTAAGAGCTACATAAAACTTTGATGTAAAGCAAATAATTGTTCTGCTTAAAATACTAGCTGGGTTTGTGCTTTGAAGATGTGTGGCAGTAAAGAGAGGGAAATCACAAATGATTTCCATGGGAAACATATGACTCCACTGCACTCCTATCATTGCTCAGACATCTACTCCTGGGTCTTCTGATTACACTGGGAAAGGATGTGAAACCTCAGAAGTATTATTTCTTGTATATTTTTACATGTCATGAGCACAATGAATTTGCTTGCTCCCAGGGGCAAATATCATAGAGCATGCTTATTGCTAGAATCAGAACGCACTAAACTCAGGTTTTGATCTATTAAAATAGACTATTTACAGCAAAGGTTTCCTTTTTGAAGAAACTTCCCTTCTAAAATATCAAATTTTTCTGCCCTTGCAGAGTTTGATGGTACCTCTATGCTTAGATGAAGTTGCACCATTATGCATGGTGCACATATTGTGGGTTTGGTACTAAAGTGCAAAAGCTGATCTAGCATAACCCATTTTCCTTTGAACATGTAGGTCTTCACCAGAGAGAACCACCAAACTCATCTGAGGAACCCACATTCCCTGCTTGCAGAGGCACAAGTATTTTTGGGAGTTATTAAAAAAAATTTGCACTGCTGATGCTGTAGTAAAATAAATCGAGTGAAAGAAAACTTTCATTCACCAAAAGGCAGAGAAAATGCCTAACTTTAGCAGATGACAGGTAAGCAAATTTATTCTTACAGCTCTGTAGGCAGGCAGAATAGGATTTCAAGTACCTCACTGGATTTTGTCCTGTTCTAGTTCATTTTACACCACTCACCTCTCAAAGTGTCCAAACATTTTTGGGACATCTTGCTCAGAGCCTCTTGGCAATACACAGCTATTGCCTTTCTGGCAAGTGTCTGCATCATGTAAAAATGACTTCTGGCCCAAAATACCATTTCTAAAAAAACCCTATTTTTAAACAAAATTTCATTTGAGAATCCCTTCTTATCCCAGAATCTGAAGTTACTTGAAAATAATATTATACATATATTTATGACTCATTAGATATTGACCTTGACTTTTAAGCTGGTTTGATTTGGTTTTAATTTTAAACCTCTCTTAGGGAAAAATAGTGACTTCTCTGAAAGAGTGCAAGCAAGAGATAGGGGTTCATTCTAGACCACATGCAAGGTGAAAGAGTGCATTAGCTCTTTTCAAGGGCAAAAACAGAGATCATGTGAGGAATGTGCCAACTTTCCATAGATAGCAAATGGACAGTGATTTAAGTTCCTAAATGCATTTCTGTTTTTCCAAGGACAGGGGAAAGAGAATGACTTCAAGGAAATGAAACTCTCCAATGACAAGTATCAGCATAATTACATCTGCAATATCTGTGCTGAAAAACATGAGTTTTTCTTTTTAAGGACAGAAATAACAGCAATGTTCTAACAAGTGACCCTGAGGTAAAGGGCACCACATGAATTTGCTGGCTCACACAGAATCAATGTTTTGGAGTTGACAGATCCTCATATTAGAAGGCACAGGAGGCCCTCCTGATGTTGGATAAGCACTGGAGCAGGCTGGTCAGTGGCTAATGCATCCCTGCTATTCACAGACTTGGAGAAAGCTGATGAATCTGCTCTCCAGCACCATCTTCCTTATCAGTGGCTGCATGGAAGACATCTATTTCATGGCTGAGGTGAAGTTCATTGTGCAAATTAAGCACAGTACACTGCAGCTGGTGTTTTATATTGCTGACCATGATCAAATCTTTCCAATGTGCACAGAAATGTTTTACTGTACCCTGCATCTCTCTTTAAGGAAGTATTTCCACTATTTTGTCAGTAAATTAGTATTCAAAGTCTAACAATATACAGTCAAAACTATTGATATTCCTTCAAAATTAGCTTAAAATGTTCCAGTTACAGATACATTATGACAGGACTGTGGCCTAAGAACTGAGCCTGTGTCACACTGTGTTTAGAGATGCAGTGTGCCAGGGGGGATGGAGGGGAAAGTGGGGATGCTGTGGGCAGGAGCTCTGAGACATTTTCTAACAAACTCCTTTAAAGTGCTACCACTTATGTGGAAGCTCAGGGGAGGAAAAAGCTCAAGCTTGGACATAGAGCTAAAGACATCCAGCAGGTCTGAATTTCTAAGTAACCCTTAAAGGTGGCTGACTCCCAATTCATTTGTATTCACTCTGTTTAAGGGCAGGACAACTGAAATTTCTACCTTGTCTGTAGTTTTTAGGTAGAAGTTACCAGAATCCAACAATTTTCTGTTGTTTTTCTGCAAAGGGTGATGAACAATAATCTGTTCTCCAAACATGAGAGCTGCTTTTATACTGTTGGTTATCACAGAAAATTTTCTTGTGTCCACTCCTACATCTCAGCCAGTCAACAGGACCCAGACTGTTTGGAAAACTTAGATTTTTTACTTGCAATCTCCCTGCAAACTGTGCAGTTTTCCTTCCTTTTGTTTAAGTCAGGAAACAGAGCCAATAATGAGCACTGTTTCAGGCAAAGGGAGAACTCATTATTTGAGTTGGAGTGCCACAAAGCTTAAATCATTCTAGTGATTGTTTCCTATCTTTCCTTGTGTGTGAAGCCTAACTTAGAAAAGAAACTTAAACTTGAAAAAATTTTAAAATCCTAGCAAGCAGATTATAACTATTTTACCTCAAAGCAACAAACTGCCTCCTACTTAAAGTGATACATTATTAAGTTCTGCAAGAGCAGCTTTGTGCCTTGATCAGAGTTCAGGTTTGTGATATTTAATGCAATTCAAAATATGTATTAGTAGTAATAAACCTGACAGTAGAAAACATACATTTCCTGGCCCTGTGAGAAGAACTTGTAGTCTGCAGTCAGAAAAGTACCCTCTTACTCTATGATAAGCTGCAACTGTCATTCTAATAATACTTTATCAGTAAGACAAGCAAGGATTTTAGTTCCTTCTCATTCCTAAAGGTAACAGTCCATGCAGGGAATCTGGGTAATGTTCTTGATGCAATAGTTAAAAATGAATGCTTACTTGAAAAAATAAAGGCTTAGGCCTCAAATCAATAGACATCACATTTGTAGTGTTCAACCTTTAAGTTTATATCCTTCTCATTCTAACCATAAGCGTTTTCAGAATCCAAAAATGAAGTCAGGTGGTAAAGGCAGTATTTTTTTTTTATCTTTGAAATGCTGGAAGATCCTGCACAGCTTTTTCCCCATTTTCATTAAACACTGTTCAATGTGTTTACGTCACATCAAAGTGAAGTCATTTCAGTGCTTTCACCAAAGGGTGTTTGATTTTCCAGGCATCCAGAACCACTGGCATGTGCAGCTGGAGTAACAGGATGTTTCACACAGAAGAATAAAGCTAAAGCAGGTAAAAGCAAGGTACATCTTCATCCAGAAGCACAGTGTGTTTGGGTAAGGGATATTCTTACAAGGGGATAAAAAGGCTGTCACCACCTAGGAATGTCATGAGCACCTTTACTAAAAGAATCTGAAACAACTGCAAGATACTGTAAAATAATTACCTTTACCAGCCTTTCTGTCTAATAGAAGGACCTGTTTGAAGTGTTTGAAGCTTCCAGACAAATTTCAATGCTAAAAGAATTTCTCAAGGAACAAACACAGCAGTTTCGAGAGTGAAGTTGTAGTATTTTTCCCCCATTAAAAAAAAATACAGGTACAATGCCAAACATCCTCCATCAGCTTCTGAGAGCCTGAAGCAGGGAGATGTTCAGCACAGCTGTGGCAAGGCTCCAGCAGTGGTAGGAGGAAAGCTTTGTCCTGCCTGCCAAGAATGTCAGCGATGAAGAGAAGCGAGCTGAACTTTGCCTTACATAGTGGCTGACAAGGCCAGAGGTCTGTACAGCTTTCATATTTTCATTTGGCTTTACTTGCTTACAGAACTGTTAACTCTGTGGGAATCCAGGGGGAAAAAAAAGCTTTCATTGTAAGTAACTTATTCATACTGTGCTAAGCCTGTAGTCAGAGGCCAGCTTTCACTCTGGTACCCAGCCACTACAGAATTCTTTTAACATACCTTCTGAAAAAGGTATGTTACATACACCACATATTACCTGGTAAGGTGGATTTATTCATCTCTTAACCTAAAGAGCCCTGATTTGTCAGAAATCCACAATAGAATACCCACATGATATGTCCCACATTTGTATTTCATTGCTGAAGTTTTTAATCTTGCTCATGAACAGCTGAGGGAACATTGGAGCCCCCAAACCTTCCATTTTCTAGTTACCTTTACCAAAGGTAAACTTATGTATTCTTGGAAGAGTTTTATTTTTTTAACTTCTTGGTTTATTGCTATTCTGGTGCCTTGAAGTGACATAACTCATTCTTTCCACTTCATTTTCATAAATCTTTTACCCCTCTAAAACACAAAGGAGTGGGCTGGTGTTATTGCAGTAAGGAAGTTTTGGTGTGAATTTGGTTTAAATCGCAGAACAGCTTCAAACAAAATACACAGATTTTCCTCTTCACTATAGTAAAAAAAAAACCCCAAGCAAGTAAGTTGTTTGGGGTCTGACATTTCATAACATTTTAATGTTCTACTTTGCAGGGCTACTCGTGTTTAGCGATAAAATACTGAGCCTTATACAAAGTTGTCTTTCCCAAAATATATTTTGGAGTGTTTGTTCTTTTGTTGTTAATTTTTTGTTGATTTTGCCGAGAACATCCAAGTGCTTGAGGCTGAGTGAGACCCACGTGCTTGGGATGCTTTTCACCTACCCAAAAGTCTCTTTCCCCCCAGCTCAGTCACTGAACTAATATCTCGTTCCACTGACTAATGGACTCTTCATGTCAGTTCTAGTTCATGGACTGAAGCTGAAAAGGCATTTTATTGCCTGATTCCCACATGAACAACAGGAATCACTCCATCCATTGAGAACTGTGCTGATTATTTTTTGCTTTTTCAGCGAGCCCTACACTATCAGGTTGGATTCTTTCCGCCTCTCATTGCCAGCCCCTCCCTGCAAAGGAAATACCATGAAATTTTTTTCCCAAAGGAACACGTTTGATTTCACCAATACTGGAAGTTGCCCACACAGGCTCTTTTCCTCTCCATGCAAGGAATGGGTGAACATGCCAAAGGGCATCAGATGTGCTTTACCCTATTTTCTGCATGCAAATTGCGAGGGAGCAACAAAAGGTGAGTTCTGGAACAAGCAGGCTACTGTAGCAAGGAGGCCAAAGTGTTTTGCCACAGTACACCACCAAATCAGGATTCTTCCCAGGGAAGGTCCTTCACATGCTATGAGCCACTGAGATGGCAGGACAGTGGGGAGAGGGGATCTGTGCAGAGTTCAGTGTGAATAAAGAAAGGGAATTTAAACTGCTCATTTCTACCACGTGAGTTTTGCTTCCTTTTTACTTCTAATCAGGATATTTATGGCAAAGGCAGCAAGAACATTGCTTGCTGTTCATGAAGCCGTATTTCTCCTATACAGAGGGAATGAGTGGTGCACCCCTGACTGCAGATTAAACAAGAGCTTCTCACAGACACCCCCTGTATTTTAAGGTAGTTGAATCCTACCTTTCTCATTATACTTATGTTCACACTTACACTGCCAGCTCAAATTCCCAGCCTTACAGCTGACTTTTGACCATTGTATCTTTTTCTTGACAATGCCAAACAAGTAACTGCAACCAGAACCTCAATCCTAAAAGTACATACTAGTTGGTATTAGTAGCCTTGAGAAGACTGCTAACCTTCCTACCTGCATGCAAAGTTAGTAAAACTAATATGGTTCAGAGCTGACATGGTTATATTTCATGGATATCTTTAATTCAAATTAACTCTCTCAGAAGAATTAAAGTTTGTCAAAGAGCACCACAGATAATTCTATTCAGCAGGAACACCTTTAGCAACCAGTGTATCCATTTGACTGAGTTCTCCCACTATATTGTATAACCCAATGCTTTCCCATACTTACTAATGAGTGATGCATTAATGGAATTGCTATGTAATCACAGATAAAGGAAGAAAGGAAAACCATTACTAAGAAACATGTGATACCATGAGTCTTAAAATACTCTTGAGATAGGTCTGAACTACTTGCTGGCTAAGAAACTGCTGAATCATGCTCCTAGACTCATACCAAAAATAGCATTGCATTTGGCAAAGCACATAGAAGCTGTTAATGTTCCCTATTGTTCCAACCTGCTAATTAGCTGCTGGTCACAAAGGATGAAAAAAACATTCTCTTATCTTTTCTCTCTCCTTGAGGGAAAGATAATAGCAAATATGTTTTCTCCTACAGTATTCTCCCTTTCACAACATCAGCTTTTAACAGAAAGTTTCCAAAACCTTTTCAAAGCATCCTGTGAGCTCTCTACATTTAACACACCTCAGAAAAGGTGTGCTTTTTTTACACACCTGGAATTGATGGGTAGCAGGTGTCCCTCACCTTCCAGCTGCACTCCTCCCCGGTGAGACTGATTTTCTCATTACATTACCTGCAATTTATTTCTTAGGACTAGGGGAGAAAACAACATTTCTTGGTCATTTAAAGACTGTATTAATATGAGGAAAGTGGTTTTCTCTGAGGTCTAGGAAAAAGTGATTGCTTAATGCCCTTAATGAGGAGGGAAAGGTTTTAAAAAGTTGAGTTGAAAAGCTCCAGCTGGAGTTAATTATATTCTCTAAGAGGCTTTGTAATTACCGTGTTTCCTGGCCTTCAGCATCACGTAGGTGGAAGGACAGACAAGAGCTGCCTTCTGAGTTTCTCTGTGTGCCTCATTACCTTCTCCATTACTTCTTGTGGCCTGGTGTGACAGGGCCCTAGACTGAAGTCCTGGGTTTATCAGCAGCAAGGGTGCCATGAATGCTGCTGGGCTGAACTTGGACACATCTGTCTGAGGTGCCTGGACTCCCCTCTTCCAGCAGCACAAGTCACACCCTGTTTCCAGCCCCTTGTGCCAGTGTGCAGGGCCTCCTGCTTTTGGCTCCTGTGTTGTACCACAGCTGCTGCCAGCCTCACCCTGGAAGTGTTAAGGATAGGGAAAGAAACACGGAAATAACTAAGTCAGGTAGAGCAGCCCCTCATCAGAAGTGCCAGGGGACAGGCAATGCAAAATTGTAGAGGGAAGACTAAGAAGGGAAGACATATTTTCTCTGCTTAGTGTGGGAGTATTACTTCCTACCTCTCTGGCTGACTTTACTGCTCCGCAGTGGCGGACTGCCATCCACGTAGAATCTATTTAAAACATCTTGGTGTTTTTAAGAAAAACATTTTAAGAAAAACATATTGCCCTTTAACCATCTGCTCTGTTACCTTTACCCAAGAGTTAGGGTATCACATAAAGAAACATTCTCGAGAGGTTTATAATATGAGAGGGGTAAGGAAAACATCTGTGATGCCACAGTGACTTGAAGCTGCAGATCTTGCATTTTATCTGTAACTTACTTACCATTATGTAAATTTTCTTGCAAATAAAATCCATCTTTGAAAAGCAAAATAATCTCTAGGCAGGAATAGTGGGCAGCCCAGTGCCCCAGTCTCTGTGGAGAGCAGCTCCCTCAGAAAGCAGAGGGTGGTGTTTGCAGAGTTTCCTTTACAGAACTCTAACCTATGGGAGGCTGGGCACTCGGGGTCTGTTGAAGAGACAGGCTGAGTTAATTTGCTGCTTTAGCAAAGCTGCTGTATCCACATGGCATGGGGGTTAGAGGTACTTTGTGCCACATATTTCTGCTATACAGAATGAACCCTCAACACATGATAATCACAGTTAACTTTGTGCTACGGATTTCTCACAAGTTCATGGGTAACTCATTGAACTCTTCAGCACAGTTCTAATCAAGTAATTTCTCCTGGTCTCTGCTTGATAGGTTGCTCTTTTTCCTGAAATCCCCAAACATATTTTGCTTCATGATCTCAGTTTTTTAGATTTCAACAGCAAGTTGAAACGGAGACATTCAGAACCCCGAAATGGTGATCTCCTGCACTCACTGAGCCTGAGACACAACCAACCTGTAATGATTAGCTTTCAGACAGTGTCAGTAGGATGGTACACAACTGTCTCTGTCTAGGTGATTTCAGAGGCAGCAGGAGGATCTAGAGGCAATTAACTGCAAGCGACCAAGTGATGCTTCAGAGTAAGGGACCAGGGAGAGATGGGAATGTGCATGGAATAAACTGAAGGTCTGAAGGGTGCAGCAATTTAGATGACTAGAAGAGAGATAATCCCATGAAACCAGTAATCCTTATTCTGCAGCATGTCCTGTGTCACTATTGCTGGGCTGCTGCACTTCCCTCTTCCTTTTATCATCCCAGTCTCCTCTCTTTCTATCAGTCTTTGCTTCTCTGTGAAACCCAGTCAGAACAGTCTTGCTCACTTCAAACTAATGCTTGTACTTCAGCCTCCAGAACTGGCTTACTTTCCCCATCCTGTTGTTTTGTGATTGTAGCCAAACTTCTGGCATAATTTATTCAGCATGATGTAACTTAAGAATCACTGAGTCATCCTCAAGCACATCTAATAATGTCTTGTATCACTTCCTCAGGATGGTCCTGAGAAACTGGTCTTTCCCTTTTTATTAAGTGTCATTCATAGATGTAAGCAAAGTTAGCTGAATAAAAACACATGTAGGAATTGATACAGTCAGTACTACTGAAGTGAGATATTTCTCACTATTTTGTTTCTTAAACTTTTACTCAGTAAGTTTTACAAGCAGCAATATATAATGACTAAATTGTTTTTAATGTATCTAACAAGAAGCAAGAAAACATATTAACATATTAAAACATGTCCTCCTATTCTGAAGTACTAGCAAGGAGAATTAGAATTGTAATATTTTGTTACTTATTCTGTCTTTTAATAAAGAGAATTAGAAGACCAAAATGGTAATATGAATATGTGGGGTTTTTAGTTCATTATATTTGCTTGTTGCACTCTCCCAATGTGTAGTTTCTCTTAATTTATAATAATGTAGGAGATCTCCACAGAATTACCTCAAGTAATGCTGAAGTACAATCCCAGGAAATGCTGCACACATTCAGTGAACCACAGAAATAAAAGTTGCTATTGCCTTGGCCATCGTGTTTGGCACTAGGTCACAAGGGCAGTCCATGGAAACCACTGAGAACCCTGCTGGGTGCCCCAGCTGGCTGCCCTCCTTTATCCCTCTTTTCTGGTGTTAAATTTGTCAACGCATACAAAGTTATCTTCAGCAAATATGTGACACACTGGAAATGTATAGACTCAGAAATCAGCACCTATCCTGAACACACAGGCACAACTTCCAGGGTGTGGAGCTCTGTGGATGTGGAGGAATGTGGGAAGGAGAATGCTGACCTGTGCTTCAATTCCTTTGTGACATTTGAGAGGATTTGCCAGAAAGTGCTGAGGTTACTCACATGATCTTCTAGCACTTCTGTTTCCATGCTCTGATACTGATCTAACCTCTGTCCTCAGTGACCAAGTGGGAAATACCAACTAGACAGTAGAGGCAACATGAAAAAGAGTACAAGATCAGCCTGAAGTTACAGCTTTCTGCTTTCTGAACATCCAGCTATCAGCCTTGGTCTCTTCTGTTTGCTCTGTACCATTTAGGTAAGACAGCATTTAGATTTTATCACAGCTAAGCAGATAAAATGAAGCTGTACATTCCTATATAGCCCTGAACTTCCACTGGTAACCTGTATTAAAAATCCAAGTAAATAAGCCAAGTTCCCATTTTCCTAACTGAAAATTTACTCTCTGTTAGCAAAGCAGAACTGGGTAAGAATTCATTATGCGTGGAGGGAGGACATACCTAAGCAATCACCTTAAGAAAAGGAAAATCTCCTTTCTTTTCTAATCGGGTTGCCTTTGATGTAAAACCAAAGACTAGGCCTCCTCAGGTCTGATTCCACTATTCACAAAGTCTGCTTCTCCTTGGGTCTGCACAGTCACAAAAAATTAAAGAAAATAGAGGAAACAAACAGTGGGAGAACAGTTTCTTTTCCCCTCTTTTGGCTAAGATGAGCCTAATGACACAAATTCAGGGGAAGGAATTAAAGGTGATGAGATGTATTTTGGTTTTTTGTAGCCACTGTGAATTTTGCATGGAGGCTGCTGGTATCTGCCAGGATCAGGCACTAATCAGAGCAAGAAAGAGAAGAAAACAAAAAAGCCAAAGCATGACTCTACTTCTTTGACAACTGAAAATCTCTGACAAGGCTACCCTCAGATAGTAAAGGCACTAAAAGTATAGTTAAAGCTCCTTGATGTGTGCAAGACAAAAATGGCTTTATAATAAAATATAAGAGAAACATTGCCTTAAAATGAAGTAAATAAAGGTTTCCCAACACATACAAAGTTCCTTGGTATTCCAAAAGTGGAAGAAACTTTTCAAAAGTCATTTAGGCGACATTGTTATACAAAACCTTTCTCCCTGGAGAAGCATTTAATTTTAATATTTTTTTTTACATTCCTTTGATGGGCATATACCACCAGTGCTATTTTTTGCATTTCTCTCCAAGAGCAGTTTGTATTCTGAGTTGCCACACTGTGTGCAGAGGTTGTACACATACAATCTATTCAGTCCACAGATACCTTGTGATTATGCTACTGAAATCTGCAGGGGGGTTGTGCAAAGCAGCTGTGCCTGTGCTTAGAGAGCCACTAAGGAAGCTCCACAGCCTGGATGGGCTGCTTGGTGTGTCTTTGGTCCCCAGCTGTGTCACAGTTTGCTCCCATCAGGCATGGCTAAACAATGCCAAGGTCAGTACAGGATGACAGGGAATAGTATATTGCAGGCCAGCAAGTAAAGCCAAAACTGTCCCAAAGAACGGATTCTTTATCTTGTTTGGTTATCTTTAGAAGATAAATGGACTCCAGCACACTTCATACAGTAAACAGTAACTTTGACTGGCCTTACTCCAGTAGCAGCTGAACAAATATTTCTAACGTGGACATCTCCCTCTTTCCCAGCTGGACAGACCATATATTTGTGTAACTCCCTGTCAGTTCTTACACGTGATGTGGTCAGCCAGGGGAAGCAAACTCCCAGAAATTAAGGAACTCACACATGGCATTTACTTTTTCAACAGCCTGAGAACCAAATCGTGCCTTTCTAGAAGCAGGCCCAGAAAATACATGATTCTCAGTTCTGCAAGTAAAGAGCTGCATCTCTTGCCTAAATCAGCAGGGTAGCAAAAGCTAAAGGAGCTCAAAGAAGGAGGCTGGATAGGAGATGTACACATAAAATGCAGACAGGCTCTGCACAGAAAAATTATGTGAGCATTTTGAAAAGCAGTGAAGATCTGCTGTAGTAGTGCTTGTGGTAATTGTGAAGTTTTGACGGTACCAAAAAAAAAGCCCTTAAATTCTTGAAAAAGCTTCCCATCCATTTTACTAATCCTTTAGAACTGCTTTTAGTAGCAAATCCAGAGACTGTTTATAAACTGAAGACAAACAGTAAGCCTAGCCAACTGCCTCAGCAGCAGTTCTAGAGGAAACATTGAATTGGAAGAACTGCAGAAATACATTACATGCAATTGGAGAAAAATAGAACTGGAAAATTGGTACCAGCTCTTGAAGATTCAGGATTGAATCCTTGCAAAAACTTGCAGAGTTTCAAATATGCTGTAATCTGACTTGGCTCATCTTCTTGAGCAAGATTAGACATTATTTCCATCCCCTTTTACACAGGCAGGTATGGTCAGCACATCACCTCAGTCTCTAAATGTTCTGAATTCTTTCACTCATTTCACAGAATAACAGAATGGGTAAGGTTGGAAGGGATCCCTGGAAGTCATTTAGTCCAACCTCCCTGCTCAAGCACTTAGAGCACTTGGCTCAGCACTTCCTAGAGCTCTGACTGCAGCTGATACACTGTTCTGGCTTCTCCTTGGTTATCACTGCTGTTCAAGACACAAAGGGAAAATTGGATGCAAGTCTCCATTTTCTTCAATTTAAAAGAGAACAGCACCCTGTATGATTCAATTAATGAAGCACACGTTACAGAGCCCATTTCTATTTATTTTTTCACACTTACTTATGTTTTTTCTTTGTTATGCTACAACCTCACCATTACTTTCTACAATAATGGATAAGCATTCCCTACCCACTATATGAGGAGTCAGTTGTGCTTAAATGTAGGGCCTTGCACTGGATTTCATGTCATTGTTTTCTGGACTACTTCACATCAGTTTGTTACAGTGTGCTGTTGGCAACAGATGTACTGACATTTCAGACACACCATATTTTTACCTGCTTTTTTCCCCCAGGGACACAGAATTTACTCAATCACACTGCTCTCTGCCACCTCCTTCCCTTCCTGACAAACAGCTTCTGAAACACTTGGTTGCACAATGCCCGGGGCAGGAGCTGCAGTACCAGGGACATGCACAGAGACAGCCACACTCTGCTGGCTGTGCTGCTCAAGGCAGAGCTCACCTTCAGACTCCAGTCTGGTGGCACTGGGATGGGGATATCCTGTTATACTGTCCCCCTCCTGACCGACATGAACAATGACTTCCCGTGAAGAAGTTGGGGTGTTTTCTGAGCCACTCTTTAACACGTGTTTTTGCTGTTGTGGGTGGGGTTTTTTGATCTTAATGAGTTATGCTTAGCTATCTACTGTACCTTCTCTTTCCCTTATCTGCCAAAGGAAGGGACACAGATTTTCTAAACGTAACTTCCCTTGCTTTTTACGAAGGATTAAGAACTCTTTACTCTGCATGTGTGAAAACAGATTGCTCCATCACCCTATACAAAGAGTAAAAAGCACAGTTGCATACTTCCCATGTGACCACACGGGAAATAAAGTTTAACTAGAAAGAAATATTGACCCAAACAAGGACAAGCTGAAGTATTTGAAAAAGCATTACTGAGCAGCATGCACTTTGTCCATACTCCCTGCAAGGCTTTAAGCAAATATCCTTGTTCAGTTTTTTTCTGCCCTTCAGAGGGGTAAAATAGTGTTTTTTAAAGCAGAAGTTAAAGGCATAATCTCATTCCAGGAATAAAATACTTTTTATTACACCATGCAGTTAAAGCACCCACAAGAAGGAAAGACAATGCCTACAGAGGGCAAGACAAAAAGAAGACTATTACTCTAACATTTACTACTAATTTCTCTAGTACTAAGTACTTGAGAAAGACATGAAAGCAGAGTACAGCACAATATATTCCTGGAGAACCTGAAAGTAGGCCAGATAGAAAGGCATTACCACCTCCAGAGTGCTAGATTCAGAAAAGCTACACACACTAGCTGCACTCTTCCCTAGCAGAAACCCTCTTTACTCCAATTTCTAGGACATCCACCATGTACTTTACAAGTACAGAAGTGCCTGTAGCATTTTAAAATTACTGGATACAAAACTACTTACTCCTTTGGAATTTCTGAGTTAGATTTCTCACTGAAGAAACAAAAGAGTTTAAAGTGAAAGGTCTGAGTTCACCGTTTTTCCTTTGAGAAGATTCAACTTTCATACCCCATCACCAGTGCTCACTTGATGGAAATGCTTTTGAAATATTTAACTGCTTTTGATTTCAGAGGAGAAGAATACAACACAGAATATATAATAGACCTTGCCCTCCAGAGGCAGGACTGATATCTCAACTACCTGGTAAGCCAAGTAGTGCAGCAAGCAAACAAACAGTGGTAGGTCCCTCCAATCATTTTACCTTTGGTTGCTGAGCAGTGAATTCCTCGGGGGCTTAAAAAAACTCAGAACTTGACAAAATGTTTACAACTGAGTTAAAAAAACCCAGTGAAACCATCAAATAGTAAATTGTGAAGGGACTTCTTCAGTTCAAAGAAGTATTCTTTATGTATTAAGTACACAATAGCATTCACAAATCTTTTTCTCTGTCCTTTGTATTTATGGGGCTGATATGTGTACCTACATTTTCAAGTCAGAATTCTAACACTTGTCTTACTTTGTAAGTGGCAGTGAAGAAGGCAAACATTAACAACTAGGGACAAACTATAAATGTGTGTTTCAAGGAAAATCTTAGTTCAAAGAGGAAGCAGTTCAGAGAGCTCCTAGGGAACCAATGCAACAGCCTTCTAAAGATCAATCCTCTGTGAAAACATATCCTAAACACACAAAGCCAGAAGCAGTCCTATATGAAACATTCTGAATTTAGTGTTGAAAAGTACTTGACTACTAAAACTTGACCATTCCTATCCCTGAAGTTCTCACCTACAGAAGTCCATCATCCCAAACTCAGTATGGTAGAGACATGGGAAGGTAAAATAATTTCCTTTTTGTTGCTCAGCAGGCCAAGACACAAAACTGTTCTATCACCAATGCAAGATCCAGGCTGAGATTTCAAGACCTTCATCTATTGTCTCTTTAACTTACCACTGTGGGTGGTAAATTGAAAGCAATTCACCAAAGAGTTACAAGGTTATTGAAAGATCTTGACTATATTTGCCATTTGCTTCCTCCTCAATGCTATTTGTTTGTGCTTCATGGCAGTTCCAACCCATCATTACAAAAAAGCTTTCTGCACAGGATCCGTGCTAAGTGTAGCATACCCAGACACCAAACTGAAAAATACAGGACAAATAACTTTTTATGCAAATTTATTAATTAGCTTTAACAACAGTAATACATAAATCAATACTATGTCCAGCATATGGTTGTATAATAAAATATTCTGGTAAGATTGATTTCTAGTGCGTACATTTTTAAGAGCAGTTTTCATCCAATTTGGACAATTTTTTTAAAAAATAAATAAATACAAGGCCAAAAATGCTTACTTAATGAAAGTCCTGCTAAGTAAGACTTCAGGCTCCACACTGCTTCAAAGCACTACTGAGTACAGGTGCCTGCACACATCTTGGACTCGCACACAAATGGGCTGTGCTCAAGCAGCATACATTTTTTGACGTACAATGCAGACCAATACACACAAGTTTTCCAATTTAAACCTCCTTATTCCTCTTCGAACTAGCATTCACTTTTCTATTTTAGGATTGTCTTGCCTTCCAGCTGTGATGTGCACGTATGAATCCTAACCACATCATGTTTACCAAATACAAAGCTCCAGTCCTTTCCTAATAGTACTGCACTATCTAGTGGAACTATTTATGAAACAAACTGCTACTCAAATTACACAAGACTAAATTGTTCTTGGAGAAAGGAAAAAAAAAAAACCCTTTGGGAACAGGCAGGAACATGGCATGCTCCCAG
Source organism: Certhia americana (assembly GCA_018697195.1). Classification (NCBI taxonomy): domain Eukaryota; kingdom Metazoa; phylum Chordata; class Aves; order Passeriformes; family Certhiidae; genus Certhia; species Certhia americana. The sequence goes on along the minus strand of CM031863.1, from coordinate 30,232,174 downwards.
CTCTATTTGTCACGTTTTTGGAGCTCTCTAGATTTCAGGAATACATCCTCTTTGGGATGTCTGGTGCTTAGTGCTACAGCATTAAATTTTAGGCACCCTGGGTTCTGTGCACTGCAGACAGCACAAAAAAAAAAAGCTGCATTTCCAGCTTTGTTTCCCTGATGGCCAGTGAGTCCAAGATACACAGTGGAATTCAGATGTTTTTCAAAGTGCAGTAGAGAGGCATTCACTGACATTTGGACTACCTTTATTTATATTTAACAATATTAAAATCTGGTCCCAATTTAAATTAGATACACATGAGAAAATATATTTGGCAAATCAGAGCTACTTTATTTACTAATGTACTTATCATAAGGCTATGTACTTATCATACCACATAAGGCTATCCTTTGGACATATTTACAAATCTAGATAAGCTTGTTTTATTTGTCTTCTGACAAATTCTGCTGATGGCAAAATTCCCTTTCCTTAAGTTACACTCAGGATTCAGTCACGAATTTTAAACCTACTCTAAATTACATATTTTTCTTTATTATATCAAAACAAAACCCAAATGCTTGGTCAAAGTATAAACACTTACAAACCTAGTGAAAACATCCCTGAGAAGCTTTCAGCAACATAGAGTAATTATTAGGTTTGGTCCATTAGAGGAGAAAAATTGTTACATCCAGTTACTGAAAACTATGGGCTAGAAGTGAATTGGTTGTACATTAGATTCACATTAATTCCATTTCAGGCCTCTTACAAAACATTGTATCTGAGACAAGAGCCACTAGAGGTTCTTTACATTCCTTGATAGATAATGTAATTGTTACAAAATTTGTGATGACTGGCCTAGATTCAGCCCTGGTGTAACGCCTTTAATTTCAATGGAGTTCACACACTTACATTCCAGGGTTTAGTCTGGCAACATACATGACTGTGAAGGACAGTACCTAAAATTAAAAAAAAAATCCTTAAAAGTTACAGAGGATACTTTTCACAAGTTGCTGACTTTGTTTTCACACACTACTTATTTTTCAGACAAATATTTTACCAATATTTAAATTTAGAAGTCAGACTGCCAAGCCATAAGAAAACTCAGAACACCACCAGGTTCAACTCTACTGAGAAAGCAAAGTGCGTAGTTTCCACAAAAGTGCACATAGGGTTAATGACTGAGGAAGTACTGTGTTAGTACACATGCAGGGTAAAAAAAACCAAACAAACAAACAAACAAAAAAAGCAAGAACTAATTGAACAGAGGGAACATAACATTTTCATTGCTCTGAAGTTGCTTTAGAGGGAGTCTCAGTCCATCATCTCATTGGTTTAGTATTTTAGAACAAAGTCAAAATTCACATACACATCAGATAAATGCAAGTAATCCACTTTTTGCATGAAATATTAACTATTTTCAAATGCAGTTGTTTTCAGAAACAACTATTAAAGCCTGATATATTGGAAATTTAACTAAAGCTGCTTGTAACTCTGAGGCAGAATCTAAGTTAGCACTAGAATTTATCTTTCTGTACCAGTACTCCTGACCTTAGCACTTTCTGCTACATCAAACCCGAGCAAACCTGCCATTTGCAATTTAAAAGCCATGCTTTGTAATATTACATCAATAGCTTCTGCTAAATGAGGCTGTTTTACTCTATGAAGTGCAACGAAAGTGTAATACAATATCTTGTACCTAATAGTTGTCTAATTTGTAAGGAAACATGCAAAAAACCTGCAAAGGTGTTTCCATAAAGTTAAACCAAAACATAAAATACTATAAAGATTTTTGGGGAAAACAATTGAGTTTACTAGAAGAATCCAAGGAGGATGGTAGAATATTGTGAGTTAGAAGGGAACCTTGTAACCCAGAAGGCTACAAGGACCATCTAAGTACAATGTTTAGAGAGAATGTTTATACCAGTTTAAGAACACAGGTGAGCAGAACTGTTCATAGTAAAGGAATATTGGAGAAAAACTCCAAACCAAATACTGTATAAAAAGTTATTCTGAAGTAACTAAAAAGAAGAAGACCTCATTTTACTCAATGAACACAAGAATTATTCAGAATTCATGTTAAATTGAGTACATATTACCACTTAACCACAGCATCACTGCGGGGGTCAGCAGTGGAACTTGAACAGTATTTTTGTGATCAATCACCAGACTTGAGATTTGTGGGGAACCTTTGATACTGCAGCTGTCAAGATGCAACCAGGCTGTCCTCTGCCAAACTTGAAACATTTACAGTGGCCACTGTAAAATTAATTTTCTCTCTTGGCACAGCTTCCCTGAACAGCTAAGTTATGCATTCAACTCTAGAGAAACACCTCTAACAGGGTCATAAAAGCAAGTATATGTGCTTAACTATGGTATTTGTGAAGCAAAGTTAGTAAGAGAAGTGGATCCTTTCAGACAGTAGATGTATTACCAGGTGGTGAACTGTCAGGGGCTGCTTTGGGATCAGGAGTGTGACAAACAAAAAGTTGTTTTCCCAAGCTTTTTTGGGCAAATCTGAAGTACATTATGTGGCCCATTGCAACAAAAGACACAGAAATAAGCACCAATAAGCCAAAAGCTTCAGGGTTTGGGGCCAAGATGACCATGATGAAGTGCAGCAAGTCCAGAAGATAATTCATGGAGTTTTGGACACCATTTATGATGCCTCTTTCAGATTCTATGACGTTTTCTTGGAGTAACTGTGTGACAGTCAAATCAAAGGACCAAAGGCCTATGAAGAGAAAAAACAGTTATCCATACTGCTGGGCTTCTCATAAGGGTTAGGGTTAAACACATCACTGCCACAATTCAATTCATCCTTCCAAGCACTCATTTTTGCCAAAAATGCACAGGATAAGATACCCTCTTGTTGACTAGAACTGATTTCACACTCATGGTCAAGACAAATTTACAAAAAAATTTTACAAATTTCTTTTTTTACAAAAATTTCCTGAAATAATACATAAAGTTGATTTGCCTGTCACATACATAAAATTGCCTGTCACATCCTGTTTCATCGTGACTATTGAGCCAATGTTTTCCTTTCCTTGTTTAACTACCTGGCTCATAGCTATTTAGTGTATTCATGCTAGGTGCAATCACTCAAGTCCTGCATAAAAAAAAAAAAAAAAAAAAAAAAAAAATCAACCCTCCAAAAAAACTCTTTTAAACTATGCAGAATACACAATAATTTCAAATGGCTGACATTAGCTTCCATACTAGTTTAGTCTGTTCATGATTCCGCTTTAGAAGCTTCTCTTGCAAACAAAGTTAATATATGTGAATCCAGTATTTTATTCCTCCAGAATTCTGCAAAAACTGCAGAAACTGAGGATAATGATTTAATGATTCAACAGATATCCATTACAGTTCATTACATTTATATATTTCCTGCCTATTCTGTTGACAGATACTAATGCTACACTAACCAACAGTGACTCAAAAAATTAAGCTGTCATCCAAATCAAAGCTTCCCTTCTAAACACCAAGACAATTTTAATAAGTGGATTAATTTAGTAAACTGTGAAATCTGAAGGGTTTATAGCAGATGTATTTAGTGCCATTTTCTAGTAACAAGTGGTTTCATTTGGCTGGGAAAAAATCATTTAGAGATAAGCCTTCCAAAAAGAACATTATAATCATCTCCAGATGTGGTAACTTTTCTCCTGTGAGTGACATACAATACACATGGAATTAGTACTGCAGTCTTCACCCTAGTGACACTATGAGGATCATTTCATTTGAAGTATAATCAACTAGCCCCAGAAACAAGACAACACTTCAATTATTACCTCTAATTCTAAAATCAATTGTATTTAGTTGACATGCACTGTAATCTTGAGAATTAAAAGCAGATAATAAACCAAATTGTAATAGAGACAAAGTACTTACCAACTCTAGCAGCAATGACTCCTGCAAACAGGAGACTAACAGAGATTAAAGGCACAGGCTCAGGACTCATCTCTGGGTCACCGTTAGCAGAAGCAATAGACCCGTTTAACAAGTTGGGCATTCCAGTTGCAAAAATCATTTCAGGTTCTGGAGATGCTATAGTAGGCAATGGTTCATTTTCAAACAGCCTGGCACTGATGTCAGCAAACGGGGAAACAGTCAAATCCATAGGACTTCCAGGCATAAATACAGAGATGACACATAAGATCAGACAAGCAAACTGAGCAACTCCGGAGATAAGGCCCGTGCGAATGAGGCCACATTTGCGCCGAAGCCAAGTGAAAGCTATTGTTCCCATGATTCCAGTGACTGCTGAGGCACCCATCAGGAGGCTTAGCACAGAGCCACTCAGCCCCTGAGTGTATGCATAGCCTGTAGTGATACAATCAAATCCCAGCACAGTCATATAGAGAAATGCAAGGCCCATGCCTGCAAGGAACACCGGCTGGTTGTAGTACGCAACCCATCCGTCCCGGAATGTTATGAAAGGTTCGGCAATCCGGGCAGTGCAGCCGACTTCCTTCTCCTTCCTTCCCCCCTGCTGGGGCTCAAAGCCAGTTACATCTTTCTCAATAATTAACTGCACTCCTTCGGGGGGTTTCGTGTCACTCTCTGTAAACAGAAATGGAGCTGTCAGATACACTCCTGCCTGCAAACTGCACACTGCAAAGCAACAGACAACTGTTTGCCACAAGCTCACTACTGCAGAAGTGTGCATCAGCTAAACTCCACTGCCAAGCTTTCTCTTAATTACCTAAAGTCATTTAAAGCATTCTTAAGTCCTACCTGGGGAGTAAGATCAAGTAAAATTTATCCCTATCAATTTAGTTAATTAAACAGTGATAGGAGAAAGCACTGCCTGCTTCTAGACTTGTGACTGAGAAATTATTTGTCAAATGAATGCAAGTATCAGTTGGCATTTTAACACAGCTTTGTATGCCTAAAAGCACTGACTGAAAAAAAAGAAGGGAATACTTAAACATCTGTCAGTATCTCATGTCTTAGCAGAAGAACCAAGGATAAAGCCTGTCCAGAGCCAAAAGCTTCCAAAGCGTAACTTAAAAAAAAATCCCAAACAAACTGAAAATCTATGCATTTCTACAAGTACTTTCTCTTTTCCTTTACTGTAATAAAGGAAAAAGGCACTTCCACTAATCACAAACAAAAATCCAAAAACTCACAGCAGTATTCACACTACTAATGAGGATAAAAATTCTACAAATGCTTGGATGCCTGAGCAGTGTTTTTACACTATTAAGTTCAAAACTAACACCACATACAGCAAGTGAGATGCATGAAGCACTCAGCAACTTTTAAAAACTCAAGTCTTCCAATGAAATCACAATACTGCAACAGCAAAGATTAAGAAATGTTTCCTACATACTGACACTTGCTAAATGTTTCATTCTCTGGAAGTATCTAAAAGCCAGTTCCAAAGCTATGGAGCCTTCTTCACTCTCTTGTTCTCTAGTACTCAACTGCCATCAGCCTGGTCCAACAGCTTACTAGACCAACTACTACCACCATGGATTTGATGGCTGGGAAGACAGATCTCTTCAGTACTTTTAACAGCAGCTTTCCAACTCAATATATTGAGACAAAATTCTTAGTTAGCATCTAAATAAATAAAACTAAACCAAGAATTCTTCTTATTTAAAAAAAAAAATCTAAAAACCCAACAACAAAACCCAAACAAAACCCCACCACCTATTGTAGCTGGGAGGCCATAATGTGAGCTTTCAGTAGTATTCATGTACTGCTACCTTAAAAATGGGGAAACACTGAAGTTTTTTATTTCAGCATCTGAAATTTCTACTACATCACAATAAGAAGTCTGCTTCTGAATTTAACAGTCTGATATTGTGTCTCTCTAAAGTAGCATTAATATCAATTTTAGTGTTAATTATATTAGTAGCCATAGTCATCTACACTGCATATCCCACTTATACTGCTTGGCCAAGGAAGCAGAGCTGAAGGCCAAAAGAGTTTATTTTTTTTCTCAACCATCTCCTGGAGCATGTAAAAATCATTCAGTCATGCCAGAATAGAAATATGACTATCTATTCTATAACCTTCTGAAAGCCTGTTAGTACTATGTGGAAGCAGAGATGAGTTAGCAAGGAATAGTTTTACAGAGGCTGCAGACACTAGAGCCCAGGTCCAGCTTATCAGCTATAGTACAGATGGATAGGAGTATTCCTGATGATCAGCCTGAAGTTACAGGGCAGATTTAATCTAAGGGGCTAATTAAGAGGAGGGAATTCAGTCTTTGGCTGCATTTTATGGAATTCCACAAAAAGCTGCACAAAGTATTGTTGTTTAGATTTGAGTCTCTGGTATCTATACCCCAAACCAGAACTCTCCAAGCTAGGACTAGAAAGCTATTTAACCTCAAAGCAGACAAAAGTCAGCATTTGGCTTGACTGATGCAATGAATATAGAGTGAATTTGAATAGTCACTTCTGTGTTTTCAATACCTTTCTTGACATTCAGCTGCTTCAGTTCTGATGATTCAACTTTTGCAGATTTGCGAGCCAGAGTAGGGGTTTTCTGATAAACCTTCCAGAGCAGCAGATATTCCACACACATCGACATCAGGTTCCAGCCAGAAATGAATCCACAGCCAATCATTGGGGAGCCAAATGTCATTATCTGACCAACAGCCATCGGGGCCAAGATATTGGTCAGCTGATCAATTCTTCTTATTGTGGCATTCATATCTGTCAGAAATTATTTGATATGAAATAAAAAAAACACTTACAGTAAAATATTCACTAAAATAATTGTGAATTGCGCACATATAAAGGTAAAGCTACAAGTCTTGCTCCAGCTGTAGCTCGTTCCAGGAGTAACCAGAGGCACCCTCAGACTGTTTCAATGTTTAAGTTCACTGCAATCAACCCAGGTCTTTGTAAGCCAAACCCATACTCTGCCACTTTTGCCTGCATGAGGTCTTCCAGGTTTAGCATGCTGGATTTACTGTGGCAGCATAGTCCTGTTCATCATGAGATCATGTAAAACCACTCATCATGAGATCAGATCACTTTTACACAGCACTGACACTGTGGACTCTGAGCTCTATCCCTGGAACACTCAAACCTAGCATGCACAGCTCCAGGAATCTCATGAGGTAGAATTGTTTCTTGGGAAGACAGTAATCTATCTCCCAACACTGGAACACATTTCTTCTCCTCCATTTACTTCTGATAACTGGTGGCCACAGAACCACCATGATAGCTGCAGAACTTTGAAATGGCTTTTACATTTCCTTGTAAAGTCACATTGGTTGATGGCAGCTGTAGGCATCCTTAGATCTTACTGAGCAAAGTCCTCACCCCTTTCTGGTCCTTTGATGTTTACAGTCAAAACAACCCAGTCTCAGCACAAACACATCTTTTATTTGCTGCTAGGGAATGCCTCACCCTCCTCAATCTTATCTACCTTACTGTCATTAAAGCAGCTGGGTTCCTGTAAGTTTCCAATTAACAGCGCCATTCTTCCACTCCTAAAGTTGCCAGACAGTGGTTTCACACATGAAGCCCCTTTTAGAGTCCTAATGTAAAATTAGAGCTTTTGAAGGGCAAGTGAAATTCCACATCTGTTTGAAACTGCTTTATTAACTCTGTAGACAATTACTCCTTGCCATTCAAAGAAACATTTGGGTTACTCTATTTCAAAGTCAATTCAATGTTAACCTAGTAAACCCTCAGTCAAATAGTTAGGTTAGATGCTTGCATAGTATTTGGCTTTGAAAATTCCAACCAACTAACCTTTGTTTTTTGACTTATTTGAGGAAGGCTACTAATTCCACTCAGAAAAGGTACAAAGAGTGAACAGGAAAACTAATCAAGGGCAACAAAGGAGAAGTTAAGGTAATTTTTTATTTCCCTATTCTACTAACTTGCATAACTAAGATTTCTCTTTGAGGAAAGGTAACAATGCAGAGATGGACAGCAGTATTTGCTGCTAAGTCAGTGTCAACGCTTTAAAAAAAAATCAGGAATTTCAACAGTCTCCAGATTACATCATGGTTAAACAGGAAACAAGCCTGTTCAGCCTGGAAGGGATGTTTCAGATACTGAACTAAGGTGCTTAATTCAGTGGTTGTTTTCATTCTCAATCAAGTCATAAGAGAACTTACAGTAATCTCTTGCCTGATTTCTCAGTACAAAATGTAAGTGGTCATACAATTGTGCCTGAGCTCATGAAGCAGTAAAGAGGCAGGACTGACTCCCAGTTCTCTGCAGGTGTGGTCTCATATCTCATATGTGATGACTTGGTGAATAAGATCTGACACAAGAAAGTTTTAATAGTTCTCATTAACCTAAGACTTTTACAGATAGCTGCTATTTTTCTACCTGTGATTCACAAGTGTGAGTAAGGTTCACCTGTATTGCTGCTCTACAAAAGGCATGACCTAGAAAGGCACTGTTAAAAGTATGCACCTTTAATGCATCTAAGAATTAGCCTTTCCTGGATAAAATGGGTAAATAATAGTCCTTAACTGGAAATAAACATCAAGTAAAAATCTGGAATACAGGATTGAAATTTCCAAAAGGACTCTGAACTTTATGGGCAATTCAGGTAGCTTTATACAAAATTAGAGTCCAGAAGCTGAAATGCTGTCTAAGCCTGAAGGTATCTAAATTGTGTCATAGTTCCAGAGTTAGGGAGCTATAAGGGTCTGAGTAATGTTAAACTGCTCTCTGCTTTGTTTGCAGTTCAGTATCAGTTCCTCTATCTGAGAAGGCTTAAGTCCCATTACGGGGCTGATTAAGAGCCCATATAGGCTGACCAAATTAATCATAAAAATGCTATTTTCCACACTGTGTTACCATCAGAGGAGCAGCACAGACAAAGATTGTTGTACACCCTTTGGTGTAATTTGCCTTGTGCATCCTTAATGCGAGTCCCAACCTCTAACTTCCAAGAAGTGTCACGACTGCAAAGCTACAATAGGATATGAAGGGGAATGAATTCTCTGTCCTCATAGTATCAAAGTCACTGTGCAAGTGCAGGGCACAGGGGGAAAAGCAAACAAAAATATTTTCTAGGCAAGAGATGGCTTAATCTGTAGTCTATGCTCAAAAGCACCAGATGTCAAAGGAAAGCAGAGTTTCTGATTCCAATTGAAGGAAAGTGTTCACAGCTCAGAGTTAGAGATCTAATTCTAGAGAAATGCAAGGCTTCAAGTGTGCCTGCATGCATAGTATTAACTACTGGCAATTTCCTAATATACCTACTTAACTGTTCTAGTCTTCATTCACGTGCATCTTTCTTTGATCCCTGTGAGAAGAGCACAGTTACACAAGAGTTCTGTGTTTCATTCCAGGGACCTAAAAATAAAGTATTGCAACACTTGGCTTGTTCAGCAGACTAGTTTTCCTAACAGAGCTGCAGCAGGACTAAGAGGAGGGCAAAACAAGTTTGGGGATGCCTAAGTGAATTGTAATCACAACAGCAATCTGTGATCTCAGTAGCTGTAGTCCAGAGCAAGGAAGAGCAAAATAAAGGCTGCCCTTTTACCTGATGTTTTCTCATAATATCAGGAACTCAAAGATGCACTGATCTCTGTAAAACTTAGTCTTAAAACAAAAAAAAAAAACAAAAAAAAAAAAAAAAAAAAAAAAAAAATCAAGCTTGGAAAGTAAGACATGCAAGGTATTATAAAGGCAATATATTTCACCTGCCAGTTTGCTTCTGTCTTCCCCTGCAACCACAACAATCCAGTCCCTCTGAATTGTGATCGCTGTGGCAGTGCTGGCCAAATTGGCAATATTTGCTATTGTGATAACCAGGATATAGCACAATGTCTAGAGAGATGAGGGGAAAGAGTTATAATGTGAGAAAACTGATGGAGATCTCCACTTTCTACACAAGTAGAAAAGACTTTTATATTTGATTCCATAAATTTTAGCATTATTCTTCACACAAAGCAAGATCAACAAAACAAGATCTACAATTCCTGGCAGAAAACAATCATCATCTTGTTTTTACCTAACAAGTGCAGTTTCACTTGTCAGTTCTGGCTCCAAGAAATGTCTATACAGATTAAAGAAAAAAAGATACAAACTCATCCATCTCCCATGCCTCCCAAAGTTTCTTCATAAATTAATTTCTTATTAACAAGTTGAAGCACTCACAAGAAGCCATCCATGGTATAACGTCAAGAGCTGTGTCTTAAACAAGAAGATAATCATCAGGATAACACCACACAGGATGACAGATGAATTCTGCACAACCAAGGATGTCTGGGCCACTGTTTTAAACCAAACAGAGAGCAATAGTTGTGAACATAAGAACAAGCTAATTATAGCCTTAAGGTGGACATAATTAAGGAACGCAGATTTATTAAATAACCTTATTTTCCTAGTCTCCTCCAAAATAAAAGTGGCAAAAGTATACTTCATAGTAGATTCTGAATCTTCCATTGTCTTAGAGAAACAAACTAATGTCAAACGTAGTTAGATTTGATTCGTGGCTCTTGATTCACACTCAAAGCAGGTCTTCCATCAATCTAACTCCCGGTTTAAATGCTGACAGTATTATTTCAAGTAGTAAAAAGCTCAAGCCTCTAAAATTCATCTTCAGTCTACCATGGAAGGGATGCTGTTTTGAAACTTTTTGGGAAGCAAAAATTCACTTGGAGAACTTGATCCCATTTTATTTATAAAACAGACTAGAGCATATATACAATACACATAATGCAAATGCAGTGTGTTTACATTTAAGTGAAAGATGTTTGTATCCAGACAAAAACCAACAAATAATACAAGTATGTTAGTGTTTTAATGTAAACAGAATTTGGTCTGTAGTCTTTAAAGCTACATATTTTTTACAATTTGTAATTCCATACATCTCTACACACCACATGGGTTCAGCCTGAGTAAGACATATCATGACTTAAAACAATTTTCCTCCTGTCTTTGAGAGTATCTCTGTATAACCATCACCACTCCGAAAGTACTTTGCCCTCTGTAGAAGAGATGAGCAAGCCCCATTCTCATGTTTGAATTGAGGAATTAACTCTGTCAGCTTCACCTTTTTAACGTGAATTTGATCCATCCTTAAGTAAATAACCTGCTCTAGGCAGCTAACCTTTGAGCCTGGAGTTCTTGTCCACCCAGTCTCCAATAAGGGCTCCCAGGAGAAGAACTGATCCCGCCACAACCAGGCCATAGACTGCAGTCAGGAGTAAGCTGTTTCCATAAAGTTCAACCAGGAATACAGAGACAGCAAAATGCCACATACGATCTCCCTTTAAGAGTTAGAGAACATACACACATTACTGGTTGCTCTTTAGAAGTACACAGGTTGACTATTTTATTAAAGCTCTGTCAAAAGTCTGTACTAAAATAGAGGTTTGTTACACACACAGAGGTGATACGGGTTTTTTTTGTAGTTGTTGGTATCTTAAGAGATTTTCTAATTCCTACATCCTGTCACCACTGACTTTATCCCAGTATCAGTAAGATTATCTGTCCTAATCAAGTGGATCATTACAGCTTGTAACACCACAAATCCAAAAATCCCAGATATTTTCTATTAGTACATTACTGGACAAAGTCTGTCACCAGCCACATCCAACAAGCCTCAAAAAGCTTACACAAATTCTCCGGCACAGATCAAATATTAACAACAGATTTGCCAATCACTATTTAAATAACTTTTCAAGGCAGTGGCTTGCTCTTAGATGATCAAAGCTTAAGTGCTGCTTTATAACACAAGAGTGAGTCAAGTGGAAACAAGTCATCATACAATTCAGGATAGATATGGGTAAATGTTAACTGAAGTTTCTGAAATCAATGGACTTCAGGTGGTTTTAGTGTTCAGCACTGGCACATTACTCAGAGGAGATAGGATAGCATAGCTCATTTAACCTGTTTTAAACACACTGCTAGTTCAGCCTATTTAGCGTGTTGCTAATTTAACCTAGTGCTTAGAACAAAAAACATTCATGTGCTGATACTACTTGCTACAGTACAAAAAGGACCCCCAAATTCTTAAACACATCCAAGTGAAGTCATTTTCATTCTATACAAAACATTTTTAGGTTTGCTAATAAATACAAGGAAGTTTTTGTTGCCACATCTCACTTTACTTTTAAACACATTGTAGCAATACATTACAAAAAAAGCTTTTTGTAATCAGTAACAAAGCAGATGAATAGAAATCATTCATACCATTCTAGGGCACACAGGTTGTTTAATAGGGTCCCTAACATTAGTCTTCTACAAACCAAACATGAAACTGTTTTCTTCTGCTGCATTATCTTAAATAAACAATTGCTATGTGATACAGCAAAGAGTACAAACTTCTAAGGACCTCAAATATTCAGACGGGCTGGGGGAGGTGCAACATAAAAGTACTTTTAAAAATCAAAGCCAGCCAAATCTAACTTACCATGGAACACAGCAATCAAGAGATAGGTATAAAGCACACTATTTGGAGGGTCAAAATAATTGCAAAGTGTGATTAGTCTACAGTATAGTAGAGACAAAAAGCACTTGCTTTCTAATGTTATTTGAGTTCACTGAAAGAGATTTCTGTAAACATTGTAACATGTCAACTTCGATACTTGTTTCCTTAAACCCAGGTTAAAAAAAAGTTATATTCCAATCATGAAAAAAGAAATTTCATCTGTTCAAATAAAAACCCCAGGGTATCTTTTACATTTATTTTCCTTTTTTATTTAACTAAATCCAATTACAAATGCTACTATAAACATGATCATCTTTTATGCCTCCTCTCATACATTATAAACCATTTTTCACTCAAGAGACACCTAAAGCCTTCTGGAAATATGTTTTACTTACATTCCATGGTTAGTTAGTAGAAATATATAGAAAATATCCTAGCAATGAATCCACAGACATACAATTTTCCAATTCCAGCTTACACTTAAAAGTGTGACCTGAGGTGGTACTTTATAGAATTTCACTTAAAATACATGCAGGTGAATTAGCCTGGATAACTTAAGCTAGAAAAATGAGCCAAAAATACTTTCATATTAAGTTTGGGGTTTTTCTTTATGCATAGATGTTTCAGTTACTAGATTCTGACAAAATGAAAAAGGTATTTTAAAGAAAAATCTAAGCATGTGCAAGTCAGTGCCAGTCAATACTGTCAGAGTGAAAAACTGAATCTCACTTCAAACTCATGGAAAGGTTCATTTGACTCCAGAGACATCATGATTTTGCTGTACACTTCATCTAAGAGCCTGGGAACACTGTTCAACTTTATCCAAAATATTTACCCAGAGTATTTTGATCAGGTCAGCTCACAGAGATAAGTTTTGGAGAAAGCACAGCTGTTACAACCTGTACGTATGATTTTCTTTCAAGAAATAAAACCCATAAAGAATAGACAAAGATAAAGGAGAAGAACAGTATTAGTAAATTGCAGAGCTTTGTAGCAGTTATATCATTTGAAGCTATGATCTATTCAAATTTAAACAACAAATTCTGTCTCCAAAAACAGGTAGCTCCTTGATTACATACACTTTGTCCCACCTTAAAATGTCTCAAAATGTGGGTATTTCAAAACTTTTAAATAGCTACAGCTGTTCAGCATCACTGTCCTTTTAAAGACATCTCCTCCCCTTCTGTACTTATAATTACCCTTATAATCACCTTATACTGAATGCACACAATCCCAGGTCAGAACTAAAGCTAACAAGTTGAGGAACAGCCAGGCTACCACCTACTGATGGCCTCCTGAGGCCTGAGGCACACAGATAAGGCTGGGAAGAAGCTGCAATCAGCTGATCTCCTAGGAAACATTAGGCCTGACACCAACAAGGGGAACCCAGTTCCATGTTGTTCCTTCTTTATTGCTGAGGGATAGTCAGCAACAGCATAAGGTCTGAGACTCCAGTTCAGCATTGTTGTCCAGCCTATTAAGATCCCTGAGGCCAGGCACACACTCAAATACTTTACTGGGCAAGGGCCCAACAGAGTCCAGACTTACTTCAAGTCTGAACACTTCTGGGGATGTGACATGTTTAATCATTTACAGCTTCTCTTGGCATTAGGGAATGGCATAGTAACACAGAAACCTAATTAGCTCTCTCAATTACAGCAAAACCCCATTTCTCTCAGATTTTGTGCTGTGGACAGAGCCACTCTAAATCAAAGATGGTCTATTACTTGGTGTTCTGAAGATTCAGGTATTTGTTTACTGTTCCTGGTAGTAAAAACCTTCACACTCCAGGAACACCAAAGCTTAGCAGATACAAAAGGTAAAGTCCTGATTCAGTTCTGTCAAAAATAAGCTGTTGCAGAGTAACTTCTGTTGTTTGAGCAGATTTGGTTGGAGGTTCTTTTGAGTCAAGATTTTCATCACAAAACCCACCAGGACATGACCAGGAGTATCCCACTAAATATTGCTAAGCATACATCTTGTAGTCTATCATTTGTTACTGCGTGCAAGATTGTTTTCTAGCTCTGTCACCTTTACTCAGGGACTCAGAGCAAGCCCACCACAGAGCTGTGAAGCTCTGGTCAGGGAGGAGTAAGCAGGGCTGGCCAAATTGCCAGTGAGGCACTTTGTGAGCATGACTGACAAAAACTGTTGCAGGCAACAGCCCCTGACCTCTGAAGGAGCTGTTTGGCTCCCTGCTTTTTAATATTAAAAACTGTCAAAATATTGCTCTTGTTTAAACAAGCATTTGATACCACTCAAAGACTTCTTTCATTAGGAGAAACATCAGTATGACCTTTCAGGTTAGTAAAAGCAAGAAGCTCCAAAGTTGAGCATGTACTGTTGCAACTGCAGATCAGCTATTTGTTCAACACATACATCAAACCAGTCCAACTTCAGGACCAAAACACAAAACAAGGAAAATGGGAGGGGAAGCTTTCCATTTATTTTTGAACCAAGCCATTGCATGGAGACTTAAGATTGTGTTAAAATACACACATAGTCTTAATTTTATTCTATAAAACAGAAACAGACTATCTATTTTTAGTGCATATCTTAAGGTAGCTTTTTTTTAGTATTCAAATGAGTAAAAGGTGGTATAGTAAACTATCAGCACAGCAGGAAAGCATTTCAGGAGGCAAATGATTTTACAGAGGACAACTCCTAATGCTTTCAACAAGTTAGCTAGTGAGTGGCAGCATTGAGTCCATTGTAAACACTGAGCATTTCCCATTAGTAAGTATATGAGTCTTTTACATACAATGCTGCAATGGGCTGTCTCTCATCCTGCTCCTCTGAAAGAGTCTCACTAGTTCTATAGTTATTTAAAAACACTAAAAGGTTCAGAAACAGTCCCTCCAAAAATTGAGTACTCCGCACTAAAACTAAACCTACTGCAACACATCTTATAAAGACTATGAAGACTTTTAACAGCAAAGTGTTGGAACAAGACCTCTATGGTGGTGTGCTAATTTGTGAAGATTTTTGGAAAGCACCAATAAAGCTCAGGAAAATCAAAACCAGATTAATAAAATCCTACTTCTACCAGGCCAGCATTTTACTTACCCAAGTGGACAGTGCATGTCCAAGATAAAGAAGAAACTTTGCAGACGTAAAATAGGCAATCACAGATCCTAAACGAGAAATAAGAAACAGATGCTAAAGCAGATGCGGGCACATCCACGGCATTTCGGCACAGCGGGCACAGCTCGCTGTCGCGGACACCGTTCTGAGAGCGGAGGCGCCACCGTGCCAGGGCGCGATCTGTGTCCCCCACCCGCGGGCGGCCCCGCCCGGTGCCCCCCGCCCGCTCTGCAGCCGGCCCGGCCCGTCCGCACTGACCGCCGCGCCGCCGGCCCTCCGGCTCCTCTGCCCGCGCCATGCCGGCCCGCTCCGCCGCTACCGACACAAGGGGGGACGCGCGCCTTCGCTCCGTGTTGCCTTCCCCGACTTAGCTAGCACTGTAGCTGAAGTCGGAAAGCCTTGGCCTTATGCGCCGCGGCCGGCGGGGAACGCTCCGCCGCAGAGGGGCCGAGCGCCGCTGGACGCCCGGCTGGCTGCTCGGGGCTGCCGAAAGCGCCGGGCTGGGAGGTGGCGGCGCACCGCCTTTTGTACACGGCGGCGGCACCGCCCCTGCCCGGCCCCCCGGGGGCGGCCCCGGTAATGCCCGGCCCCGGCAATGCCCCGGTAATGCCCGGCAATGCCAGGTCCCGGCCATGCCCGGCAGTGCTGGAGCGGCGCCCCGGGCGGCTCCGGGCAGGCAGAGCCTGGTGCCGCAGCCTCGGCTCCCCGGGCACCGCGGGTGGGACCCCAACAACCGTGAGCTTTCCGTGCCCTGGGCTCCTTAGTCCTGCCTCTGGCTCGGCTCTCTGCTGTTGCCTGTTTGTTTTCTGGCGTTTAAAAAAAAAAACCCGTGACGTCCTTGAGTATGCAGATTCAAGAAGCTGGAGGTGTAAGAGAAGCTTTACAACCGTTTGATTAAAACACTCAGTGGTCTCAATTCTGAGCTTCCAAGGAAAAAAAAACCTTAAGAGAATACCAAAATTTAAGCTATTTAATTGAAATAGCATTTCTATTTTAATGAAGATGGTGTAGAATTGACCTAGTCGATGCTGGTTCAGGCTCTCTGCTTTAGATGAAGCACTCCTACCGAAATACTTTTATTAGTATTCCTATTCCTACCGTTAATACTTTTTTTGCACGCTATGTGACCTACTTTTTAGTATTGACCACCACAAAAAACCTGCATGTTTATAGAACTTAATAAAGCAGTCATAATGTACAATAAGCTAGATGTTTTTCAGGATACTATGAAAATATTTAAGAATTTTCTGTCCTCATGCAGTTGAAAACATAATAATTGTTCTTGGCTGCCAGAGCTGAGATTATCTTTTCGTTGTGTAATACTGTGGAGTTCCCTCCTCTGTGTGTAAAATTGCTTTTGGTTGTGGGGCTTTTTGTTTGAGGTTTTTTTCGTTTGTTTGGTTTTTGTTGGGTTTTTTTCTGTTTGTTTGTTTCTTGGGATTTTTTTTCCCACCAAGTATATAGGCCACCCCAGAAGCAAATGCCTGACATAACAGACCAATAACTTGTCCTGGTGTTGCCACTCCTGTGATCTTGTTCAAAGTATTCTTACATTAATTAGATGACTTTCTATGCATGAATCATGGATTATACTTTGCATAATGGGAACTATACCTTGGGAAAAAATAATTCAGAAATAAAATTTCATATAAACATAGGAAGCCTAAAACTGCTATTTTAATGGGATTGGTTATTCTAGGTGAGTTAAGTGTTTCTTCTTATGGTATATTCCTTAAAAATTTGCAGGAAATCTTTCCTCAGATTGGCATCAGAAGCAGAGTAAATTTTCTTGATTTTTTTTTTTATAAAGCCTTACTGCTTAAATAGTTTTTTTTACTCATAGCTAAAAGAATAATTACTTTTCCTAAACCTTAACAATTTTAATATTATTAGCCCATGTTAAATAGGCAATCATAAGCATATCATAACTGGTATTTAGTGGTTTTAAGTCTCTTAATTGTCAATTCTTGCACTTCTACTGACAAGGGCAGTGTATTCCGCAGGTAGAGGCACAGATGAGCTCGGGTCTACCCCCTGGCTGTTCTTTGGATCTCAGAAGCAGGGCAGCAGTCAGGAGGAGCTCTGTGACAGATCCTGCCGTGCTCCACTGCAGACTATCACTATGGACTCACATCTTTTCCATCCCTGTCCCTGGTGACACTTGTGGCTGCTGTTACAGTTTGGTTACTGGATTGATGGGGTCTGATCTGGTCTGTCAGGTATATAATGCATACAAACACATATGTGATACAGCAGCAGTTCATCCAGTAACACCAGGAACACTTACCAGCACAGTACTGGTTAGACCTTTCTTTTGTCTCTAGAGAGCAATGTGGATGAATTTGAGTTTAGATAATCATTTCTGATTGTTTGCTGAACTTTATACTAAAGTGCATTGGATTATATAGGTGAAATCATCATCACTGCTATTTTTTCTACTGGTAATAAATTGGGTTTGGGGGAAATTTAAGCTGTGACAAGAGGCAAAGAAAACATAGAAAACATCTTTTGAAATTTGAAAAGCAATGGTTGCTGTATCTCCCTGGGATTTCTGTCATGTGTGCTCTGTCCAGTATGCTACAGAGTGAACCCAGTGTGTGTCTGGAGTGCTGCTCTACGGGATGTCAGGGGAAGCTGTATCACTGTGTGCACGCTGTGAGGTGGGCCTGTCCTCAGTGCACAATGTGTGATGCACAGGACTGCACAGTGCAGATAAACCGTGTGTGCTCTGCAGGTCACACATGTCCCAGCCACACCAGAGTCACTGCACACAATGACACAGGATACTTGCTGCCAGCAGGTACCAACCAGAATTTCTTACATCCAAAGGCATATATGTTATATCCTTTTCCAACAATTTCCCTGACGAATGTCCAGAGGAATTAAACATACGGCTAAAAGGCCACAGCTGATTTGTGAGGCATTTCCAAAAGCAGGGGAGTTGGCAGGTAGGGGAAATTCGTATTTTTTCTCCTAAATTGCCACCATTCTGCTGATGATCTTCCCGACATGCTTATTAAAATAAGTCTGTGCTCATGATTTTTTTCCCTTACAATCCTGATGTCCAACATACTATAGTAGCTTGAGCACTTTGATTTTCACACCTAAGATACTAAGGCTAAAAAAAGCCTCAAATATCTTTATAAATACTCCAGTAAATCCAAATTTTAATAGATTCTTTTGTGAAGCCCTTATAAATATGTTTTTAAAGATGCAGGTCTTTTTTCAGGTTGACTGGCTCATCAGAGTGTTTTCACAACATTTACAGATTTCTGATGTATTTAGGGAGGTGTTTAATAGCTGGAAGTTGTACGAGAGGAGTTACCAGTTTCACTTGGTACACCCCCAACTCAGCAGTCTGGCAGCAATTTACACACTGGCACCAGCCATGGATTTGAGACCAGGCCTGACTAATGGTCACTGGCAGAATAAACACGGAAACAAAAAGTGGGATTCGAATTAACAAGATATATACTTATGTTATAGTCTTCCTAGCTAAAGTTTTTTCAGTGGATAAATTCCATATACTTTCTTAAAAATATATTGCTAATATAATTTCTCTAGTTATTATTTGAATGAAGAAATATGAATACTAAATTAGTTTTTATATTTTTAAAGTTTCTGATTCAAATATAAAAAAATATTTCATTCAAAAGACAGTCTTCAAAGTATTTCTAATAAGACAGCTGTCTAGAACAAAAAAACCTTATATTTAGTTTTTCTGGCAACAAGAGTAATAATTAAACTGTAAGATTTAAACAGTGGAAAATATTTTCATTATTGGTAAGTGCATAACTATGATGGGAGTAATATTCAAAGATACACTTCCAGGAAAGACATAGCTTAAAAAATAAGAGAGGATACATTTTGGCTTTAAACAACTGCCCACATCAGTGGCAGCTTCTTTAAGCACTGTGCTTGTAATAGAGCTGCTGAACCTAGAACAATAACAATTTTAGCAAATAATACTGGCAATTGTCATCATGGTTTAACCAAAGAGGCATGAATCATAGTGAGAGACCTCATGCACACTCAGATCTTACGCTCAGCTGAGAGGTTTCATGAAGATTAATTATCATGCTGTTGCTATTCTTCATTAAGACAGACCTCTTGGTGTGCAAAGTGGGTTTTTATTCATTTAGCTCACATAAGGCCTAGCAAAACTGGAAATTATATATATATATATATATATATATATATATATATATATATAATCTGTGTCTTTTGAAGGGTGAAGTTCAGAAGCCTTGACTGCACTGCCCCCTGCTATGACTTAGGCATGGGAAGCTGTGGCTTTGCAGCTCATATTCCCACACATTCAGCTCCCAGAACTGCCATCTCTGACACTCCAAGTTTGCAATGCACTTGCACAGGGAAACAGGCAGAGGTGGGCTAGAAAAGTCTCCCAGGATTTACTCCAGACCTGTTCATGTCATTTTCATGTTAGCAATTTGAACACCTATACCTACTAATGGTCATTAACTAAACATCTACTCCCTCCCATTTTCTCTGAGATCCCCAGTGGGATGCTCTTATGGGATTTGTTTCATTCAGACTTCAAAGTGACAGCTCCTGTCTCTCAGGGCTAGATGACAGGTCAGTCATTTTAACCTGGAACAATCATTATTTTCAGGACCAGAGCTAGGCTCTTGTGACAAATTCTTGTGAGAAAACCATCCAGAACCTCCAGCAAATTCAGAATTGAGTGGGGTTTTCAGAGAAGCTAGCTTATTCACAACTCCAGCTGAGGGAGCTGAACCAGCTCTGTGTTCACACAAGCAAGCTAAACGTCTGTAACTGGTAAGTGATAGCCTGACTAGTGACCAAAACAACTTAAAAGCATACGTTATATGTTATGCCATATGTTATAGAACAACTGGTTTTCGAGAAGAGACTCCTTTTGTCCAATCTTTCTCAGTCACAAGAAAGAAAGCACTGTACCCTAAACTCCAATAAAGAAAACATCTTGTACCAAATGAGAAAAAAAAAGAAAGCACATCTACTTAGGGACAAGTGGATGTTTTGCACCCAAATGTCAGGAGCGACATTTCTGCAAACTGCCTATATCATACTGCACATTTGTTCTCAAGAGAGGGAATTATTTACTTGAACTGGAACACTGTGTTGAGGAAGAGACTGAAATGAGTCTGGAGGGTAAGATAAGAGCCTACCTGCAATTTAAGCTCATTTGGTTTGTTTCCTTCATTAGAACTCACTGCAGTTTGTCTCCTATTGGGTGTCATTGTTCTGTTACTAAACAATACAAGAATGCTTAATAAACAGTATTTTGTTTCCTATGTGTATTTTAGTATGCAATATGAAAAAACTGGGATTTGCTATTTCTCCCACAGTCTTCTAATACCTATGAATTTTGCCTTTATTCCTTAATTCATTGTTAAGGAATTTTGATAAATACAATAAAATCAAATATGAAAGCAAGTCAGACAGTACTTGTATCCCTTAAAAAAACCCCCAGCTGTTAAAAGTAAAAGGTATCCTTCTCTTAAATAACTCCTGTTAGAGGTTATGGTTGACCTCTTTAAGACAGATTTTTATACCTCTGTTCACCTTTCTGCAATGCTTTATTCTGATTCTATGCCAAGAAAATACTTAAAAACACATTTTTAACTTCAGCCACGTGTTTAGTTTCCACTGATTTCAATGAAATAAAGAACAAACAAAAACATTTCTAGCTTTAAGACAATGTTGAAAAACTTCTTGGAATAGAAGTGAATTAGGGAAAGCAAGTTTATTTTGACCTGCCACTAGCTTGAACTGAATAACTTGTAGTATCAGTGATCCCACAGCAGGAAAAGGGAAGAGCTTCAGTTGCACTATCAATTTCTGTTTCTGGGTGTCTCCAGAACAGTCTTTAGAAAAACATGTTTGTCTTTGGAGACCAAGATACAGTTATGTTCAAACCAGCCACAACTTGAAAGCACTTTTTTTGGAAGGCAAAGCATAAAGTACAAGACGTACTTAGAATCACATGATGAAGTAAGCATATGCCAGCAAATAAAATCATTGATTTGAACTGCTCTGTGGTTATACAAATATCATGCACCTCAACAGCCATCAATTGTGTAGCCATCAGTCTTGCAGGTAAAGCCCTTCACCCATATACAGCTCCCTGTGTGAACAGGGCTCTGCTCTGGGGCGTGATACTGAGCCAAATGCATCTTTAGCCTCATCATCTCCTGCAGAGATGAGTCTGACACACAGTTCTGAGTACAAGAAAAGCCTCCTGTCTGTATTTGATGTTAGACAGTGATTAACTAAGTTGCCATATCTTATTAAGAATAATAAGGCAGTCTTTTTCCCTTTGCAATGTCATTACCATAACCCTTTGGTGTTATGCTATATTGATTATTTACAATAATAATAACATAATAATCTAGTAATTAGTCATCATTGTACAATTACTTAGCCTTCAATTCTCATAAATCCTAACCTTAGCTTTCAAAGAACAGTTTACCCATCAGACTCAATCAGATACCTTCTTGTCACTGATGGTATAAGCCTTCACTAACACAGCAAACTTCAACTAACTGTTGTTTTAACCAGGGAAAGCTGTTTCCATAGAAAGCTTTGTTCATCATCAGCCTATTTTCTTTAAGGGTGGCAACCATAATAACCAAATTAATTTTTTTTTTTAAATCCCAACACCTGAAAATTTAAGTTTGTTCTGAAATTTCTTTTATAAGGCCTCTAATAAGAAAATTAATATTAGTATTGTTTTGTTAATTTTCTAACTAATCTGAAGTGAAAGTTAAGATTATAACACAGAAAGTACTCTCCCTGTTTCATTAATGACACCCAGGGCCTGTATCATATTCCAGAGATACCACCAGGGAGATCCTGCAATGTCCAAAATGGAACATGGAATCTGCAGGCAGCAGTATATTTATGTAGTGTGCTCAAGAACAGGACACAAACTCCTCTGCCTCTGAAAGTTTTTCAAAAAACTTTCCTTTGGCCACCTTTGACCACCTTTGGCCCCAGTGGTGGTCTTAGCCCTCAGTTTCACCTCTGTGCAAACACTCTTCTACCAGAGCTGGAAACATGGCTTACCTGTTTCTGCACAGCTCTGATTTTTTTTAAATATCTTAAGCCCAAATCTATTCAGTACCTTTAATCAGCTAACAAGAAAACACAAATATGACTGATAGCTTGCTGTTATCTAATACTTCTCCACCCTATTATTATGGCTAGCACTCCCAAAGGGATGAAACGATCATTAATAAATTAAGGAAACAGATACAGAAAGTTATCAACATGGGGTTAGCATCATGGGGTCCTAGTCATATGAAGCCTGGCACGTGAGTCTTGAGGTAATAAGAATCCTTTCCTGACATATTAAAGGAAAAAAGGGAAAATATTTTCAAACAACTTAAAACAACTATCAGAAGGAAAAATATCTGAAGAAGTCTATATATTACTGGTACTGCAAAGAATAGATGTAAAATAGCTGAATTCTTAAACTACACCACATGGGTTCACATAGAGAAAATGTAAAACAATGGCAAGATCAAAGGATTTCAAATTGTCTCAATACAATACATTGATTTTTTTTTTTTCTGACCTCAGCTGGGGCTGAGGGAGGGCTCTTGTTTCACTGCGGAAGAGGTTGATTTAAGTTGCTTTTCAAGGTAAATTTCAAGTAGTCTTTTAAGTCTATGGGATGCTCACTAATTATGTCTTTAGTCCTTTAAAACATGTAACTGCTCATTACTGTATTCAGTAGAAATACTCAAACATTAATTATGCACGTGCTTCCAAGTGTTTTCAGGATGAGAATCCATGCCAAAGTCAATTAAGTATAGGGCTCCAAAGTGGTTGGGAAATTATAAAGGATAAACAGGCAGAGGATGTTTCTTAAGTGAAGGTACAATTCTGGATTTCAGGCATGGTCAGAAGCATTGTTGTGATGTGTTTAACCTGGCGAACAAACATAAGAGTTGTTGTAACCTATGATTATGAGAGACAACGTTGTCACAATTAAACCTCTAACTAATGTCTATTTACACAATGTTCACATCCATCCTGAGGAGCACAGGTTTTTCATTTGTGAATTCCTTTCTTCTGTACTCCTTCTGTTTTGACCACATTCTTATTGCCAGCAATCTATTTCATACCTCCCCTTGCAAAACAAGTGTTTTGTTTATGCTTTGTCCTTAACAAGTTTCAAGACAGTGATTAATTGAGATGAGAAACTTCACAGTGACTACATGTTATGTAGGGTCAAAATAAGTTGCCAAACATAGGAATCTAGCTCAAGAGACCCTGTGAAAGTAAAACACCCAAATGGTAACTACAACATAGGCCCTGTAAGTGACCTGAGCTCTACAGGTGTATTGATTGAGTGGCAGAAGGATAGCCTCTGTCATCTCAGATGGTAACAGATGTCTAAATTTAGAAAAACAGATCAAATTCCTACTCTATAATAACCTTACTGAGGCTGTTGTATCTTTAGGACAGCACGTGTTTATTAGTATGGCAAATTTTTGTCTTTTCTCAGAGTACTTTGCCAATCTTTCTACGCTGAGACTCAGCAGCACTTCTGGACTTGTTTTACAGCAACACTGGGAAAGAACACAGGTTCAGGGAGATTGAGAGCCACCTTCAGTTTTTCCAAATCTACTTCAGTCTTTGTGTCCAGCATTTGCCACTGGAAATGGACCACAATCAATTGAAACACTAGCACTCAGTTGCAATGTGTATGGTCTGAGTTTGGCCAGCTTTCTGCAAGGCTGCAAGAATGATCCCTTGGAGCCAAGAGAACCCTTGGATGGAGTCTTAGCTGACTGGATTTTAGGAGGCAGTCTGAAAGGAGAAAATGAGGCCTCTACAATATTTGAGATTCTGCTGTTGTAGTGAATTGTAGTTGTAACTGGATAAGGTACTGACTAACAAGGTGAGAATCACCCCAAATTGTCCAAGGAAACATGCCTGTCTTCACAATCACTATTCCTTAGATAGTTAATTACATGGATATAGGCTGAGGGAATCACAGTTAGGAATAAAATACTTCAGATCCTTAACATTTTGTACAGGAACCTAGACTTGGAGATTTATAGGAAACCCTTAAAAGAAGTATTTCATTAACAGATTCAAAACATGAGATCCATTCTTGTGGTTTGTTAGGTACAGACATTTGATTAGAAAAATTAACTTATTGTGCTCTGATATGTCAAATTAACAAATCTAAGATTCAGTCAATTCGAGGTTTATTACTTTCTCAAAAATGCACAGTCCAGGGATAGGACATAAGGGAACAAGAAGGCTGGGCATTTACTTAAGTAAGAAGGATGAGGGAAGAAAGAAAAATGAAAACTGTACCTGCCAATTTGCACATGGTCTGATCTCCAGTGAGGGCTGCAGGAAGTAGAAGGCAAATGGGAAGAAAGGAAGCAAAACAAAAAAAAATCAAGTCTTTGGCACACAAGACTGAAAAAGAGACTAAATCCAGCGACTGACCAAGAGAGCGTGTGCCAGGCCCTTCTGGATTTTGATCTTAGATTCCGTGCTGAGTCACTATGTGGCCGCCAACCAATGGCTCCACCTTTATGTTTCAGTTTCTCATAAGCAGGCTGGTATTTATCTATTAGCCTTACGGACTGTTGTAAAGATAATTAATAAATGGTTCGAAAGTACTTTGAAGATGAAAGGCCATATTCACAGCAGGAGGGAATTGAACTGATTCCTTCATTCCTTTGCGGCAAAACCAGTCTATACTTAGAGAAAGCAAGCAAGAAATTTCTATTTGTTTTTGCCATCTACTCCCTTCTCTACCTATTTTCACCTATTATTATACTCTGTGTTTAGCTAAGATTTGATTCAAGTAAATCATATGTGTACAACTATTTATCAGCTAATCATGTGCCCAACTGATTGTCAGATTAGATTCCAAGTGTAAATGGTATACAGAGGACTGTCGATTATCATCTATATGACAAACATATTTAGCATTTGTCATCAGCTCTCTGAAGCTGGGACCATTTTTAAGGTGTTTTTTTCTACCTTAGCATCAAAGTAAACTGTTGATGACAGGTGTTTGTTAAAATTTTGTATGATTAAATATATTTATAAAAATCACCACAAACTGACTTTACCTAACAACTTCTCTGCTCAAGACTCAAGTCTTTCAGGAAGGCAAAACAGTCTTATCTGTTAGGCCATTAGTGTTTTATGGGTGCCATAAATCAACTACAATTCCTATCCTTAATACGCCTGTCTTTTCCATAAGTCTGCTTATAGTTTTGTGTGTCAGGTTTTATAGATTCAACTATCTGTGAAATCACAGCTTGACCTAATTTGGTAGTGTTGCGTAACAGAAGAAAGCTCACTTGAGAAAACTCACTAGCCATCTGAAATAAAGTTTATTTCTAAACCATTCAAATAAGTGATTTCATAAATATTTTGAACTATATTTTTAGTTTGTTGACAATTAAGATTTGCTGTGTTTGATGAGTATTTGATGAGTACTGCCACTGACTAAAGTATATTATCATGGTCTAGTACAGGAATAGAAAAGTCAGATATTCAGTGTAAATTAGGACATGAAATACCAGATAAGCCACACTAATCAAGTGACTAGTCCACTTCTGTTTCCACTCCACATAATCAGTGAATAAGATGTATTTGAAATTGTAAGGAGAACTAGAAAACCTGATGAAAGGCCAAAATATTATTAAATTCTGAGAGAAAATTTACTTATATAGCTTAATACATTTCTAGTTCAAGGCAACCCAGTGAAAAATAATTTGCAAGCTGTTCAAATGGGAACACAACCAAGCACACATATAGGTTTTGTAAAAAAAGACAGCAAGTTGTACTTATTAACAAACAAAATAACAGCTAGTTTAAAAATATAGGCTGTATCTCCAAACTATAGAACACAGTTGCTACTTTTCAGGAACACCACATATAACATGACTTGAGAAGTTGCAGAAAGTGACATTACATTGAAATCTTCACATGTGAATATGAAAGAAAGAAAAACAAGAATATTTTTGTGGCTTAACTGGCTTAACTGAAAGTTGTATGGAAGCACTGATAATTCACTGCTTGCTTTCTCTCTATTGATACCAAAACGAAATTATATAGCAGCGTGCTAACCAGTAATCTTAGATTCCTCCTGCCTGGGGGGTCTTGTCACTGATGCAGGGGACACCTATAATGCAATCTGTCCCTCCAATCTCATTCTGGCACCATGGAGTTGAGCAGCAGCTACAGGGCCCGACTAGGGAAATAGGATACATGCTCAGAAAGCTCATGGCAAGATTTATGCTGCCAAACCTACCAGTACCCATGCTGAACTCATGCTGCACAAGCTACCAACTCCAGGAAAAGAATATCGATAGCTTGTCATATTTTCTTTTATCAGCTGCTCAGTGTCTGCAGAGTGAGAATCCACTGGTCAGCCTACTTTCTTTTCTATAACAGGGAGATTTTGTGTCTTTCCAAACAAGTGCATTTTTTTGCCCTAATTTCCTGTGCTATAAAAACAGAGATTTTCTAAAGTCTTCTAAAATTTGTGGATGAATAGTGTCCAGCACAGTAAAATCAGAGTGCTGTCATATGCGGGCATGTCTAGTTTTATGTCCTCCAATTTTCTCATCTGTAGAATAAGGATGATTCTATGTATCACTGAGAGGTTGAATTAATGAGTGTCAGTGAAGTACTTTGAAAACTTGAAAATGGAGACAGCATTCAATTAATTTGCTGATTAGTTTCATCACATGCATACTTCCTGAAGTTTAACTCTGCAGAGAGGCCAGGCAGCAGAAGGGGAACAGTGATGTTATGGTGAGCAGGGTGATATTAAATTAATGACCATTACAAGCAGACTGTATTTTATCAACTGACTAATGTTGTTGGCTATTTGTTGAGAATTGGTTTTATAAAAAGTATGTAATTCATTTTACAGATCTACTGTACTAAAAATGAGCTCCTCCCCCAGTGGTACCAGTCAAGTTCTTTTGTGGCAGGATGCTGAGTCCTTCTTTAAATCCAAGCCAATTAAAAAAACCAACCAAACAAACAAACAAACAAAAAAACACAAAAACAAAACTCTGCAGGCGTTTTGGGCAGTTTGCAGGATTGACATGTCATGATTTGTCACACTGTTAACACTTAAAACATATGTTTGCACACTGTCCACAGTACTGGGTGCTCCTCAGGACACAGAGCATGTTGACAAAATATTGGAGCTACCACTGTATTTTCCTGACCTACTTGGATACTATATATATATATATATATAATAACCAAAAAACTACTGATCACCGAATATCCAGTGTATCTGACCTTACTGTAGTTCCCCAAGGAAAGAAGATCCTTGTGTAATGAATAAAGAGCTGCCAAGTTTAGTCAGACATCACTTTCCCTGAAGGTTCTTCCGAGCCCTCTCCCCACTGCAAGCTTTAGAAGTGTTTGCTGTGTGCTTTCTGATATGCAAGAGCTTTTTTGTGGGCAACCTGCACAGGAATTGTGGGATGAAGTGCAGCTGTTGGAGCAATGACTGTGCAGCCAGACAGCGAAGATCATAGCTGCAGGATCAGAGGAGACAATAGGGAATGTGAAGTGAGTAACTGTAACATCTGAAATGCAAGATGCAAGCCATTTATTTTAGGTATTAGAAAAACAAGGAAATTAAAGAATGAGTGGAGTAGAACAATGGAACTGGCTTCACTAGCCAGGTCAAAGCAAACTGTGATAAAAGCATAAAAGGGAGAAAAACAGATTAATTGATCTCAGTAGTACTGGCAGCATGGAAGAAGTAAGGAATTAAATTTCAGTAGTTACGCACGCAGAAGAAAATAAGGCTTACTGCAAATAAAATGAATACGGTACACATTGTCCTTGTTCTCTCTCTCCACTGTAACAGAAGTTAAACAGAATTTTTGTTGCAGTCTTGGGGCCAACTGATAAGTATAATCTTTGTACTGGAGTCTGTGGCAGATCAGTAAATAAGGGAAATGGGGTTTAAGTAGCATTCCACACAGGTCATCCCACAGAAGCAGGAGATGTGAGCAGGCTCATTGGAGAGAAAGGCCATCCTGTAAAGGAAGATCTTGCTGGTAAACATCAGCTACATTGTGGCAGGTTTTATGGACCTTGTGAGGTGCTAGGCACTTTCAAGCTTTTCTCAATCTCAAAAAATTCCAATACGAGGACAATTCATATTGGAAAAGAGCTCTGAAGGTCTCTTCCCTATTCTCCTGCTCTAAGCAAAGTCAGCTATGAGATCAGGTTACTCAAAGCTTTATCCAGTTCCAAGGCTGGAGACTGCAAAATCTCCCTGAACAACCTGTTCCACTGCTTTTTTGTCATCATCTGCATCTTCTTTTATCTCATCTGAGAAATTAATTAATGCTTCCAGTTGCCAAATATCACCGATATCTGTTCCTGGTTCATCTGATAGTGGAACCTTAGAATTTTTCATTCTGCTAAGGAGGCATAATTAGCTGAATTTTTTATTTATCTTTTTTTGTACGCAGTTCATACAGCATGGGCTGTGGCATTGTGAGAAGAATTAGAGCCAAGGAAGATGATGCTGTGCTCTAAACTTAGCCCCCCCCCCCCCCCCCTTTGTTCAGGGGATCATAAAGCATTAAAGGATGGCCATGTTATGAACAGTCTCACAGTTGGTATATTTAAATTCTGTAGGCTAAAAGGCTCTAGTGTAGTGCTTTTAGGAGAACCACCTCACTTCTGTATAAGATGAAATATTCTCACTGTCGTCAGAACAAAGATTTCAGTCCCCAGGGGTCTTTTACGAAAGAAAAGAAGCAGCTGTACAAGCATTCCTGCCAAAATAATCAACAAAATATAACTATCAGTAACTGGATTACATGACTGTATATTTTGCACCCTGAGAACTGCAGGGAGTCAAAATAAGAGCAGCAGCTGTGTAAGAAGCAGTTAAATCATAAGTGAACTAGAAAAGAACAGCAAGATACTCCATGATAAATATTTTCATTAATTTTGAGGTATGCCTTTGTGCCCTCTGAGACAGAGGTGAGGCTGCTCATCACCTCAGCAAATTAAAAATCGGCAACGTCATTTGGGTACCAAACCAAACAATGATAAATGTTCTTCCCACACCTATACACCGGGTGTGGCACTCTGATCTTTCATCAAATCTCTGTTTGCAGGAAAACAGCTTGCTAGATAAAGCTATTGCCTAGTAAGAGCCTCTCATAATGTCTACTCTAAACCTGGCCAGGTTACCCAGGATATTTCCTCCAATGAATAAAGCTTCCTGTCTGAAGTTGGCATTTCTGTATAATTCTGTAGACACTGCAGGATGCTCAAGGACAGAACATTGATTACACCACACTCCCTCCTCAGACATAATGCAGAATTTTCTGTCAGGATGTTGCAGCTGTTCCACCACTGTGCATTGCAGTGTTATGCAATGATTAAGGCCAGGAAATGGAGATTACTTCATACCTAATGCAGAGTGGGTGATGACTTTTAAATATCCTCAGAAGTAAAGTTTTATTTTACAATTAAACAATAGGCAAATAAACACATGAAGCAACGGAACTGAAGTCAAGCAGGAAGCCTGCTTAATGACTTTCAAATATGAAGAACTGGAAGTACAGTCTAACATCAAATCACAGAAACACATGGAACATGAATTACCCAGAGCTGAGTTTACCAGAAATATTTCACCTATTGGGTCATACAGAAGATACTCCACAGGCAGTGAAAGCTACTTGATCCAAACACACAGTACACTGATGAGAAACAAACCATAAAGAATTAAACAATAAAATGCTGCTAACTAATTTTGCTATGCATGAGCTCTGTTCTGAAAATCAGAAATTGACAGATTTATAATAAATAAACCCTTGCAAAAAGACCTATTTCCTACTACAGATAGCTACAGATATATGGCAAAATCTTACTTTTAAAGGTGTACTAGTTAGAAAAAACATGAAAAATTAATTGTGCTAATGTCTAACCAAATTCTCTGTAGTTGTATCTCAGTAAAAACTCTAGTAAATGCTTCAGTGGAAAAACAATGTTCTAATGCTAAAAAGTGAACGCAACAAACCTCAGGAAAACCAGTTATTTTTAATTAGTCATGCTAATTAGCACAGTGAAAGCCTCAAAAGTAAAGATGATAACCAAAGCTTACCATTGCCAACTGCCTATCTTCTGATACAAGACAACTGAGAATACACTGGCATTTGTGCAGTTGCCTGAACACTGAACAGCCAGCAGCATTTAGTAAAATGCAAGATACTCTGCCCTTTTGTTGTTGCTGTGCACTTCTTAACAGGGACATTTGACCCTGCAGTATAAGATCTGTCAGATCCACCTAAGTTCCTGACATTCTGGCCTGCCCTACAACAGTCAGTACTACAGAGCAGATTTCAGTAGCTGTGCAATTCACTGTTCCTTTTGCACACACAGCTACAGGAGATTTAGGGGCTTAAATTAATTCCCTTCCGACAACTATTGAATCATGAGATTTTGTTCTCCTTATTTAACTGTACTCTATGACCAAAAAAATACCATTAGTGCACAGAAAACTAGTCTATTAAAAACAAAATCAGTATTTTAAAACTAGGAATTTCTGTGGCTGTACATTTCACTTACCAACCATGGGCAACATAAATATTTTTAGTTCTAAATATATTAAAACACCACCACTCAATGCTTTTTCTGTTATAAAATTAAATTTAAAAGAGGCAACAATCTCTACTATTTGGACATCTCTTTCAACCATTTTTCCAGTTCTGACAGAGTCATAAATAATTCTCCCACATATCAAATTCATGGTATCAGTGAAGTGTCAGATCAGAAAGATAGCTCTATCAACACTGTTAGCAAACATCTTGCCAATCATCTAGCAAGTATTTCCTCATTTTTGATCTGCATAGATATGTAGACAGAATAGATGGTGTAACCTGTCATTAGAAGCTCTGCTGGGAAGAGGCTGAATACTACAAACCTTCTCTTCCTCCACTCCCCCAAATCACTTACCTATCTACATGTTAGAACACAAAACCTTTGCCCTCAGTCTCCTCAGCTTTGTCCTCAGCATCAGAATATGAGACAGACTCAAATTGCAATGGCTGCAAACTGAATTGTTCAGTAACTACAGTCAAATGTTTCTTCATCAGCTATGTGCATGACACAGCCTGGTCAAAGAAAAATACCTCCAGCTTTGAAAATATAAAACCAGCTTGAACACTGACTATAAGGTCATGATAATATATTGAGGTATACACTTCATACTGAATATGCTTGCCAAGGTAAATACTAAGATATCCTGCAGGGTTTTGGAGTGGTGTAGTGCTTGAAAGAAAACAGCAAACTGCAGTGGTATAAGATGCATATTTAGGTCAGATTCATTACGTGTGAAATTTCACCCTTTGCTGTTCTGTTTGTATGAATATCAGTTTTGTCCAAGTGTTAACTAACCTGAGTTTAGGTTTTAATGACTTGTGTAAAGTTGAGAAAATATTATTTGAGTTACCCATGATGACTTAAAAATCCTTTTCAAAACAGCATCTGGCATCCTCAGAGGTTAGCAAGCCCAAGACAAAACTGTGTTTCAGTAGGCAAGACAGATCAGATGTGGAGCAAGAACAGCATCTCATAAGGTATAAAGCTATTTAAAATTATTTCTGTTTTCCCAAAGTGGTATTATTATTATTATTATTATTATTATTATTATTATTATTATTATTAGTTTCCAAGGGTTTTTAAGTGCTTCGTATCATCTAACTTCCATATTCGTCCTTATTTGACAACATAAATACATATGAAACAGAATTCTACAATATCAAGAAATGCTACTAACAACAAATAGAACATCTAGGATTATTATCTAATAGAGTAGGCTTATTTGCATATATATAAACTTGTATTTATGTATTCACAAACTTCCACACAGTTAAATTTATACAGATGAGACCTGAAGTTTGATTAAATCTAAGAAAATCCTCCAGCAGCCAAGATGCTCAAGACTGTGCTGCTTAAATTCCCTGCAAGAAGAATGGAATAACCCAAATAGTTCTTCACCAGCTAAACCTTGCTCATCTTCCTTTGTAATCAAGTCATTTGATTCAAATTATTGTTATTATATTATTGATTCAAACTAACACAAGGAAAGCAGCAGAATTTGGCTGTGCAGAGTGCTATTCATTTAAACAAGCAAGATTATCCAAGTGCTTCTATAATAAGATGATAAGATTACTTTATTACAGTTTAAATTACTAAATATGAGTAAACAAAAAATAAATCATTTTTACGGTTCTTACTCAGAACAAGAAATGTATTTCATTTCCCAGTGCCATCTGTGAACAAAATTTCCCAATTTTTCAGTCATTCAAGTAATGACTGAAATGACATTCAAGTAATTTATTCTCCAAGGTGTTAGCTGTTTCATTAAAAAGATAAAACCAGAGCAGTAATTGAGGAAGCATACAGTCTGCTGGAGTCTAGTTTAGTGCATGATTGAAAATAAGCCTGGTAAAATCTCCTGGCAACACTTTGTGGAAAACACAGTAAACAAATAAGTGTAAGTTACATGAACAGTAACTGAATGCTAGAGCCTTCATTTCTTAGCCAAAAATACTTCCAATGGCTGTATGTGCAGCTGAAGAGCTGTTGCATCCATTTCAGTAACAAACTATAAATGTTAGGCTGTATACAGTAGATTCACTTAACAGAGGATTAAAAGTCAATTAAATACTTCAGATAAAAAGTAAAATTTAAAAAAAAAAAAAAAGAGCAATTATTGTCTTCCTCTGGTTTTAAAAGAAATCATGATCTCCTTCTAGTTAACAGAATTTTTAATCAGATACCTTAATGTAATCACTGCAGTAGCTGTGTAAGTAATAAGGTAAATCTGATAGAGATTTAAAAGACCATGAGGCCTTTTCAGCAGGTGTTGGTCAAACCTGCTCTGCTTTAATTGTGCTGATTACTGTACAAATTCTAGAACAGTTGTGACAGATTTATCACTTTAACTCTGTTTACCATTAAGCCACAGCCTGTGACACCATTGTTCAGGGGCTCATAGGGGTTTTTCCTACTGGGACAGAGAACTCAAGGACCCCTGCAATCAAATCTTAACCATAGTCTGTGTTCAAGAGTTGCTTTAAACTTAGAATTGTCTTTTGAGCTCTGAACACTCTCCATGAGTGGATTTTAACCAATTAATTATCTCCTGGATGATCACTTTTCAAGATTTCATTGAAGGTAGAAACAGCAAAGAAGGCTAAGAAGATACAAAGAAAGTGGGAATGAGTATAGGAGCAGTGATGGTGTTTCACAGGAGAGTATTTGGGGAAAACAGTTAAATCTCAGTGATGTTTCAACTTTAAATAAGATGACAGTCATAGTAAAGCTTAAGGCACAACAACTTGCAACCAGGGAACTTTGCCTTTTTCAATTTTATGTCAATATGACAAATAGAAATGCTTTGTTCTGTGATGACCCAAAATAAATGTTTTATGAACTCTTTTCTGTGAGCTTTTCTGTCAGAGGTCACCTAGCTGTGGAATGCTTAGTCTGCTTCTCCATGAGAACTTGATCAGAATATTTTCTTCCCAGCTACTGAGACCAAGGGTTTAGGTTGCCAAGCAAGCATGAAGGTTTAAAACAGTCAACATGAAAACTGTGATAAAATTAAAATAGATACACATTTGCCATTTGGCACAGTGAATATTTCTGCAGTGAGTAGTTTTCTGACTGTGACTTCATAAAGCAAAAACAGTGCAATTTTGAATATGGAAATAGTCATTTAAATATGGAGATAATGCTCATAGGTGGAATGTGAATAAAAGCCAGGATCTCCATGTTCTGTTCCTCACTCTGCCAACTCACACAGCTTTGGCCTTAGGTTTCCTCTCTGTATTCATCGATCTCAGTCAGGCATTTTGAGTTCTATGGACCCAAAAGCACTAATTATCACATTCACCATAAAAGGATGGTGAACAAGTATAACCCTCAAGATGAAAGTTCTACTAAGGGTTCAGTTTCTTTGGTTGTTTTGCCATGTGTGCAGTCTGATTTGTACCCAAACTTTGAGAAGAGAGAAGAAAAATAAAAACAAAACTTGAGAGGAATCAGGATGGTGGGCAATGGTATAAATGGGAAGGCCTCAGCACAGCCTAAGACAGAAAGAATGAAGCCCAACAAGCTGTTTGATAACGTGACCTGTGGTAC
The DNA here is from genome assembly GCA_018697195.1 of Certhia americana. Lineage (NCBI taxonomy): Eukaryota > Metazoa > Chordata > Aves > Passeriformes > Certhiidae > Certhia > Certhia americana. The sequence continues at coordinate 30,197,539 of CM031863.1, read as the reverse complement.
GTTAGAATTTGAAAACCTGTGTTTCCTTTCAAAAAACTCCCACCTCAAAACCTGGAAAAACAATCTCTCTAGTGGCTCTACTTGCCTGGTAGCAGGAGCTAAGTCCAAATGTATGTGACAGTGAGAACAAAGGCACAAAAAGTACAAGAGAGCAACACTTAGAGAGCAACTCTAGGCAGCACAAAAGAGCAACTTAGGCAAGATCCTAATCCAGCTGGGCATCCTAGGGTAAACAGCCTTACCTTCACTCTTGCCTCAGAGAGCCTTGCAAAAGTAGTATGTATTTCCCCCTTTCTCCAGCCTGCCCAGACATGTTCTGTTCTGCCCAAGCTCTCACTTTGGTGTCTGTTGTGTGCCTATGGAACGTGCTTTATGGGACTGTAACCTATCTCAGCTGAAATTGCCAAGTCCCTGATTCCAGGAAACCCATATCACGGGAGCAAAAGCAGGCTGCCACTTCCATAGCTTTAGCCCATCCTGCTCAGGCCTGTTTACTCCTCCAAAACAACCGAATCTCTGGGTCTTATCTTCCAGAAAATATCAGTTGTACCTAGTATTAAACACAGTATTTACTGACATGGAGGCACTCCCAACAGGAAAGAGAAGCAAGCCCATAATTATTCCTCCAGTCTTCTCCAGACTTCCTAACTCAGCTTCCAAAAAGCAGACTTACTGGGCAGGTTGACTCTTCACTCGGAGTGTTTTTGGTGCAGTTCTCTTTTCCTTTTCTCATTAGGCAGAAGTATTAGCACTAATCTGATTTTATATCAAGATGCCCAATCCAGAATAATCCAAATGAGGTACCTGTCTATCCAATGTTCCTGAGCAGTCCTAAGCCTCTCATACACCTGCTCTTTGGTGGCACCAACAGAGGAGCTTCCAGCATCCAGGCACCAGGCTTCCATCTTCATACTGCAAACAAAATGTTTGTTTTGTAAGACAAAGCACTTGATTTTTTAAGATCTCTGAACATTCACTGCTCAAAATGTGTATTTGGAACCCTGATCCCATATTCATAAAGCAGTTACTGCAGTAAACCTGTGTGTTGGTTATTAGAGCATGGGAGGGATTGCCCTGCAACAGACAAACCCAAATCTTTTGTTTCTGCATAAGTGAAACTAGCACTAACATGAACTTAACTTTCTTTTAAAGTCTAACAAAGTGCACAAAAAATTGTTCTGTACTAAGGAAGGAAAAATTATGAAAATTAGAGGTCAAACTGTCTTCTCAACTACAGCAACATAAGACCTGGAAGAAGGCTCTTGTATTCATTAGCATTATTTCAGGTTTATATTGAAGAACAGAGTGGACTTGGAAAAGTCTACTTTTAAATCCTCTCTTACTTAAATCATCAGATGAAAGACTACTGGGAGTATTTTACAAATAAGCTGTTTGATTCAGCACTTTTAGAAGCTTTGAGGCATGCAATCAGATTGTAAAAACTAATGAGAGACTGATGGTAGTTCTCTATTTTGACAACAGCCTTAAAATCCTCCATGTGAAAGTGATGAAATTCTGCTTTTAATTAGAAAATTGCAAATTTTATGCTTCTAAACTACACAGAATTTTTGTGCAAAGGAGTTCTCAGATTGCTTTAACAGTGTATCAGAATTTAAGTGCTGAAAAAAATGACTGTACTTCAAGGTCATAAAAGTGCTCAGCCTTCTTGTTTTATTTGCAGTGACAGGACTTTTAAAGTAGAATGATTATAGGTTTTGCAAGGTTTCTTGTGTAATTGACAATCTAGGTATTTAACCTAAGGAAACAAACCACAACTGTGCCTAGATTCCAGTGTGTATATCCAGATCCCTGGCTGTGTAAGTTAACCTAACTCCCTTCAAATCCTGATGTCTCAGACAAATTAGCAAAAGGATTACCATATAGCAAACCCACCATATAGCAAACCCAACTAATTTCAACAATTTGAATTTTCTTAGACTGGTATAAATTAGAAAATTATTAAAATACAGGTTCGACTGCAAAATCTACACAGAGATTGATGTAACATCTCAGAATCTGCCTATGTGTATTATGATGATACAGTGTCTGAATACAAAATAACCCAGGATCAGAACTGAGGATGTTCCAAAACAGACAAAAATCTACATAAATGCAATATCCTCTGACTCTGCCCTCCCCTTTTAGAGACCTCATCAACCTGTCTTACGTGGCTGGCCCCACTCTTTCCTTGACTGTCCCTGAGCAGCCAGCACAGTTTCAGCTTGCTCTCTTGTGGCCAACATTAGAGCTACAATTATCCTGCTGCTACTCCTCTCCAAGGACTTCTGTGACCGGCTCTTCTAAAGCACGGCAAGTTTCCTCAGATTACACTTACAGCTGAAGCCCATAAACCACTCAGACTTGAACCCACAACCGATTATGGTGGTCTAACATGTTATCAAGTGTCAGCTGAGAGATACAGAAACTGAGTACACGCGGATTTCCAGCCCGCAGCAAAAAAACACGGAAACTTTGAGGCTGCTGTATCTCCAAGGCAGTAGCAGTCCTACCCTGTGCCTCTCACAGCTGTAAAAAAATCCTCTGACACAAATGTCCTGCCAACATCACGAACAGAGGTTTTCAAGGCCTGACAGTGTTGTCTCAAGGATGGCCTCACCTCCTCAGCGTGGTTTTAACAGCAGCCTTTTGGAGCTTGAGCTTGGTTGTTTAAAGGTTACTGGTTTGGCCATGCATTTGCTCACAGGTGCCAGCAACTTCAAAGAATTTCAGGCATCAGTAACTACTTCTGGTATTTAGCTGTTTACATGAGTTGTTGGATAATTAGTTGTTATTTTATATATTTTTAAAGATGCCAGATACTGAAAAGGTGAGGGTTTTAAAAGACTGAAATATTCCTTGATACTTTATTAACGCTGCGTCAGGCATTATTAACCTCCAGAAATAATTTTATGCTAGTAAAAGGAAAACAGTTTAGAGCACCAGAGCTGGCACAAGTGCACAGACACAGGCAGAATGACCAGAGATGTGTCACTGAATGATATTGCCCATTTAGCTCAGCCAGATCAGCTCTAAGTGCCCTCCCAGGAATAACAGAGCAGGCACATCGCAACAGCAGAACTGCAGCAGCCCTGGAATGAGCTCGAGTGGAGATGACACTGCTCTGCACGGGAGTGAAAAGGTGCCAACATCTTCCTTTGCTGAGTTGCAAACGCAGCTGCTCTTATTGTGGGTATGACCCTAATTTCAGGAGTGTTCTTGTCACAGGAATTCATTCACTTTTAAAAGGACCTATCAAACGCCCACTCCAGATCAGTAGAAGAATCATCAAAATTTGTGGTAAGACCAGAAGTTAAAACCATTCCACATTTGCTATTATGCCTCAAAACCATTATCATCACTCTTCTGAAACAATCAATAACACTGAGTGATGGATTTTTGATTAATAAACATTAACTGCATTTATTACTGAACGTAAAAGGGATAATCAGTACAGAAATTATACTTTGACTGCTAGGTTACTTGATCATCAACCTTTGTAACATATGAACAAATAAAACACTTGGGCAGCAGAGGGTTGGGAGTTACTCAGATTAAACAAATTACTCATCAGAACAACAGAGACAAACTACAAAGCACACTGAGCAATAGCACCAAAACTGATTTCTGTGACCCAGATGTGTGTATTTCTTCTAGAATTCAAAGGACAAGCCCCAGGACCACTCCAACCCCTGGGCAACAACTCCCCAGCAGAGTCAGCTGCTCTGCTTTGGGACTGCCAGAATCACAGCAGCACTGCAGAGAAAAACAGAGATCAGCTCCCTCACCTGTCCCACCACACAGCCCCACACACAGCCATGGTAAGGCAAGGCTGGAGGCACAAGTGTGTGCTTAAAGGTGGAGGGAAGAGCAAGAATAACCTTGTAGGAAAGTGTAACCTCAGTTTCTCTTTCTGTTAAAAGCAAACAAGCACAACTTTTGCAAGTTAGTGTATTGCCAAATATTCTTTTAGCCAAATTGTCTTTCTTCATCCTTCCACTAGGAGCCAAAATCCTCCTTCTTCCTATACCACTGCCAAAAATTTTGGTCAACGTCAGAGACATTCCAGCCAAGGTCATGGATACAATCAAGGTGCAATCTTGCTCACAAACTCTTAAGTATCATCAAAATATATAATATGTATGGTTATGTGAGATTAAAGCAAAAAGAGTCAGCACTCCTACCTCTCTTACCAAAGCTGCAAGTATTTCAAATGGTTCATGAGGATATATCTCATAAAAAACTACAACTGAGCAATCAGTAGCAGTCTGGAAGTCTGGATTACTCTTGAGTGTTTAGAATAATTATATTATGTTTAAAAAGAAGGAAAGGGATAAAAATGAGACGATGATGTACTTATAAAGACAGGTAGACATATGCATCACTGTGACATATGGAATGGAAGAGACAGAGAAATATTAAGATCATCTTAGGCGGATGGTCTTAAACATCCCTCTTGTGTAATAACAAAATCCTAGAATGGTTTGGGTTGGAGAGGACCTTAAAGATCATCTCATTTCAACCCCCAGCCATGGACAGGGACTAGAGCAGGTGTCTCAGGGCCCTGTGCAACCTGGCCTTGAACACTTGCAGGAATGGAGCAGCCACACTTTCTCTGGGCAACCTGTGTGAGTGTCTCACATGCTCCCTGTAAACAATTTCCATCAAGTGTCTAATCTAAACCTCTCTCAGTTCGAGTCCATTCCCCCTTCTCCCGTCATTACATGCCCCTCTAACAAGTCCCCATCTTTCTTGTATAAACACGTCCTAATAATGCACATAAAGATACACATGATCCTAATATCTGTAAACAGTGTATGATTCATATATCTTCTGGAATACCCTTACGCAAACCGCTTAAAGGGTGTTGAGACCCCAGCCCAACAGCAGCCGGGGTCCCACACACCAATCCGCTCCCGTTCCTTTTCCGGTCGTCCAACACAGCACTGCTCAAGGAGCACAGTTTCCAACCTCAGTCCCAAACATCCTTCTCCCCTCGGGCGTGTCCCGTGTCCTCGCCGGCACGGCTTCCCGCAATCCCATCCCTCCCGCATTCCCATCCCTCCCGGCATCCAGCTCCGTCAATCCCAATCCCTCCCGGCAATCCCATCCCTCCCGGCAATCCCATCCCGCCCGGGACGAGCCGCCGCACTCCCGCCTTCCCCCGGGCGGGGGCGCTAGCCGCCCTCAGCATTCGCGCCTGCCGGCCCGCGCCCCAGCGCGTGCTCGGCCGCGCCTGCTGATTGGTGCCCCGTCAGGCGCGTGGGCGCGTGCTCGGCCGCGCCTGTGCTGATTGGTGCCCCGTCAGGCGCGTGCTCGGCCGCGCCTGCTGATTGGTGGTGTTCTGCGCGGCTCCGCTTGCGCGCATGCGCCCTGCTGCGAGTGGCTTCAGTCGCTGTGCTGTCGGAGCGTGCGGCGCCGCCGCCGCTGTGGGCTGAGAGCGCCCGGTGCCGGCCGGGGTGATGTCGGGCCCCCCGCCGCAGCAGGACGATGGGGAGAACGCGGCGCTGCGCCATAAGGAGGAGCTGAGCCGGCGGGTGAGCGGAGGCGGCGCCGCGGGGCGCTGTGCCGGGCTCCGGGCCGAGGCGCGGGCGGCGCTCGGAGCCTGTCGCCTCGGGTGCGAGCAGCGTGAGGAAGAGGAGGGCGGGTGCTGTCTGGGAGCGGGGCTCCTGTGCCTGGGGTTGAGCCCTCGAGCCTCGAGAGCGTCCTGCGTTTAGCGAGCCCGTGGTGCCTCGTTAATAGCTCGCTTGTCAGATTGCTAATTTGGGTCTTACTGCTTCAAGTTGAGCTTGGAATGTCAAATGAGGCGCAGTGAGGTTTTTCTCACAGAATATCGTGAGTTTCAAGAGGCGCCCAATCGAGTCTAACTCCTGTGCTGCACAGGACACCCCGAGAATCACACCGTGTGCCTGAGCGCGTTATCCAAAAGCTGCTCGAACTCTGTGATCCCTTTCCCTGGGGAGTTCAGTGCCCAACCACCCTCTGGGTGAAGAACCTTTTCCTGGTATCCAACCTAAACCATCCCCTGACCCAGCTCCAGGCCATTCCCTGTGGTACTGTCACTGGTTACCAGGAGAAGAGATCAGTGTCTACCCCTCCCCTTCCCCTCCTAAGGAACTTGTAGACTGCTGTGAGGTCTCTGCTCGGCCTACTCCAGGCTGGAGAAACCAAGTACCCTCACCTGCTTCTCATATGGCTTCCTTCTAGTACCTTGTTCAGCTTTATCTGCCAAAAATGTCCCAAGGGATTTCAGCCATAGAGGTTGGTGCTCCTCATGTATCCATTCTCTCCATTCCTTGGTGCCTGCAGCTTTGTTCAGTAAGCAATCTGCCAAGCCCTGTAGAACTTTCACTCCAAAAGACCTCACAGCAACCTTCCAATATCCTCTGGGTCCTACATGGAAGCCAGAGAAGGAGATCTTCCTCAGGAACTGTAGTGATAAGACAAGGAGTAATGTGTACAAATTGGAGGAGGGCAAATTTGGTTTAGAAACTAGGCAGAAATTCTTTGCAGTGAGAATGGTGAGGCCCTGGCACAGGTTGCCCTAAGATGCTGTGGATGCTCAAACCCTGGAAGTGTTCAAGGCCAGGTTGGATAAGACCTGGAGGAACCAGGTCTAGTGGATGTGTCCCTGCCCATGGCAGGGGGCAGGCTGGGACTAGATGATCTTTAAAGTCCCTTCCAACCCCTTAACACTGTATGAAAAAATCACTTCTGTGTGGCCACTGAGAGACAGTGATGCTTTTGATTGCCTGGAAGCTGCAAAGCTGGGACATCACAGAGCTACAGGTTGTCACTTCTCTTGTGCCTAAGTGGCTGGTTTAGTCTGTAGCAGAGGATGGCTCTGCTGCTTTGCTTTGTTGGTGTTGTAGATCCAAGAGATTGATGTAGCTGCTGGAAAAGTTGTACTTTTGGTGTGCTGTATTCAGTCTGGCTGACCTTGCTCTGTGGCAGCTTCCTGCTGTTGCCCCAGTTCCAGGAGACACAAAGGAAGAGCAGAGGAACCCGTGTTGTTTGCTTCTAACAAAAAGCATTGTGCCCTCTGAACAGATTTTGTTTCAGTTTTTGGCTTTTGCAGCAGTCTTCCTGATTACTCTTTAGTGTTCACAGCTGCCATTGTAAAAGAAAATGGGAATATCTGCCACATCTGTCAGTGCAGAACAGAGTGGTAAATCCCACTAAGGAAGTTAATGTAAAAATTTAGAGCAATAGAAAGGCTCCCATTGCTCTTAATACAGTTCTAGAGTATTTGGATCTTCATTAATTTTATTTTGAATCTGGAGCATTCCTGTAATTATAAAGTGTATTTTTGATGTTATGCTAATTGTTTTTAAAAGTTATTTGATGTTATATTAGCTGTGTACTTGTTGTCTTCTGAAGGGGAAAAATGTGCTCTCTGATCATAAATCCCTGTAGGTACTCTGGCTTCCCAGAGGATTTTGAGGGTAGGAGAAATACCAATGCATGCAAAATAGCCTTTAAGAAATGAAGTATGTAATTTTTATACTTGCCTTGTTTTCAGTGATTCATTTGGAGAACAGCAGCTGTACATGCATGTTGCTGTCTTAAATTATCACTAGACATGCTCACCACTGGGATTATAATATGGTGTCTTGTTTTTATCATTAAATTCAAATGCATCTTTTGCCTTTTCAGATTAAGGAGCAGAAGGTTGTAGTCGATGAGCTTTCTAATTTGAAGAAGAACAGGGTAAGGTTTTACAAATTTGCTTTTAACTATTTCATTTTAGCAGAGAAGTAAACATAGAGATGAGGGGCAACGAAATCAGAGCATGCTATCTTTAATTTGTTGTAATACTGATTTTATTAAAAATGTGGTCTGCTGTGCTCAGAATAATCTGTCCTGCAAATGATTTGATTATGTATACTTTTGCAGTGTTGGGGTTTTCTGCTTTTTTTATGTTTTATTTGAGTTATTTCATTAAGATGTTTGAGTTGATTGCAAGGATTCATGAGGTATTCTTATTTTTACTGTGCATTTGTGTAAAATAGAATGTGATCCCTTGTGGATGAGGAAAAGAGAAATTCAGAATTGTCTTAGGTTGAGCATTAAATGCTTTTGTTGGTACAGCATTAGAATGCTGGTGTTGGCAGGGTAGACTTAACCCTTCACTTTTACACCAGGAGTGTATCTTTGGATCCACAACAGCTTCTGCTGCAGTGTGGCTCCAGAATCTGCTGCTTTGACTTAATACAGTGTGGGTTTTGTTTTACAGAAAGTTTATAAGCAGCAACCCAATAGCAACATATTCTTCCTTGCAGACCGGACAGAAATGCTGTCTCAGTGCAAAAGTAAGTTTGCAATGTAAAAGTGTCTCAAATAGTTATTGTTTAAAAGCTGTATTCCAAAAGATATTAAAATGAGAAAATTGCCGCTGTGTGTCAAATACAAAGTATTGGATGGATAAGGAATAACAGAGGTGATAATGGAACAAGCATTAGAAGAGTATAAGTTTAGAAGTATAAATACAATTTTCTGGAGTGAACAATTACTGCTTCTTTTTGCTTTGATTTGGGTTAATAGTGTTGCCATTTTAATTGTCAGTTCCCTTTTTTTACTACAGATGTTAAAGTCATACTGATTATATAGGCAGGAGTTAGCCATTCCCCTATTGCACAAGTGGCTTTCTTTGGAAAAAAAAATCATCATCTTTGTGCAATTAAAGAGGAATATGCTACAGCAAGCTTATATAACTTGTGTAAGTAATGATGGAACACAGACATAGCACTTTGCTTAATTAGTGTTCTATGCTTATCACTTTAATTGAACAAATGGCTGGAATTACTAATTTCATAGATATACTTTTAAACTTATCTAAGCATAAATTTTCCTGCTTATGAAACTGATTATTTATGTCATTTTCTCTTACGCAGATACATTAGATGAATTAAAGAAGGCACATCAGGAGCTGGAAAATTCAGAAAAGGTTAAAATCAAGAAGTAGTTCCCGTGAATTCCCAGCTGCCATGTGTGGTATTTGCTGTGTTGTTACCTTGTGCAGCCAGCGGGCAATTCATGATTTCCTCAGTGAAGACATCCTCTGCCATCTGAGAAGAAGAGGCCCTGACAGTAGCCAACAGCTGATAAAAACTGTGCCTGATCTCTCTTATGAATGTCTGTTTTCAGGCCACGTGCTTCACTTGAGGGGACTGCTGACTCCTCAGCCTCTGGAAGATGCCAATAACAATATTTTTCTTTGGAATGGAGAAATCTTCAGTGGAGTGCATGTAGGAAATCTAGAGAATGATACTGAAGTAATGTTTCAGCATCTGGCTTTATGCAACAGTGAAGTGGACATTTTGTCACTCTTCTCATCACTTCGGGGTCCCTGGTCTTTTATTTATTATGAAGCACCCAAACACAGTTTATGGTTTGGCAGAGATTACTTTGGTCGTCGTAGTTTGCTTTGGCAGTTCAGCAATGCAGCTGACAGCACTTTCTGTCTGACATCTGTGACTGGTTGTTCTGAATCAGGCAACCAATGGCAAGAAGTCCCAGCATCTGGAATTTTCAAAATTGATCTCAAAGCTTGTGCAGCAACTAAATCTTTGTCTTTAACACTGTATCCATGGAAGTACAGCTGTGCAGAAAAGGCAGTAAAAGAAACATGCATTAATGTTCTTGACCAAGTGTCAAAAGGCTTACCAAACCATGTAGCTCTCATGGTGAATGAATCAAAGCTGTGTCTTAGAGCACCAGTCATCCCCTTAAATAAAACAGTTTCTAAAGCTTCAGGTGCATGTGCAGGCTCTAATCTTAGCAATATTAATTGTGTGGTGTCTGTAGAAACCCTTCAAGAATTTCTTGCAGAGGAACACAAGAAAAAATTAGCCTGTCAATTTATTGATGTTTTAAATGAAGCAGTCAAGAGACGAGTCCTGTGTCTCTTTAGAGATCCCGATCAGAAAACAAGAGAAGTTCCAAGCATGTCTCCTAAGAAAGCACATGTTGCTGTGCTCTTTTCTGGTGGCATTGATTCTATGGTTATTGCAGCCCTGGCTGATAAACATGTGCCTTTGGAGGAGCCAATTGATCTTCTCAATGTAGCTTTCATGGTGAAAGAGCAAGCTAAGCACAGGGGTACCACTAAAAGACATACCAGACATGAAGTACAGCTTGATTTGCTTTGTCCTCAAGAAAGCTGTCAAGATCACAATGATACTCATTTATCTTGCTTTGATGTTCCTGACAGAATCACTGGTAGGGCAGGACTGAAGGAATTAGAAGCCATTAACCCTTCAAGAACCTGGAACTTTGTGGAAATTAATGTTAGGCTAGAGGAATTGAAAAAAATGAGAAAACAACGTATTAATTACCTAATCTATCCACTGGATACAGTCTTGGATGACAGTATTGGCTGTGCAATTTGGTTTGCTTCCAGAGGAGATGGTTTCATTAGTAACCAAGGAGAATTGAAACCATATAGAAGTCCTGCAAAGGTACTGTTTTGTTCTGGTTTGTTTTCTGCCTTATGTTTGACTTCTGAATGTAAAAAACAGTTTTGTTGATTCAGAAATCAGATGGGATCTTTGCTATTGATAAGGCATCTGAAATTAAGTGTCAGAATGTAGAATATTCTATAATTACAGTATTTATGCAATTCTAGAGTTGAAAATCACAGGGGTTTGTATTATTTTTTTTTGTCATGTAATGTGCATGGCTTTTCAGTGGACTTGGACATGCAATAATACGAGTCGGAAAAAAGTAACAACCATCTATCATTTTTTATTCTAATTTCTCACTTCTCTGTTCCTGATGGTTTGTGTAGGGAAGAAGGAACTGTTCAATTTCAGCAGTTGAAGGCACAGTAATGGGTCAGATGTAATAGTGTTTTTTCTCTTGATAAAACATTTTCTTGTACTTACTGAGTAGTGTAAGCCATTTTTACGTTGTGTAGTGTAGCTGTCACTAACCCAGCAGCTGGTAAATGAATAGTCCTCTGGGTGTACAATCAAGTAACTACAACATATGACATAATCTTTGGCACTAATTTTTAAAGAATGGTGTTTAACAAATGCTGTTATTATCATAGAAACTTAACAAAGACATTCTTTAAATATACTGGTATATTTGTGATACATATGGCATTATTTTGATGTTTGTTCCTTGCTCCACTACCAATGTTCGTGTGTACTTTAAAAGTCCGATCATGAACATAATTCAAGTTGCCAGTGACTTTACTGGGGCTTGTTTCAGGCTTTGTAAATGTGTCAGCCACACCATTCTGACAGGTAATATCTTTAGAAGATGTGTATTAAAACTTTTTTTTCCTTAAGATGTCATTAAACATTTAAGGTCTGTTACATATTAACTTGCATAGATACTAAGATTTCTTATATTCTGTTTCCTCAGGTTGTGCTTACAGGAATTGGAGCAGATGAGCAGCTTGCTGGGTATTCTAGACATCGTGTTTGCTTCAGAAAAGATGGCTTAGAGGGTCTTAATAAAGAACTTGAAATGGAGTTAGGTCGCATTTCTTCTCGAAATCTTGGTAGAGATGACAGGATCATCGGTGATCACGGAAAAGAAGCCAGGTATTACTCTTTTAACATGGAGCAAAACTGGTTTTGCTGGTTAGAGGCAGTTTTTAACACCCCTAACAAAATCTTAATTGAAACTTCTGCATGTTTTATTGTCTCTGGTTCTGTTGCAGTTTTGTTAATGTGTACTGTGCTGTGCAGTTTTTGGTTTTGTTTTTTAAAAAAGTGGTCTGTAGTATACCATGGAAAAGTTTACTTAAGGAAATTTAGCTACTTGATTTCCATCTAGAAGTTTTAAGAAGCAGCAACAGATGTTGAAATAGGCAAATTCCAGCTGGTTTTATAATTTTAAGCTAAATAGTCTTTTGCACAACTTTGAAGTGATCTGGTGTGGACCTTTGGGGAGTGTCACTGTAACAGAAGCTGTGTATTCCCTGCCATGCAGTAAAGGCATAGTCAATATCTACCACATTTCCTGGCTGTTAAGTCTGAAGAGTTGAAGAATCATTTTATTTGTGTCTACTTCCTCCATGCTACCATCAACTTGAAAAAAGTTCCTCAGGTGTTGTTCAGGAACAGAGGCCACACAGGTGCATGAAAGGTTTTTTCATGTGATCTTTGTGCCAGGGTTTTTCCAAATCTCTTCTTAGTTGCATATTTTCAGTTCAGCACAAGAACAGTTGCAGTGGTGGATGTGCAGTATTCTTAACCACACACATGATTAGGTATGAATGCCTGAAATTCAGAATGATACCAGCATTTGTTGTGTAAATCTTTTTGATTCAAAGTTACAACATAGTTTCACAGGGTCTTTGCACATGGCAAAGGAAAAAACCAAGACTATTCCTATGGAATTTTCAAAGGGTCTTTCCCCCTGTAAATCTCTCTTTCAGGTTTCCTTTTCTTGATGAAGATGTTGTTTCATTCCTCAATTCTCTGCCCGTCTCAGAAAAAGCTGATTTGACTTTACCTCGAGGAATTGGCGAGAAACTGATTCTGCGCCTTGCAGCCAAGGAGCTGGGCCTGACAGCCTCGACTGTTTTGCCAAAAAGGGCAGTACAGTTTGGATCTCGGATTGCAAAACTAGAGAGCAACAGTGAAAAAGCATCTGACACCTGCAGCAGACTGAAGTTACTTTCAGTAGATGAATTATAGAGCTGTATCTCGAGATCTTGCACTTACTCTATATGCAAAGTCAGTAAATCAAGTTTTCTAGAATGTTTGGTCTGGGTTTATTTATACACTTGGGACATAATAATCAGAGTTGTACATGTGTCTGTGTATGTACAAGGAACTACTCACTATGAATGCATTCTGCACTTTTAATTTTTTTTTTTGTTTTAACACTGAAAATGCTTAGTTTGGAATAGTAACTAGAATCACAACACAGCCTTTGTTTCTCTGACAGGTGATTTTCAACACTTGTAATCCAAGTATTGCCACTAAAGATAACAGCATTGAAACAGTTTCCATGGAACAATTTATAGATGCATTTGTTTTATTAAGTTACTTTTTAAGATGCCAACCATCGTATCTTTTTTAATCTTGGCACCTTGATGGAATCTTCCTCGACTCTTTTTGAAATATCAATTCCCAGGGGAGCTCTAGAAAACAAAATCATGTATTCGTTAAAAATTAACATCATCATTGCCATATCACACAGATGTAAAGCTCCACAGACCTTTTTTACAATCAGCACAAGAGTCAAAGTGTTGTGGTACATTCCCTGCACTTCTAAGACTGTGACTATTAAAATAGCCTATCTGAAGGTGTACCTGGAAACATCTTTACAATGAGGAAATATTTGTGTTTGTAGCCATTTCCAAACTCTAGAAACACAGTTGTGATTTCAAAGCCATCTTCTGGGGCTGTTTTTATTTAGATTCTGAGTTTTGATGATAATTCATTTTATGTCTTGCTGATGAATGCAAAATACTAGAGATTTCACAGGAGTCTCCTATGATAATCTTAAATAATGTATTTTTTACTGCAAGTGGAAGTTTTTTTCTTCACTGAAATATATACAGCAAATAATTTTTGAAGTGGAGTATTTTATAATTTTTCATGTGAAAACTGCAATACATTTTTTTTTTTATTGAGACTATCCAAGTCTGTTTTTCTGAAAAGGGAAAGAAATCTGAAAAAAAAATCCAAAGTTTAGACCAGCTGGTACTTTTGAAATGTCTGCATTTTGTTTGGCTTTAAGCCTAATATCTACACAATCATAGTAGGAAAACACATAGAACTGTTACGATGTATGATAAATTAAGCTTCTGAGCCAAAACGAACATGTCAGCCATGATTATTTGTATTTAAAACTGCCTTGGAAAGTTAATTTCTAAAATTTATATGTGCTGCAGGGAGACTCCTTCAGCAGCTTGTGCCTCTTTTTGGTGTGACCTCTTCCCTTTTTACTGCCCACAGTGAGCAGTGAGGAAAGAGCTTGGGACTGAGCAGTCACTTACCTTGGCTCGTAGCGGATGCCAGCAGTACTGTGTAGAACCCCCAGTCCTGCACGTAACCTTTCAATGCCATTCCTGAGCAACAAAGCAATTAGACAAAAATGTTTGTCACAACTCTGCATAGCAGCACATCGCTTGGGCAGCACAAAAAGGGGTTCCTGACTGTCATGTCAACCTCACTGTGCTCCTGTAAAGTTGTTTAAAGAGAACCAACTCTTACCATGCAATCATAACACCATTATCAGTGCAGAGTCTTGGAGGAGGACACAGCAAAGCAAAATCATTTGCATCTGCCAGATTCTGTAGACCTTTTCGGATATACTGATTACTTGCAACTCCTCCTGATACAACCTGACAGCATTTCAAAAAGAAAAAAAAAGGCATTAACTCAAAAGTACTGATGGGTCACATACAACTACCATCATATTTAGAAAAGGGTTATCAGCTGAAGTTCTAAAGACAGCAATAAATGCTGCATTTGAAGATTAAAACATATCAGAAAAGAGTATGCTAAGTGAGCTTATTCTGCAAAAAGACATTCCTGAAGCATGTCAGTCTAATGAAAGGTGTCCCTGCCCATAGCAGGAGGGTTGGAACGGGATGATCTTTAAGGCCCTTTCTAACCTAAACCAGTCTATGGTTCTACAGTAACTAGAACAGCCATGAAGTATTGGGGAGCATGAGGTCAAGTTGTTATGGGAGGTTAGATTAGATGGTAATAAAATCTCTCTCTAAAAACCCTAAGCTAAATATTTATATGACTGTTACTTCAATATTGTTGGTATTTTAACAATATAATGCATACTGAGATCTTCCTCATATGTCAAGGTAGAAAGTATAACAAGTCATCTGCATCTTCAGATGATGTTACAGAGTAAGATATGAAAAGAAAAAAAAGTATACCCACCAAAGTGGCATTTTTTGATGGTAACATGCTGTTTTTGATGCAGAAGAGCATGGCTCGATACGTCCTCTGGATAATGTGAACAGCCACTGCGTGCTGTACAGCAGCAGCAACATCCTTAACACAGGACAGGAGCTCACCTTCCTGAATACCTATAAAAGTACCTCATCAAGGGGGGTTCCTGAGTGTAAAAACGCTCAGTTTGTATCTGACTGCCCCAAAATACCTTCTTCTTTTTCTTTCTCTGCAATGGCATTATAGACGAGGTTTTGAAGTCCAGAGAAAGAGAAGTCACAGTTGCGATACTGCTGCATGGGCAGACGGAAGGTGAGCAGGTCCTGGTTCCCAGTCTGAGCCAAGTGCTCTATGGCCTTCCCCCCAGCCATGCTGTGGCACTCCGGGTGCTTTCTTAGGGACAGTCTTCGTGCCACCTAAGGAGATGACAAAAAACAGACTTGCAATCAGCTCCTCCTGGAACGGCGTCACTGTACTGCAGCCCATGGAGTAAAACCTGACACCAAAACATCCAATCCAATGTGAAATTACAAACAGGGCATGGTAAGGGTAAGACATAATACCAGCCCAACAGGATGCTTATTTTTTTTTTCTTGGAGTTGTTAGAAATGTAATTCTAGAACAATCTGGGAAAACATAAGGATCAACAAATTTTGCATGAAATATTAATTACTCCGTTCTTAAGCTATAGGAAGCACACACAGACTGCCATACTGTATTATCAGGAACACTGATACTGTATTATGCACAGGAACAAAGTTGGTTTCAACCTTTGAAAATCCCATCTGACTCCATGCACTACCCCCATTTTTTTAATTAATATGCACAAATACTGGTTCAAAACAGTGTCTGAGAACAAAGCCATATGTGACCAATTTTACAGACTTTACTCAGGGACCCAGAAAAAAAGATTCTGCAGGCCAAGCCATGCTTTTCAAACTCCAAAAACTAAAACTAGTAAGAAAATGTTTTAATGTGCATTAACACTAATTAACATGCATCATACTGATTTTAGTTTTTAGAGTTTGAAAAGCAGCATAACACCTCTATAAATCTTCTCTAATTAATACAACTTCTTTGTATAATCAGTGTCAGTGAAACATCTAACACCAGTTTTGGTTATGGTGCCTATTTGCTAAAATATAATTAACGTACATACGTTGTACAATTGATGTTTTGTGTACATTTTTAACAGTCTTCCATATCTTAAATCCATGGCATTTCAAAATAGAAAAAAAAAAAAGTTACATGAAATGTATATTGCATTGAATCGCTGTCCTCAGGCTGATGATAATACTGCCAGTATAAATGCAATAAAGAGAACAACTAAGGGAAGGTAAGGAAAGGAGACATTACCTTATCCAGCAGGTCACCCGGTGCAATGTCTATGGACTGCCCAAGCAGGAGGAAATCTGAAACTCCTTGTGCTACTGCCAACAGACAGTGGCTTCCAGAGATTAGGAGAACCAAGAAGGGAAACTCCAGGTGATGTGTGAGCCTGATGGTCAGTGCATGAGCCTCCATGTGATGGATGGGGATGAAGGGTTTCTGGTGCCTGTTGACCAAGCTCAGGCTGTAGTGCAGCCCCACACCCAGGCTCAGAGCCAGCCCGGGTTTCACCGTGGTTGCCACAGCCGCAAGCTCGGCCACAGACACGCCGCTGGCACAAAGGGCCTCTTGGACCACTCGCTCGATGTTTTCTCTGTGAAGCTGCTGTGCCACCACGGGAATTATTCCGCCTGCTCTAGTAAAACCAAGGAACTGCAATGCATTGGTAGTTCATAACAGATAGAATGCCATAAAAATAGTTTTCAAGCACCTCTTAACCTTGTCGTATCCTGCCTGTTTCCTTAGTGCATTCTCAAATGCCTTCTTTAGTGTCAAGGGCACTGAAGGGAGCATAATTTTCAGTGGAAGGCCACAAAAGGATGTGACTTGCCCTTTTTTGGTACAGATGCTTTTTAAATGTATCTCAACACTGTTCCAAAACAATGTAACCTAATATTAACAACCCCTCACTTGTCAGCTCATGTTCTTAACCACCAATGCTTATGTTTGATTAATTTTCCCTTTAAAAAGTCAAGACATTCGGTGACTTTAACAGTAGCAATGATTTCACCTTTCATTCAAGCTAGAGAAGTAATGTGTCTCTTTGAAAGAAAATCCTGGAGGAAACTTGTTAAATGCATAGCATTTCTTTCCTTACCCTTAGTACTATCTCAAGCAGTATGTGTTGTGGCCCAAGTGATACATCTTCACACCTACCCACCACTTACTGAGTTTTATGGGGCAGGGAAGACTTTTAGATGGATGACACTGTAAGTAACAATAACAATAAAATCGTTATTAAGGCAGAAGCCTTGAGAGACGTCTGTCCTTACTGTAAATGAACTTCTTTCTGACAGTGCAGTGCTTCTCCCAGAACACAGCCAGCTTCATCGACCACAGCAGCGCCGGTGTCATCGCAGCTCGTCTCTATTCCCAAAACCAGTCTGCCAAAACGCTGCTTTCCAGAGTGAGCAGAGCTGTTCCTCAACCACGCAGCTCGACCGTGCTTAAATGACTGCAGAAAGCTTTTGGCAATGCTGTTCATTGTTTATAATCTACCTGGTGATTATGTCTAAAAGAGAACTGTAGAGTTTATTATTAATGGAGGGTTTTCAAGCACGTGTTCTGCTGATTTTTCTGACGGGTTTTTGAAGTCATGAATGGCCACACACAACATTTAAGACCCTAAGCAAAAACAGCTGGGAGGTACCGTCTTGTTTTACCTGAATTACGCGTGAAGAGAGTTCCTCAGTGCGCTGGCTTGGTGGTGCCTGTTGCAGCCCTACGGGAGGTCCCAGCCCGGCTGTGACCCGCGGGTGAGCGCTGCTGTGCGGGCAGGGCAGGGCGGATCTGGCCGCCTTCACGGGCTCGGCCCCATGTCGGCGGATCCAGGGGGAGAGGCGGCCCTGTCCTGCCCTCCCAGAGTCCCGGCACACTGGCGCTATGGCCGGGCCCGGCCCCGCCTCGGCCGGCACACGGGGCGGTGCTCCGGGCCAGCGCAGCCGCCGTGAGGGGAGCGGCCGCCAGCTCCGCACAGAGCTCCGCCAGCCGCCAGCTCCGCGCAGGGCTCCGCCAGCCGAGAGCTCCGCGCAGGGCTCCGCCGGCCGCCAGCTCCGCGCAGGGCTCCG